>JAUCMU010000072.1:144091-173597 GCA_032275025.1 Enteromius treurensis
ACAGGAGCACATGAGGGAGACTGAATGAAAACAAAAACACAGATCACGAAGACATGGAATGCCTGGGGGGCGTGACACATCTATGCCATATGTACATGTACAAACTACTACTACAAATACTGTAAAACATTACTTTGGTGTAAAGCTGCTTTGCAATTATCTGTATCATGAAAAGCGCTATACAAATAAATTTGAATTGAATTGAATTGAATGTATTTGATTAATAAAAACAGTAATATAGTCAAATAATATTACACATGATTTTTTTTAGTCAATTGTTATATATATATATATATATATATGTAAATGTTTTATTTATTTCTGTGATCAAAGCTGAATTTTCAGCATCACAACTCCAGGTATCAAAAATGATAAATTCTTTAAAAATATCTTTCAGCTAAAAAATAGACAATGTATAAATATGTCCACAATTATGCATAATTACATGTAATAACCTTAAACCAAACCCTAATACTAACCCTAAAATATAGCAAGTACAATAATATTTAAATGTATAATTACAATGTAACAAGGACACCTTAAAATAAAATACAAGCAATCTGTTTATTCACTGTTATTTTATAGAAAATCTCACAACTTTTATAGTATTTTTGATAATATTTATATAATTGATATTAGTTGGTCCCACCATGCTGGCTGAGAGTGTGGGTGAGAGAAAAGGTAAGAAAAAGAAATCCTTTAAGCAAATTATTTAAAACCTTTTCCTTTTTACCTTCACAGTTCAGGTTTGTGGTTAGACTTCAGGGGGTCAGACGGGGTATTGACATGTTTAATGCTTTCTGAAAATCATTGAGCTCTGGTGAGGAAGGTGAGTCGGGTGAAAGGTTTAACCTTCTATTTCCTTTCATCACATTTCTCTCCATCCTCCAGAAGCTGGGTGAGAGAGCAGATTTGGGTGATTATACCTGTGGGATTTACCCTGTGCACTGAATCTACATACGACACAGCAGTGTACGCTACAGCTGGGGCTCACAGCTCGCTCTCTCTCTCTCTCTCTCTTACACACACAGCTGTTTTTACTGTAGGGCAGAATGCTAACGAGCCTGTGCTTTGATCAAACAAGTCACAGTAATTACCCACCCAGTGAGGCCTGTGTGTGTGTGAGTGTGTGATGAAGAGCAGAGAGAGGATAGCCAATGGGCACATCCCAACCTTTCACACTCTCACCACTTATAAAAGCTCTGCTTTAAATCCCAGGAACCTGACTTTTAGGATGCCTTCTTATGGCCAAACTTGAAAGTTATATTCACATTAGTAAAATGTTGGCAGAATTCCATGGGAAACTGTCCTTTGTTAATAGTGCAGTGACGCATGAAGTCATTTTCAAACTGAGAGGCCATGTGACTATTTTGAACCTGTTGCAAAATCTGGATTGGGAAATGTTTTCTACCCTCATAAAGTTCTTGAACATGCCAATTGCTATTAAAAGGACTGGATTTTGCCCATGAAAATTCACTGAACAACAAAATAAATGTGACAACTTCAAAAAATAGGTTGTCTTAAACTGAACATTTACTCATCCTCAGGCCAACTAAGATGTAGATGAGCTTGTTTTTTACTGGTTCAGCAATGTATGCTCTGCAGCTGATAAAAACATCACAATAATCCACACTACTCCAGTCCACCATTTGAAAAACTTCATGCTTTAAGAACAATTTCTTAAAATCCCACCACTGTTTTTACCTTAAAACCATTTTTTGGCTAAAATGTGAGTCTATACATAACATTGCTTTCTCCAGCGAAAAATGCAAATTGAATTGGAAATATGCAAACACTGCTTACAAGCCAAAACAGTCTTGATGTTTTTATCAGCTGTTTGGACTACATCTTAATTACAGATGTAACGGGAACTTTAAAAAAAATTAAGTAAAACACGATAAACATAATAAGTACATGGTATAAAAAGATTCATTTAAATGTAAATACATAATAGTTAAGGCCACCAAATATAAAGTATGACCTTATAAAGTGACCCAGTATTTCAGTTTGGACCCTGTCTAACGCAGTTGGTCTGTTTTTCTCCTTCTCTCTGAACACTCACACAGAACAGAGCTCGCCTGAGGATCTTCACACAATAACGCAGCAGAAAGCACTGCCCTGATAAAAGCACCTATTAAAGACTCTCAGATGTGAGTCTGTGTGTTTGTGTGAAGTATGCATTCATGTAGAGCGAGCACGACAAACCACTGCAGCAGGAAATTGGCGATATTTTACTCTTCAATTAGTTGTATGTAATGCTGGATTACAAAAGAGCGCATGTCCCTGTGCTAATTCTGTTTTGGAGAAAGCCTGTGTCATTTTCCCCGTAATAAGCAGGCGATTATGGCATTATAGAGGATGAGAGACCCAGGAGATTAAAGCTTCCTTTAAAACCTACATCATATCAAAAGGGAGCAACTGAAACTCTGAGACTCACAGGAAAGAAAAATCACAAATGAGGTCTTCGAAATATATGACATGTTTCTCCTAGACAGCAATGAGATTAAACAAACAAACACACACAATATATATATATATATATATATATATATATTAAGTGTCTTACTTCTAAAAGAAACGCACATTGTTTTCATGTAAAAGTAATCTCAAAAATGTCTCAAGGTGTCTCAGAATCCTTCAATGTTTGTTTTATAGCTCTGATGTATAACTGTATTTCAGCTAAAGTTAATACTGAAAGTTGTTTCTTCAATCTGTGTTGTAATTTTCTATTTATTGACCGTGACCAAACCATATTCATATCATACAGTGCCATGTTTGATAGGAGTGCTGGGGTGGAGGGTACGATTTTTATTGTAGCATAAGTTACATTTTAATTTGTTTCTTGAACAAAACTCTTGTTATTTTAGAATTTAAGGCTCACCCAAGCTGCATTTATTAATGTTGTGGAACAGTATTAATTTTAACATTGATAATTAATCAGAAAAGTTTCAAATCAGTGCATTAGAATTATTTCTTAGACAATGAAGAATAAGTGACTTCTTTCAAATGCATCAAAAAATTCAATGCCCTCCATTTATTTTGGCACCCTGGTAAAACAAAAAAACAGCAGAGGTGTCTGTGAAAATAAATCTGTATTTTTTATCCTTGATCTTTCGTTCTACAAATTCACAAAATTCTGAGCTATCACTGAAGTAAAACAACTGAATTCGTGGAGAATATCTTGTGATGAAATAAATGTTTTTCTCCGATACATATTGTCACGGTGCCGTGCTCGGGAGGATGATGAAGAATGCAGAGAACGTGAAATGGAATTCACAAAGTGCGTTTATTATCCTCACGTGCATGAACATAAATAAACGTGGCGGAACACATCTAAACGTAACACTTACATTGACGGACAAGAAAGAACTGAACAGACATGGGTTATAAGGACAAAGGACTGATGACTACACAAGATACAGCTGGGGAGGCACAGGTGGAAGGTAATGAACGGATAATGGGAACACAGACAGGAAAGACCAAATATGGGCATACAGGAACTGACAGGGGAAACGAGACTGAACAAGACAGACATGGAGCGTGACACATATTGGCCACAATTATTGGCACCCTTGGAAATTCTTATGAGTAAAATAACTCTGAAGTATATTCCCATTCATATTCACGAAACTGAGCACTCCAGGGTTGATTATAAACATATAAATTGGGGGGGAAAACAAAGCCCAAATTCCCTTCAATCAACCATAACATATAAATATATAGCAAAAGATCATTGAGCTTCACAAATTAATGACGTGGCTTTAAGAAAAGAACTAGAGCAGGGAACATTTCCGTTTCCACCATCAGGGAAATAATAAGAAAACAGAAAATGTTAGGAAACTGGAAGAAGACGTGTGTCTAAATCCTCCTAAAATGCACGGTGAGGAGAGTACTACATTAGTACATGTTGTTCAGGAGGGTTTCAAGAAAATTTCTCCTCGCTCATCCATAAAACAATCTCCAGCATGTTCAGTTGTTAGTCAGGACTGCTACTACAAATGGGACCAGCTTCTAGGTTAGATAAAATTAGCTTTTAAGCAGCAATCACTCAAGAAGGGTTTAGTGAACACAGGGATAAAAAGCACTCCATGTGTACAGTGAAATATACTGTAGTGTTTTTGATTTTGTGGGTCTATATTTCAGCTGGAGGACCTGGATAATCTTGTTTAGACACATGGCATCATGGATTCTATCAAATACCAGCAGATAACAAATCAATAATTCACTGACTCTGTTTGAGTCTTATAATTAGCCATGGTTGCATGCCACGACTGGCCCAGTCCTCTGACCTGAACCCTGTAGAAAACGAGTGAGGTGAACTAAAGAGGAGTAGCACCATCATGGAGCTGGTATTCTGAAGGATCTTGAAAGATTCTGAAATGGTTTCTTTTTTCTTATCAGTTGTTCTCCAAACTCTTCAGTCATTACATGAGAAAACTCAGAGATGTTATCTTGGGAAAGGACAAAGCAATAATTGCGTGCCAATGACTGTAGCCAATATGAACCAGAGAAAGCATTTATTTCACAATGAGATTTTCTTCCCTCTGTCAATTGTTGTACTTGAATTATAGGTTAGAGTTTTGTGACGTTTTGAATGAAAGATCAAAAGGATAAACAAAGCAGATTTATTTTCACAGCCACCTTTGCTCAGATTTACTAAGGGTGCCAATATTAGTGGAGGGCACTGTATATATATACTATATATATTTTTGGTTTTCTTTTGAAATTTAATTTCTTCCTTTTAACCACTTTACTGTTTCCAGTGTCGTTAACAAAGCAGCTATTTCAGGCACAAAATTATTTTGGTTTCATTTGATCCATAAAGTATATCTGCTGTGGGTTGTGATGAGCTATCATAAAGATTTCAGGCTGGTTTCAGTCCCAGTCTGTTCCCACGAGAAAGAAAGTAAAGACAGAGCGTGGTTCTGGAGAGAAAGGCAGGCTTCCTCTCTCCCCGCTAGGAAGCGCAGACTTGCTCCCAGCACCATGAGCTCATTTTTTCCACAAGCTTTTTACAGTCCTGTAACCTGCATTACTGCTGCGTTATGATGCCTGTTTGTACACACAAACAAGAAAACAAGACTTGACCAGAGCCACAAGTCACACACACACACACACACACACACACACACACATGCTTCACTTCAGGCCTCAGGTGTCATTCCAGTCTTTCTTTCTCTCTTTCCCAAATAAATCAACCCCAGCAACCACTGCTGTTGAAATAACAGAGCAATAATCTTTCATTTGCAAGCTATAAATGGAGTCGTAATGTTTTTATACCCTTTAGCTTTAATCACAAAGGCTGTTGAGCGTGTTTAATATGCAAGACTCAAAGGTTTAAGTGCAATATGAAATCTGCTGCCACACGTAACACATACAGGGTGTTCAGAGCCTCAAGCCAGAGCATTACAGATATTGAATAGGAAAACTGTTTAACAAGAAAATATACTGACATCAGAGTTAATAAGCACTTGGGCAGACGGTGGGAACGGTGTGTTATTACCCTGGATTATTGAAGCACCCTGGCACTGGTATTCAGACTGCTAGGAGTTAACAGACATGGGAAGAGCCTGGAGGATACGAGCCCTGCACAATCCACTCTTCATTTCACTTCAAAAAAACTGGACAGTGGCCCCTTTGTGCCTAAAGTTGATTCAGAAATCTTTTCTATGAGCTTCTTTGAAGTCGTTACCCTTTCGAGGTGCAGTGTCTTTAAATCAGCTGGTGTTTGGGTGATTTTTGGTGGATGTATGAAGTCAGTTCTCCTCAAGTCCTAGCAGAGGAACCACAGACAATCACACTCAGCATGATCCACAGAGTGTTGCATACAGATACTTTATCATTTCATAACATTCCTACATTTTGACTTGAGTATTGCAATCTTTTTAGAGTCAGTTTATTCTGTGATCTTTTATCTTAAGAAATGTGCTTAACTGTTTTGAATGTGCACTAGAAGAAACGGACTTGCAGATAACGTACAATCATTAGATAAAAGCTAAATGATAAAGATACATTTAATTCAATAATCAGTTTTAATAACTTGTCATGTTTCAAAGAAATGCACTTATTTTTATGTGTTGACTAACATATTAATTTCAATTCAAAGGTCACAAAGATTTTTTATCAAATAAAATGAACAAATAAATGAAAAAAATAAATAAAACCAATTTTACTATTGTACTATTAATGGTACTATTAATTTTGCTCTCATTTATAACTGATATAGAGCTGGATCTGCATAAAGCAGGTTTTCTTTTTACAAACGTAGCTTCCTCATTCGACATGCAATTACAAATTAATTTAAATACATGACAAACAGGTTTCAAAAGAAATGACACAAAAGTGCTCGCTAATGTTCAACTAATGTAAATGTGTTTAATGTGAATAACTAAAATCCATTTTCATTTATTTGCGTCTAACATGCAATTAAGCCCCCCAAAACATTCCATTCCTTTTTCACTTAAGTATATTTATTCATTTATCTTAGTACACTTTTTTTTAAGTATGCTAAAGTGTGCTACTTTTTCACGAGGGTCACTGAGAAATCAAATGTGTTTAAAAGATTTAGTCAGTCTGAGTCACACGTGAAGAATTTGACTGGCAGTTGCTTGAAGCTCTGCTGGTGTGTGTGTGTGTCTGTGTGTGTTTAATGAAAACCACATCAGGTGTAGCCTGATCCTGAGCTGTGAGCCCTGGAGAGGAGGCAGGTGCTTCCGGAGCACTGGGCCGTGATTCGGGCGAACGGCCCCACAATCAGCCGCTGCAGCCGCAGGAGATGGGGGTGGAGGTGCTGTCAGAACTCATCAGATATTACCAGAGCAGAGCCTCTGATCTCTACGACTCAACATGCTATCAGTAACTGCAGCCAGAGCCGCTGAGTGGACAGAAACAGACCCAGAAAGCCTCAGACAGAGCACTCTCATAGGCAGTCTTTAACTGATTTTATGAGATGTATGAAAGTTGCTGAGGGCCACTCTGTCAAAAGGACATTCCCCATGACGTAAACAGAGGTTCCCTTGTGAAAAGGAAGTGCTGTCAAACAAATAAATAATCACAATATATGTGTGTGTGCTGTGTATATTTATTATGTTATAAAGACACACAGCATATATTTTGAAAATGATTTTTGAATGAAATTTTGAACTTACATGCATTTACCTGTCTATAGTATTATTATGTGTGTTAAATATATAAACATATCATTTTTCATTTTCACTTGATTTTGATAGTCCACATTCTAAATATAAGTATCTAGGCTACATGTCAACTACATGCCAACTAATTTTTATTTATTCACAATTACATGTCTACTAACTCTCAGAGTAGGGGTTAGTTTAGGGTTAGTAGAATAAGTTGACATGAACTACTGTTTCTGATAGTCAGTATATGTTGTATGTTGTGACTCATCAAAATAAAGTGTTATAAGATATTTAGGAGGCAGTCTTCTAGTACTCTAATGACTGCTAGGTGACATATAGTTAGTAGAATGTCTAAAGTGGACTATTGAAATAAATTGTTATTCATTTTTCTTAAATATATACATGTATGTGTTTGTATTCATATACAGTACACATACCACACAAACTTTTATTTAGGATATGATTAAACACTCGATCGTAAAAGTGCACTTTTAAAAAGCAATATCTATTGCAAAGACAACATGAGTAAATGAAACGACATGTGCAGATGTACTAAAGTCAAATTGTACCAAAAAGCACGATAATTGCTTTTTATAGGCTAAAGATTATTAAACTACAGTTAGTTGCAGTTAACATGCAATTAGTTCGGTTTGCACATATTCCATATTCTTTAAAGCATATTTTTGTAAGTAGACTACTCTTTTTTTAAAGTACGCTAAAGTCTACCACTTTTTCATTTAGCAGCACCAAAATTACTCTTTTCAAATGCACAAGCAGAGCTCTTAGACTGAAGTTATCTTCTGCAACCACTTCCTAGTCTTCTATCAATATTTACGCATTTATACGGTCTTGGTTCTCATTCGTTGGCGTTCCATTTGCTCGTATAAGGATCCAAATTCCAAAACAAGCAACAGAACATCAATATTTCACTCCATTTACACAGACTCACGCCAATGCCGTCATTTTTGACAAATGTTTGGTCCGTCATTGCCATTAAAGTGCTCATCCCTAAATCATCCCGAAGCCAAGAGAGCGAAAATCTAAGAGTATTTTGCACTCAACAGCACATCTGGTGGCACTAATAGCAGTGGGAAATGAAACGCTCCACACGAATAAACATTTGTTTGCTCTGTAAACTCTTCTGAGGGAACAGCGAGGAAAATCAGCCGCAATCTCTGCTTTGTATCATTGTTCCCAGAGCGATCAGACGGCTGCTTTATTTTCTCTGAGCTAAAGCTGCTTTTCATCCCTTTTGTGAAAAGCTTGCGAAAAAGCCAAAGTCATTGATTCCGACTTCGCAACAAAATCAGTTCGCCCTGGCTCTGAACCGGATCGATAATTCTGAACTCTTTTCATAGATTCCACTCATGACAAAAAGTGTCGAGTAGAGTTTCAAAAACTCTGGGTTCAGTGTTCACCTGTTATTCAGCTGAAAGGTGGCATGTGATGAGGGCTCTTTATTCTCAACGCTTTCAAATTCAGAAGAAAAGCTCGCTTGTGTTTTAGACTTGTTAAAAAACTTTTCTTCGTGCTGTGAGGTTGACATATTTTTACTTCTGAAGCGAACCATGATTCTCTTATTCCGAGCATTCCGTAAAGCGATATGTTTCCAGAAGAAACGGTGTTAATAACTAAGTAAGTAAGCTGATTGGATGGTGTCTGAGCGGAGTGGTCTGCTCCCTCACAAACACCAGCTGCACGTGAAGGGTGAAGGTCAACTTTACGCTCGCTCCCGATCTCATGAAAGTGCTGATAAATAGTACGCCAAATAAACTTGTGGTATTGATACAGACGTGTATATGCTATGCACTGAGTAGGTTTAGGGCTGTGGGGTAAATGCGTATCCTCTGAATGCAAAAATAGTGTATCATATGCACGGCAACAAATTTTGTATTGTATACATGCGGAAACTGCATAATATACAGTATGCACGCCTAACACGTACAGTACATGGCATACTGTATATACGCCAAACTCCATTTTTGCACATCAATACCACAAGTTTTTTAGCGTATTTCCACGCATTTTAAAGAGACCGGGCTCTCTTCACATACTGTATGTATAATATAATATATATTACATAATATAGGTGAATATATATATATATATATATATATAAATAATGGAAGATTATGCAGCAGATATACATTATATAGATAGATATATAAATATAAATATCATAGCTAAACATTGTAGTCCTTCAAACTGGATTTGAAGATATGTTAATTATTACTGCTTTCATTAAATTTAAAGAAACTGGATAAATGCAAAACTAAGGTTTATTAATTCACTTCAGTTTTGTATATAATACTAATGTGTTAAATATGTTCATATATTATTATGTTATTTAGACCACATTTACACTTCATACCTCTCATATTCAAATGTGATTTATCCACTTCTTTTACACCTGGCAGAATAAATGCATCCCTGTCTGATTGCGCTCATCGTGCTCTACTTGCTTCAAATGCAAATGCAGTGCGATTAATCTTCTGGTGTCTCATTGCAATCAGGCACATCAGATGTATGGAGCCTGGGGCAAGTTGTCACATGGGTTGTATTATAAATGTTTGAATTTTGTTGCAGTTTATATCCACAGTATATTTATTTTAAATAATTTTTCACACTTAATATTTACATGCTGTTATATTGTTAGTAAGGGAATTAATGTTTTCAAATACACATCATTCATGTGTTTTGTTTGTTTATGATTTTATGTAATTCTTTTTTTTTTTTTTTCAAAGAGAAATTACCATTTAATTTTGGACTCATGACCAGGTATGTGTAGAGTAACATCAGGTGTCAAAAATACTTTTTGTAAATACAATTTCTTTCCAAAAACTTCTTCCCATACTGTTAATCAACACAAATATGTTTACCTATTGACAAACCATTGCAGCATAAAAAAATAAATAAATTATGTAATCTGAAAGTGAATGTTTATGCATTTTTCTTGTTAAATAAATATGCAGGTTTCATGATTTATAAGGAATTTAATCAAATTCAATAATGTTAAACCTGGTATTTCTCAGATTATTAATTAAAAAATAATTAAATTAAATATATTATATAATATAATATAAATATATAATTATAATAAAAAAATAAAAAAATAAATAAAAACAATAAATAATGTAATATATATATAGACTTTTTTGCTCTAATTTATGCATTCATAAGAAGTTGCTGATCAGATATAATATGGTTTTAGTTGAATAAGTATTGCATTTTATGAAACAATTCCTCAGGACGTGGTAGGTGAAGAGGTTTTAAATGCATGAAACAGCAAGATCCCACTGTGACAACTTGCCCCCTATGACGTGACAACGCTCTCCTACAGTTAAAGAACTGCATTTTCTGTGCAATAACAGTGGGAATGTTCAATGAAATGTTCGATAGAGAAAACCAGGGGCTGGAGCTCTCACATTGTAATCACATTTACATCTTAAACGATTTGAATCATCATTTAGTTGGAGGTGATCCAAGCGGTGACATGCGTCCATCACTGTCCACACACACACACACACACACACACACACACACACAAACAGCTCCAGTCACACCTAATGCTTCCAGAGAAAACATTAATTCCAAACAATTTATTTAACAGCTTCGTTATACACTTCACATAATTAAGCACAAGTTCAGCTCGATAAGCCTAAAGTACTTCATCGCTAAACCAAGCACGCTCCCAGCGCTGTGGTGAAATTCAGCTCTTGCTTGTGGTTCCTTTACACATTAAAGCAGTCTTCATTTCAAAGAGCTACTTAATTATTTTATGTGACAAGGGGGGTATTAAAATCATAACTCCATCAATTACAGATTTGATCATTTACGGGTGAGGTTAACTATGCAGTGATGTGTGGAGAGAGAGAGGCTTTTAAAATGGAGCTGGGTTAAATTGAACAGCTCAGTGTTGAGAGTAATGACCAGTGACAAGTGCGCTCAATGACTGCTGCTGCTGCTAACACTGCAGTTCAACAATACTTACTTTATAGTTATTTTCTTCAGAGACTATGATATTATAATACAAAGCACACTGTAACCCAATAAAGCACACAATTATAACAACACACACATACTAAGCTTGTGTCGGGGTATCATGCATGTGTGTAATTAATGCTGCTTTAGCCTTCTAGAGACGCCAGAAGACACAAGCTAAATGACAGAGGTTAATCTGTAGACCAACACACTACTGAAAAAATAAGAATCCCTCCAGACCCTTTAGATTACCAACTCCATGTTCGTTTTCCTCTTTAGTCCACCTCACTCAGGGTTCAGGTCAGAGGACAGTCATGGCAAAAACTTCGTTTTGTGCTCAGTGACTAATTCTTCTGTTTATTTCCCAGTGGAAGACCCAACCATGGCCCATTGTAAGATTTCTAACAGAGTCAGTGAATTATTGATTTGTTATTTGCTGGTATTTGATAGAGTTCATGATGCCATGTGTCTAAACAAGATGATCCAGGTCCTCCAGCAGAAATATAGACCAACGACATCAAAAACACTGCAGTATATTTCATTATACACATGGAGAACGTTTTATCCCTGTGTTCACTAAACCCTTCTTGAGTGATTGCTGCTAAAAAGCTAATTTTGTAGTTTTTTTTTAACCATAGGAGATTGTTTTTAAAACAAATGATGAATTAGGTTGTCATTAAGTACATTTTGTATTGATTTTAATATAACATTAATAATCTTGGGTTGGTGCGATGTTTTTGTTTTTGTGTGTTTTTTCATAAATGTACTAAGTTTAAGAATTTTTCCTAAGCCACTTTTTATAAATGACATGACTGGATATGTTTATTATGTATTAGAAATAGATTTAAAAAAAAAAAAAAGGGCTGAAAGACCGCTGCTATAGGTGGGTTTTTCCGGAGATCCACCTTAAGGATCACAAATCATTGGACATGTTTTACTCTTCTCTGGTTCTTAGAGGTCATGAACGTGCCTTCAGTAAACCGTAATCCAGTACAGTTAGGGAATCAGTCAGGATATTACAGACACAAGCGGTTTGAGCTCAGAATCATGGCAGGGATAATGACACAGAATTTCCCAGGGTCAGTCTGCAGCCGCTCCATCCTCCGCTCCAGAAAGGTCATGGGTTTTATTGAGCTGTCTTCCCCGTTTGTGGGACATTTTCCCTGTGTATCTAATCTATGAGTCAACTGATATAATGGCCCACTTCATAAAGGCCCAATTTAGTGTTTGACAACATATTACATCTTACCTCTCTCTATCTAGAGCTATTTTATGATCGTCTAGGACAAATTGGGTCAGATTATAGAGACTAACCCAGTTATTTATTGTATCTGCTTGAACTTGTCAGTTTTCATGAATGCTTGATGATGGGTTGTACACTTGCTACTTTTCTGGGAACTTTTCTTCAGTGGTTATCTTATAATTTCATCATCAAAACCACTTCAATTTGTTTAATTAATACTCCAGCATGATAATTTGACATAAAACCTTTAAAATTTCTTCTACAATTTATTTCCAGCGTGTTCAGGATCGTATTCGCCATATATGCTGAAAAGACTGTTTTAGGACTGTTAGGATTTATTTGTAGCATTTAAATTTAATTGTAGCCTTTAAATGACATCAAAAACATTTAATTGAACCATTCTCTATTATGTTAATTATTCTCATTGTGTAAACAAATAATATTCTGTCATTTAAATGGCAAACTATAGGCTATTGTCTTCGATTCGTGTTTAAATTTAAAATACTAAATAGCCTATAATAAATAGGCTATTATTTAAATATAGCCTAATATATAATAATAATTATTATATAATAAACAATAGTATTAACTTATATCATTTTAACTAATTTAAAACAATTTGAATGGGCTAATGGTCAAGAATACAGTCACAAACAACCTAAATTATTCTAAAACAGGTTTAATTGTATTTATTAGTTCATTTAAATGCCACTTTAAGGGTGTAGTTTCGTCAGTTATGGTCATGTGATCCTTCACTTTGAAAACTTTTGTAATTTATTTTTGCCATTTAGGTGCCAACACGAAGATGTGTCAGTTTAAAAACAATAAACATTAACGCCGTAACGTTTCGCAAATCTGTTGCTGCTCCGACGAGAACAAAATCGATGCGGCTAGTCCTCCAATGGCGTTGGCGAGCGGAAGCACGTGGGTAAACAGGAAGCAGTTTCGGCATTTGGCGGGTTGAGCGGAGAAGACGTGCAAAAATGGCGGGTGAGTGTTAAAACCCTTTATAATAAGTGCTCTGTTTCTATTCTTGCTGCTGTTATAAAGCGTGTGTGTGTGTGAGTGTGTGTGTGGTGTAAGAGCTCGAGCGGTGCTGTGTGCTGATGCCTGGGAGCAGACAGAGTAGAGAGGAGAGAGGGAATTAGCTGCGGCTAAATGCTAATCATCACACAGATGAGCGGCACATGTTTGTCTACATGGTTATGCGTTGGTTTTTAATGTCAGATATACTAACACACACGAACTCACAACATCACACAGATAAAATCTTGTACATTAGGATGATCAGATGGGTTCAGCTGCTAATTAACTTGCTGTATGCAGTGTATGTGAGCTGTCAGTGTAACGAGCATTAACGTTAGATAAGTCCATATCTGTCTATCTGAGAACATTTAAGAGTAACGGAAATGCCTACCAAATAAAAGTAAAGATACCAATATGTTAAAAGATATGTTCAATACTAGACAGTGATACACTTTGGCCCAATGCAAATTCTCCTATTTAGCATTTTTGTCACTGCAAATTGTAAAATAATATGATCCCTAGCAAGTCTTAGTTGATCAACTTAGTTTAAAAGCTGTTAATCTTTTCTCCCAGTTGGATTTGAATTTGTTTCAGACTGCAATGGAAGAAATACCATTCTTTTAAACAAAGAAGTTTAGATTTGTTGTGTTTGATTAGTGAATAATTTAGGCCATGTGCATCATATTGTGTTAGTCCATGAAACTAGTCCAGCAGCAGCCGCGTTATTGTATTGTATCTTCATGTGTTTTTATTGTCAGCTTCATGCGTGGTGTAACTACTAACAGAAATGTCTTTTTACGCTTTTTATCATCAACATGTTTCTCTGTGTCTTTCCTCCAGCTATGAATGACATGGAGAAGAAACTTGCAGAGTATAAATGCGACACTAATGAAGCTGTATGTCTGAAATTAGGTAAGTCATTAATCATAAATCAAAACTTTGAAATGTATGACATTATAAATAAAGGAGTACACTGAATCTTTTGTTGCTTTTGCCCTGCTGAACAATAGAAATCAGCATTACATGAACAATCTTTAAATATTTTATTATTTTTAGTGCTGTCAAAACAATTAATTGCATACAAAATAAAAGTTTTTGGTTACATAAAATATGTTTGGTATATTTATATTATATTAAATATACTGTGTATATTTATTATGTCTGCATGCAAGCATGTATTTAAGAAAAATGTTGTTCATATATCAAGTATGTATGTGTGTGTGTGTGTGTGTAAATTATATGAATATATACATAAATAAATGGAAATATTTGCCAAACGCATACTGTATGCATGTGTATTTATATATACATAATGAATATGCACCGTAGGCACACACATATTGTGTAAACAAAAACATTTATTTTGGATGGGACTAATCATTTGACAACACTAATTATTACATATTACTGGTCAACGCTGTAAACGATTCATCAATAGATGTTATTCCAAATCTTAAAATGTTTCCATTTGTCATCTTACATGAAGTATTACCTTGTTTTTCATCTGAAACAACTTTCATTTGTACTGATGCCACTTTGGTTGTGAAAGCCTAATAATTTGTAATAAAATGCCTACCCCTTAGTCTGCTTCTAATTACTAAACTTACTATTTTGTCTGATGTAGTGCGGTTCCCGGAGGATATAGAGGATGAAAGCACAACGTTTCACCCTGAGTACACTCATCAGCTGTATGGAGATGAGTATGTATCGCTAGACTCCTGTTATATATGTTACAGTTGTGAGTGTGTGTGTTTTTTTTTTTAACCAATTTTGTTTTTGCACAGTGAAGTGGCGTTTGGCTACAAAGGTCTTCAGATCCAGCTGTACTACAGTGCAGGGAACCTGAGCACCCTGTTCAAAGTCAAGTACACGGCCAGGGTCACAGAGAAGTTTGACTGTGTGGAGGTACAACTCGTTCATTTGATGTCCCTCACACTCACTGTGGTGACATGCACAGATTTCATATGCATACATTTGCATCACATCCTCAACTAAATCTGCACCGGTGAAGAGCAACTTTTAGTGTGATAACAGCGAGGAATGCTGTCAGAGAAAGCCACTGAGTCAGCGGACTGTAGAGTCAGGCAGTTATACATCGCACCCCATGTGCCTTTCTATACGCAGGACTCCACAGTAAGCATGGGACAATGCAGACCTCACGCAAAAACTAAAACTTTCCGTTTTTAAACTTGTTGTTTTGAGTTCTGATCATTTAAACATGCCAAGTCAACGATATTGTTTTTTAGCTGGCTAGTATAGATTTTATGTGTAGATGAATGTAGTTTAAAAATAGTGAGAATAATTTGTGGTATTATTTATTTATGTAATATAATATACTTGTAAGCCACTATAATGTTTTGCATTGTTTTTGTTATAGAAATTACAAATGAACAATCTGGTTATTTTATAGAACAAAACTCAGTTATGCTGCTTGATGTTGCAAACTGGTATTTATCTTGGTAACATTCACATTTATTTAATTGATCATAAAAACACTGGTTTGTAGCACAAATCATTTAGCAGTGTATTTAATATTTCAGGTTTACAATAAGTAGAAACAGATCCTTTTTTCTATATAATGATGTACATCTGGACTGTTTAGTTAATTACATCTAAAACCATGAAAAAAAATGTCCATGTGCATTAAAATAAACATTAACCGAAATGTATGAACCTTTTTACATTTTATATGTAGTTGTCCAGTCAGCATTTCTTATTTGTATTTATTTACTCTAAAATAACTACATCTGAACTAAAAAGAAATTAAAAACAATACACAAAAAAATGCCACAAAATCACTGACATTTATTGCTTAAAGTAAAATGAGACAAATATTAGAGAGGAAAAAAAACATTAGGATGAGAATCAGTAACCTACAGCTGATTGCAATGAAAGGGCGGGAATTAAAAAAGTCAAGCATGCGTCACCAGAGAAATCATGTTTCTGTCAATCTGTCATTTCACATGGAGGACAGTTTGATTAATAAAACAAACATGCATTCATTAATGGTTTAAAGTTAATAGTTTAAGACCATTAAAATGCATTAGGAAAATGGACCATTTAGTTTGAACTAAATCTAGCTATAATTGTGATTATTGTTGATATTATTATTATTATTAGTAGACCTCACATGGAACTATATTCCTTATGCATGTTATGCTTGGTTGCCAAATTTAGGCTTGTTTTCTGTGATCCTTTAGAAAAACACATCACACCTCTCCTGTCAAGTCTGGACTGCTTGTGCTGCGGCGGTCAGGCAAAAGACAAAACTGACATTTACATGGATTTATAAGAAACTTCTCTTATTACATGAAAAGTTTTTGTCTTCAGGTTTTTTGTTTGTTTTTTTACAGTACTGGCATGGTGAGCATCTTTTATTAGCATTAGTTTTAGCAGTGCCGTGGCGAGTCTGTAGTTAAGCTCTGTACTCTTGTTGAGAGATTAGTCCCATTTAAAAAGTTAAAAAGTGGGAGTAAATTGATGAATTCATCTAAAAAAAATGAGAAATTCTCTCCCAGTGTTTCACAAAATTGTTTTTTTCTAGTGCTTCGTAATTAGATTTTAAAATGTCCCAAATTCGTCATGCCTCCAAACCCGTACAAGTTTTTCTTGTGTCAAATAACACAGGAGAATTTTTTGGCTGCCTTAAATCATGTGCCAAGTCACCTGTCAGACCGAAATGTATGTTGTGGCATGTGGGGGCCATTTTATGGCAAAAATCATTCGTTTTTATTTGTTCCGTGACTGGTAGTCATTGGTGCCATTGCTTATTTCATTTTAATTCAACCACAAACCGGGACATTTTCAATGAATAATTTGTTCTTCACATAAAGCTGTCATATGACTAAGCAGTGGTTCCTTAGTGGACCTCCCACCGTCCACAGCTATATTTGAAAAAGCCTGAATCTCCTAGTTTCTGGAAATTAATTTTAAGAGCTGAATATTCTTCTCGGTTCTCACATTTTCCAACCAATTTTTCAGTCATTTGTGAAGAAGTAATATTTAAGAATTATTATTATTATTATTTTTTCAAATTGCACTTTCAAAGTTAGAGAACAGAGGAAGAAATCTTGAAAATATGAAATATCTCAATTCTGAAGTGCTCTAGCTCATTTTAATGCTTGTTTTGTCTTGTTTTAAGTCATAAGTAAACTAGGGTCCCCATATCTGCTTGCTGAGGCTCCTTTTTTAGAGGCATGGAATATACATGTACATTTATGCATTTGGCAGATGCTTTTATCCAAAACAACTTTGCAGGTACACATTTTACATGTTATCAGTTCTTGCTCTCCTTGGGAATTGAACATGATGTCCTCGATGTACTCTTTGAGCTACAAGAAAGCCCTTGTTTTTATGAGTACTGTTCCTTTAAATGTCATTCACCTGTGTTGAGCTAGATCTCTATTCTACTACTACACCCACAGTTTTTACATCAGTCAACATTTGAAGTGGATCAACCTTTCATCAAAGTTTTCCTAAAATATCATATACATATCCAATGTTTTGCAATGCGACTTCAGTCTGAACGGCAGTGTCGCATTTCATGCTATTTTTTTTTAACGCAATTGAAATGCGACAGATGTCACCATTCTGTGCTGGAGGAGGCGGAAAGATTCAAATCTTCTTCTTATCAATTCGTTATTTAGGCTTCGATTGCACATTAACTCAAAAATCACTCGCTAAACACACGCTAACACAAGCAACCTCCATTTTTATTTCTGCAAACACAGTGCGCTGCGTCTGACATCACGTCGTCTTCTGCGCATGTGGGTCACTTCAGGGCTTTACACAGTTCACACATAAGTAAGTGAAAGTTCAGATTTCAGCAAACAATCCGATCTGAGCATTGAGACCTGCAGTGTGAACTAAGCCTATTAGAAATCCTTCGATTTAACCTGTTTGATCCATTTCAAATGTTGACTACTGTAGGCCAGGCCTAACTCGCCCCATCCCAGACCCTCATTCCATAATAAAACCCTTTACAGAGACCAAATGTGTTTAACAGACACACTGACCTGTATCGCATATCACCTATAACCCTTCCACAGTATTAAAACAAGCTTGCTTGTCTGTGTGAATGATTTAGACCTGAGCTTATTAGTATTAGACCTAATTATGTATTGTGTGCTTACCCCACATGACTGTGTTTAGTGGAATTTCCTCATGTCTAAGGTGTTAATTGTTTGAGGATAGTTGATTTATTATGTCTTTTATTTACAGCGCTTCACCGTTGCTCGTGTGGTGTTCTTTTTTTTTTTTCTTCATCTCTTTTTCTTCGTAGATGAAGATGCCTTTGATTAAAAGGTTTTTTTTCAGCGTAATTGGATTCAATGCTGTTGTTGAACCCCATCGTGTAAAGAAAACGCATTCTCAAAACCCTGAAGGGTCTCGGATCCTTAAGCGACGTTAGTTAATACGGGAGCGCCACAATGGCACGCTTTCATTTGTGCGATTGAGCAGTTTGCCTGAGAAACTGTCTGTTTTTACCATTTTCTGTCTGCTCGGTTCTTGTCGTCGCTCCCATAACGCAGGGGTACAATAGTGAGTGTTACTGAGCTGCAGGTGCACCGATCCCCTTCTGATATTAGCTGATGTCTGAATGAGCAGGAATTAGCGGCGTGTTGCATTAGCCTTTTGTTGTGTGTTTTGTGGCCGTTGTGAATGAAGAGTCCCGCGACACAAGCGCAGCCCATCATGCGGCCAAAGGGCCCTGCTTAGCAACTTAATACAAAGTGTTCTCATGTCAGCCCCGCTGGAAATGGATACAATGCAAACATGGGTGCGCATTCTGCTGGGTAAAAAAATCCCAGAGAGGGTGGAGGAGGGGGGCGGCGCTATTGTCCACCCCAGAGCCCGTGAATGGAGAGGGCAAACTCGTTTGATTGAGTTCGCTCACCAGCCTCAGAACACAGGAGCCTTTTATACACGTCCGGGCTTTTTTTTTTTTTTTGTTAAGTCGAGATCAATTCATTAAATTTTATTGCCCGGTGAGAAGCTGGGACACATTACGGTGGGGGGAACTTCATCTGATATTCATGGTTTAAGATAAGTAGTAAATGTATTCAATTAAGTGGTCTTTCAGAGGAGGCACAGGAAGAGGGGGGCTGGAAACTCCTCAGCTGACATTGCTAATTGCCTAATGGGTCTCCTTTTTGTGCCACAAAAATATGTATTTTTTTTCCTTTAATTCCTTTTTGCGCCGTGCCAATCACAGCTGAAGTATAGCTTAATGACAGAACAATGGGAATTACTCTGTTAGGGCTCTTTTGTGATTATATGTAAGGCCGAGCGCCGGGGTAATAGACGCATAACTCATAAATGTGCCACTTCAGTTTATATGATTAAATTCAGCTGCTTTCACTGTACGCTAGACACAGCTGAGTTAACCGCTCTCGCTCTGTGGGAGTTTGAAACGTGCTTTAGATTAAGATGAATGCGTGTTACCTCTATAGAGATGCACACGTTCTGATCTTTGCCTATAAGTGGGTAGTTGGGCGCGGTTGTCATCATTTTCTAACCCTCACGCCGTTCCATGTAACACAAAGTGTGGAGTTTTGCAGGATGTTCAAGCCGCTCTTTTATGTGCACTGAAATCTGACAGTGACCAGTGGCTGTTTAGCTCCTAAAATGACAAAAGACACTATTAAAGTTATTCATATGTGCCATATTCTTCATATGTTAGGCATAGGCTAGAGGCATTAAAATTGACAGCGAAAGCATAATTTCTAAACAAGATTTTTAATTGCTCACAAACATCCTATTGAAATGCATGTTTCTACAAATACACAAAGCAGCGTTATTAATAATCAGCATATTAGAGTCATTTCTGAAGGATCAAGTGACTTGAGTAATGGTGGTAAATGATATCAATATAAATCATATTTTAGAGTTATTTTGAAAATTGAGAACTCAAAAATCAGTTAATGTTAACAAAGATACTTTCCACACATACACACTTTTGTGTTTTCGGTAACGCTTTACAATAAAGTTCATTAGTTAACAGCCTTTATTAATCTTAGTTAATGTTCATTTTTAGCGTTTACTTATGCATTATTAAAATCACACGTCGTGTTTGTTAACATTAGTTAACGTACTGTGAGCTAACGTGAGTAAACAATGAACAACAATTTTTTAATTAATTAACATTAACAAAAATGAATGAATACTATAGTAAATGTATTGTTCATTGTTTGTTCATGTTAGTTAATGCATGAACTACGTTAACAAATGACGCCTTATGTAAAGTTTTATAAAGTTGTACAGTAAAGTGTTAGCGTTTTTTACTTTAAACTAAGTAAGCTCAATGTGAATTATAATGCATACGGTTATTTTCTTGTGATTTTGCTCGGTTTCTCTTGTTTGAAGTGTAACATGCACTCTTACGTAAATGCTGTTCTCTGGTTGCAAATGTTGCTAGTTCGTCAAAGGCAGCTCGCTCTTTCTCTGTGTTTGTTCCCAGCCAGATGATGTGGAGGGCAAGATCAGAGAGATCATTCCTGCTGGTTTCTGCTGTAACACAGATGACTTCGTCTCTCTCCTGGAGAAAGAGGCCAACTTCAAACCCTTCGGCAGCCTGCTGCACACCTACAAAGTTCACAATGTGGAGGCAGGAGAGGACCTCACCTACCAGATACACAAGGTACAGAGTTTCCTGCAGCATGTTGAGTCACCACTTTGACAGCTGGCAGTGTCGTTTAGCATTCAGACTGGAGTACAGTATGTTCCAGTGCTCAGGAAGTTTTGGCGGTGTGGTTGGTGAATAGTGAAACGGATTAGGCCTGTGGTTTTACTGATTTATGTTTTTTTTTAGACTTTGTTACCAGCAGGAAATGAAATGTTTGAGAAGTGGTGAAAGATTATTGTATTTACACTGTCATTTATGGTTTTCTGTTATTTTATTGCATCCTTTTAGACTGACTGACTGAGTTTAAACTGTTATACAAAAGAGTTGAAATGTTGCTACTGCCTACTTTAACTACGTTCTATTTCCTTGTAAGCACACCATGTATTTCATCGTCTGTTCATCAGGTGGATATCTCGTGTCAGGGGTTCAGAGAGTACCATGAGCGCTTGCAGACATTTCTCATGTGGTTCATTGAGACAGCCAGTTTCATCGATGTGGATGATGATCGCTGGGATTTCTTCCTTGTGTGAGTATCTAATCTAGATCAGATTGAATCTGTATCAGCATTAAGGTATTCTTCTATTTGTCACATTTCTTCATAATAAAATGTCAGTGTTGATTCAGGGGAGACTGTTGAAAGCATATTTGGCCTTCTGTTCATAATTTTCAAATACTTTTTGTTTTTGGTTTGCTCTTCTGTCTAGGGCTGCACGATATTGGGAAAAAATTACATTGCGAGATATTTTTTCCTGCGATATATATTGCGATGTGTACAAATTTATTTGTGTTCATCAGCATCGTCCTTTTTGTATCCAAAATAAGGGCTGCGCAATAATAATCGTGCGATATGTATTGCGCATCTTGTCAGTAAAGCAGTAAATTCCATCAGGTGCGTGATCTTACATTGAGCCGCATTCACTCGGCAGAGCCGTTGTTCACGGACGAGCTGCGCAAAATCGGGTTCATTATCTGCGTGATTTTGACACTCCATGCAAAGTACCTCTTTTTGGTCAACATCCTCCTTTTTGTAGCCGAAATAGTCCCAAATAGATGATTTCGACTTCAACTTGCGGCGGATCCTCTTCGTCCCACATTGAGCAGCAGCACAGGCACGCGGAACATGTATGTCACCCCAGTAACAAGCCATACTACAAACTCGTTTTTACTGTGTGCTACCGTTCTCTTAATACACCAAGGGCTTCTACCCTTCACATCGTATTTTCCGGCGATGTGACTATCGCTCACGCGCACATCGCGATGTCAATGTAAAAGCAGAATATCGTTCAGCCCTAGTGCCGCACAAGTGCGCATACACCTCTCTCTGCATCTGGTCTGATCAGCGAGAGACTGAGAGGATTAGAGCTTTCGGTTAAAACAGATATAATGTTGTTTTTAACTCCATTTTACATGCAAATATAGCCAAAATCACAGCATAGCCATTATCTATATCTTATGTGTATTTGACTTCATTACACAACGGCTCGATTATAAATCGTATTTTTTATTTATTTATTTTTCATCCAGATTAACATCTTGTAAAAAAGAGATAGTTTAATAGGCCTAATAATGGGGTGCATTTCAAAAAAATGCAAAAGCCTCTAAGTGCCATCTGCAATTTTCTTCTAGAATGATCATTTTTATAAAGCTTGTATATTTAAGTAATTTCACTTAAATGACAATCAATAGGTCATTTTCATTCCCATTTAAGTGAAATTATTGAGCTTAAATATACAAGCTTGATAAAAATGATCATTCTAAAGAAAATTTCAGATGGCTTTTGCATCTGAACTCTTTATATATTTCACATCATTTGGTTTGTTGCAATAGTGTTTCGCATTTAGCTACAATGTGATATTTGACCATATTTGGTCTCTTAATTTTTGGTCTGTACTGTACTGTGTTCATGCTACAAGGCAAAATACAGATATTAATTCATTCATTCAACTTTATTTATCAAGCACTTTACAACCACCCAGCAGCAAACCAAAGTTCTAAACAGAAAAATAAGAATAAAAAACATATGGTTCATAATACACATTTAAAACAAAGATAAGGCTGCGCACTTAAGGCATACATATAACCTATTCAACAACTATCAGATCAGATGTCGAAGGCCAAGGAAATAAGGTAGGTCTTCAGATGAGATTTAAACAAAGACAGCGAAGGGGCCTGCCTAATGTAGAAAGGCAGAGCATTTCTTGGGCGCAGCCACCGCAAATGCACGGTCACATCTCTGAGCTTACGTCTGGTTTTAGGGACACTGAGAAGCAGCTGATCTGCTGATCTAAGGGTACGTGACGGTATGTACGGGTGTAGCAGTTCAGAGATATCGTGTGGGGCAGAATCATTTAGGCACTTAAAAACAAACAGAAGAATTTTAAAATGAATTCTATATTGCACAGGAAGCCAAGGAAATTAGTATAAAATGGGAGTAATATGCTCAAACTTTCAACTCCCTGTTTAAAGACGTGCTGCAGCATTTTGCACCAGCTGCAGGCGGGCCGGAGAAGCAGAGGCGAACCAAGGTGAAGTGGGGGCCCCAGGCAAAAATGAATAGATGAGGCCCTTCTAAAATATTAATTCATTAATATATCTTTGTTGGGTAAATATACATTTATACAACATAAATAAGTAGTCAAAACACGTAACAATAAAGAGTTCATTTTTCCAAACAAAGTGCATATTCTTTGACAAAATATTAATCAAAAATCTTAAAGATACAAAACAATCTTATTTACAGTAATGGATTGTCACCTTAAATGCTGTCACTATGTTGCAGTGTCAAGGTGGATGGAACTAAAAACATACAGTAAACACATTTAGTCAAAAAACTTTAAAAGAGCACATATGTATCCGTAAACTCAACTTAATTAGGACTACATCTGACACGCTGAACGTACCATTTTCACTGTCAGGAGGCTGGACTGGGGTATCTTCTGTCTGAGGCAGTGGTGATAGGAACTTAAGGAATGCTCCAATTTATAGGAATGTATGGTAATCATCTTAATTTATTATTTATTGTTAGTTTATCTACTGCCTATGTTAACTAATTTTCTAGAGTTGTAAAGTAAATGTATTGATATAGTAACACTATATCTAACATGCTGACCATTTTCACTGTCAGAAGGATGGACTGGAGTATCTCCCTGAGGTGGTGGTGATGACAGGAACTTAAGCAATACTCCTGAATGCAGAAATATATGATTAGCATTTTAATTTAATCGTTTTAACTATTAGTTCATTGTTAGTTAATAAATAATTATGTTAACTATTTTAATGTAGAAGAGCTAAATAAAAATGTCAACTAAGTAAATGTAATGATACATATTTAAATTGTTTTGTGAGCTCTCCACTGGCAGCAAAACACAGTAGAGCTGAAGATCTCTGTCCGAACCTGACGGGACCCGACAGGACCCGATGGGTTTGGTCGGGTACGGGCTTAATTAATATAATTTTACATGGGCTCGGGCTTGCGCGGAAAATGGTCATGTGGTGCGTTTTGAGTAGCGCGAGAAAAATGCGAAAATGGATGCTGAGGAAGTTAAACAGAGGCTTGCCATTGGTGATTACGTTTTGGTTGCGACAGCAACTAAAGCAAAGTTTGCGGTGTGGGGAAGTTTAGCCTGTTGCCGACCAGTAGCAGCAGTGGTGAAAGGGTGTTCAGTGCTGCCTGACGCACAATCAGTGAGCGCACGACCATGCTGAAGCCGTCTACAGTGGATTCAATCATTTTCACCACAAAAACATGTTGCCTAATCATGGTGTTTTTTTCAAATAATAACTAAATATTAATTGAGTCTTAAATGCATAATGTAGACAGAGTATATGTAGGCTAATGTTGGCATTATTCTTTTATTAAATTTCAACTGCCATTCACCGTCGCGTTGCGGCCGGATTGTGGAAGTGGCGAAGGCGAAGCAAATCCTGCGGAGCCTTTATATTAATTTAATTGGTAAAGATATATTTATTTTTATGGGACTATTGTTGGCCTATTTATAGGGTAAGTGTATGCCTGGACCTATTTAGAGTGCTGAGAGATTACAGAGGGCTTTTTTATTTTTTTGTTCCAACTTCCAAGTTGTCTGTGTAGCTTACACGTTATAAAAAAAATAAATTATGTTAAAACATGTATAAATGACTCATTCTTGACAAAAGGCAAAAGAGTTGTGTGCTTGCGCATATTTGAATAATGTCGGGCTGTAAACAGGTTTGGGATTTTAAAAGGCTGTCAATCAAGAAAAAGCCGAAATCTGTCGGGCTCGGGCCCTGTCGGGCCTTACATTTCAGGCCTGATTACAGCTCTATTGTAAACACTTTTTAAAATAGCAAGTGAAGAGGAAATTGTGTGTATATATATATATATATATATATATATAAATATACAAATTTTTATATATGTGAGAAAGGATATAATAATAAATTTATTAATTAATTAGTTAATATTATTATCTGTAACATAATTAAAAAATTAAAAACTTGCGAATCAGGCAAATATACTGTATGTTAATATGTGTGTGTGTGTGTGTGTGTGTGTGTGTACTGTGTACTGTATTTGTGTGTGTGTGCATGCATGTGTGTGTGTCAAAACTGAATTTCCTTCACTGATCCAACTGACCATCTCCTCTTACTTCCCTGAGTCAAGAACTGAAGTTGAAGGCCTGTAAGCAGTATATCTACTCTCCGAATCCCGTTACAACACTGTCTTCTATCTCAGCCATCACGGTTAACAGCCTGTCCAGTCAATCAAGCCGAAGAAGGAAGAGACGATGGAGGAAAAGAAAAGAAAACAAAGAAAATCCTTCCTTGATGCGTGTAGGCTGACAGCTCTATCCAAGCCCCCCAGTGTTGAAATCAAGCTGTCACTCTTCCACCATGGAAATAGAGGAATTGTGCGCTCAGATTTAAATACCGCCTATAATAGCTTCCCATCTATCAGGCCTGCTGGCCGGTTATTCTTAGACACATACATTAGCCCTTGGCCCAGATAGGAATGTCACCAGATTAAACATCCAATTTGTTAACCGGGCCAGGCCAGGGGTGCTGCTTCTTGACAGAACTTACAAACAAGCCCAAATGGCCCCATTTTTCACCCACAGGCCTGCTGGATTTTTCTTCTTAGACAGAGGGAACCACTACAGATGGGGAGGGAGAGAGGGAGGAAGCGTGGACGGATTTTTTTGTGGGTGGAAAGATGAGGAGAAATGGTAGGTGTTTTCTGAGGCCACTTAATCTCAGGAAGAGCCATAAAGACTAAAAAAGAGTTTTTGTCATGCAGTATTAATTTCGGGAATATTCCCTCATTAAAGCACAGCAGAAACAGATATTCCATGGAAGTCTCTCTCTCACTGCCAAAACTCCAGCATGCTGAGGGCTTTCTTAGTGGTATTCTTTCCCATGCATCATTACGACTGAGGGAAAATAAACAGCATAATGTAAAAAGATTATTCTAAAAAATTAGCTCAACCAAAATCCTGTCATTATTTACTCACCCACGTCTTTCCACTTTTTTTTTTTAAACACTGTGAACATGAGCATGAGCACTGGATGAGTATGATTCATGAATGAATCATTCAGAAAAGTTTACTCAACTGCATCATACAATTCGCTGAAGGTAAGGATGAATTGTTAAGCGACTTCTTAAATGAAGCCACAAAACTTTTATGGAGCTTCCTCATGCACCTTTATTTTACTAAAAAGTGTTACATTAAGTTATATTCTTCAAAAGCATAAGAAAAAGTCATACAGATCATATGCACATAATGACAGAACTTTCATTTTGGGCTGAACTATTACTTTAAAGTCCATGGAATCCGGAACATTCTGCGCTGTCAGACAGCACTAATCCTCGGCAGTGGTCCTGTCAAATCCTAGTGAGCGAACAGATATATTCACTGAAGATGAAGTTGTAGATTAGAGCGCGTGAAGGCCCAGTGGACAGATTGGGAGCATATTGGGGAACAGAGGGAGAAACAGTGAACCAGATGCCACCAGTTAAAACCCTCCGAATGGGAGAAAGAGTGAGAAATATGGGCGTCCGACACCGCTCGCTGGTGGAAGCCGTCCGTGGGGAGATATCTTACTCATGGGAAGGAGTGAATGAAGCTGTGAGGTCACTGCACGCTACAGCGACTGTCAGTGCTTTCACTGCTAGCTGTTAGATCAAATGCTCAGTGTTTACTGAACAAAAAATCCTCAATCAAAGGCCATACTGTAAGTGATCAAATGCAGAAAGTGTAAAAAGGAGGTATATAAAAACAGGAAGTTGTAAAGTTTATTTATTCTGTAGGATTAGGGATGCAGAATCTAGTCATGCTGAATACAAGCTTTATAAGTACTAATAAACAATATTTTAATAAGTTAATGGTGGGAATTGGTACCATATGAATGGAATTTCTATGACACTATGATGCCTTTTTATAATAAAATTAAAATAAAATTAAAAATAATCAAAATTAAATTAAATTAAATTAAATTAAATAAAAAAAATAAAAATAAAATAAAATAAAATAAAATAAAATAAAATAAAATAATTATACAAAAATAATAATAAAATCTAATCATAATAAAGCCAAAAATTAGGGCCGGGACTCGATAAAAAAAAAAAATCTAATTAATTAGAGACTTTGTAATTAATTAATCAAATTTATTCGCTTTTTAATCGCATATAAATATTTGACCTGAGAACAGTGAGAAGTAAGTTTTATCATATGGATTTTTAGTATACCATTGAATAATGACTGAATACATAAGCTTAAGCAACAAAATATTGATTATTTTTGTTCAACCAAGTCCAACAGACCAATATTGTGCCGTGCGTGATTTCACATTGAGCCGTATATACTACACACAGCCGTGGTTTACTGACGAGCTGCACAAAACCATGTTCATTATCAGCGTGGATTTGCGCACCTCGTCAGTGAAAAACAGAACATTAGAAACATAGACATATATAGATATATATATGTCTATGATTAGAAACGCTAGTTGGTGCTTCAGTATAAACGGTCCCCCGAAACTCATCCAGTGAGAAACGTTCCGCGGTTTTTTGTGAACTGCCGTCTTTGAAATATTAAGGATAGAAGCAAATTGAAGCTCACTGATTCCCTGGGCCAATAAAGCTGGGATTGAGGCCTTTTTTTCACTGTAATTGGCATGTTTGGTGTTCATTTTTACATTTCTAATTACTTTTGAAGGGCTTGTAGCATTTTTTACCATCCAACTGGTCACACTGCAAGGGGATAGTGTTGATTACAGCAGTGCTTTTTATACTTTTCCTGTTAAATACAATTGGATTCAGGTGCTCAAGTACCTCAGTAAACAAAATAAAGTATGTTTGTGTAGAAATGTAACAAAGACTGGCATGAAATGCTTGCCATAATCTGAATTAGGAGTAAATTGCAGTGGTCTCTTATTTTTTTTTCCAGAGCTGTATATAGGCCCATACAGATTTGGTTTCTTTATAAAGGTGTGAACATTATTGTAATAATAAAGAATAATATTTTTCCATCTTAATTGCACTTGAGGGGATTTAAAGAGTTAGGAAGGAGTTAGAAATATATTAAGATATTAAGTTCCCAGAAAATTAATTTTACATTTCATACTTAAACAACTGGTATATACTGTATATATATACTCTGTAAACAAACAAGTACACTACCGTACTTGCACGTCTATACAGTAAATGACTGGGACTGTAGAGGTTTGCCATAGCTCACAGTTAATAAGGTGGATTACATGTTAGTTAATATATGCTAGTAGCTTTGACTTCTGTGGACAAATAAACGTATAATAGAATAGTAACATGCAAACCAACAAACACAACAATTTTAACATTAGAGAGAACAGTTATTCAATAATTTTTCCCCCCATTTCTTAGCCTAACAGAAGAGCACTGGGAAAACACAAACTTGAAGTCACCACAAGGGTGAGTAAAATACATTCAGCTTCAACTAGTTTTTTCCTTTTGTTTATTCTTCCTGTTTTAAAAGAGGACAAGAAGTGTAAATGATACATAGAGGGTGGGACAGGTTAAGTGATATGTACCTTTACATGACTTTTCATGGAATGTTAAACCCTAAGAAAAGCCCAACAGTCGGTTTACAAAAGTCAAAATCATTCTCATTTTCTTCATATGAAAAATGATAACAATAACTTAACCATTAAAAACCAACCAACTTTTAGCTACAAGATTGTTAATAAGTGTCCCTTTACTTCCATGAATCACTGTTATGTAATATATAGTGTCATAATTGTAGTCATGTTAATAATAATAACCACTCTACGCCCAGAATGTAAGAGTTATGATGATATTCATAAAACTCTACACTCCCCAATTACTATTGTATGTCCATATTTTGTACGAAACTTACATCATCTATGTACAAATATGTATAAAGATATAGAAGAAATGCAAACCCTATTGTATGCTATTTAAAATGAGTCATTACAGAAGACCAAAGTATGCAGGAAGATGTATGTATAGGGATTGAGTAA
>JAUCMU010000072.1:173697-184384 GCA_032275025.1 Enteromius treurensis
TACCTCTTTTTGGTCAACATCCTCCTTTTTGTAGCCGAAATAGTCCCAAATAGATGATTTCGACTTTCTTTTTGGTACGAAATTTTTTTTTTTTGCCGCAGATCCTCTTCTTTCAGCAGTGAATGTTGGCGAACCAATCACTGTGCAGGCACGCAGAACGTGCATGTCACCCCAGCAACAAGCCATACAACAAACTCGTGTTAACTGTGTGCTACCGTTCTCTTAATACACCATGGGCTTCTACCCTTCACGTCGTATGCTCCGGCGATGTGACTATCGCTCACGCGCACATCGCGATGTCAATGTCAAAACAGAATATGGTTCAGCCCTACTTCTGTCTAATAGGCAAGACCGAAACCATTTGAAATACACACCCTTTCAATAATATAACCGCAAGTCTTCATATGTTTAAAATACTTAAAAGATTTTCAGAACATGTTTACATCTGGCCACAAAAACGTCTGTCTGTGTCTTATAACCAGCTGCGAAGTCCCTCTAGATCAGTAATCCCACCACTAAAAGGTTCATTCAAACATTTTTGAGAGGTTTATATTAATAATAAAAAGAAAAAAAACTAAACATACTGGGATAATTTGTCAGAAAATAACATTTTGTCATTTGCTCATCGTGTTGTTCCAAATGTATGACATACTTTCTTTTAATCCATTACTGGTAACTAAAATAGTTTCTGCTCCAGAAAGTCATACATTTTGGAAAGGAGATGAATGCCAAAATGTTCGATTTGGACCACAGATAATACTTTTCATTCGATGTTATGTTAGATATTTTGTTTTTACTTATTGCTGGTCAATGCTAGATCATGTGAAAACTAGGACTTTTTTCCTTCGCCACTTGATTGGAATGTAAAATCTGTGTCCAGAAACAAAACCAACTGAAAGCCACTGACAGACAAATGATAAATAAAAAGTCTCGGATATTTCTCAGCCTTTGAACAAATGTAACTTGTGTTGATAACTTCAGCAGGCAGAAAAATAGAAATCAAGTGCTCTCACAAAGCCAGCGAGTGCTGATAAGAAGGTAGTGTCAATTAATAGTGAACGGTAACTTTCTGAACAGTCACACACACAGACACACACATGTGTAGAGCGTCCAAATAGGACGTCTCTCCTGGCCCTTTGTGGGGCCAATTATCAGGCTACTTTAATTATATTTTCTCCTGCATTGAGGCAAATTGTTGATCTGGCAAGAGTTTCCTTTGTGCTGTTTGTCTGGTTTCTTTCTTTCTTGAGTCAGGCCAAGAGGCTGAATTGAATGTTGTTGTCTTTTGAAACGCTGAATGAAGTCTCCAGCGGTAGTGAAGGGGACTCTGCCTGTGTTTTCTTTGCTTTGGCACCTATTAAAACAGACAATGGGCAAATGGACTGGAGTGATGTGAAGAGGCTAGATGCCTGCCTCTCTGCTCTAAGTTGCAGTGCACCAATTAAGTGCATAATGCATTCAGTGTCTCCAGCAGGTGCAGCGACAGGCCACTGGCCCTCCGTCACAAGTTCGCAGTGGCAACGACGGGGGTGGGGGGTCCGGTGCATGGGAGCGTGCCTATGATTGACCTGCCCGGCTTTGTCATCGCTCTCTATCTCTCTGTCTTTCTTACAGATTCGAGAAGTACAATAAGGATGGAGAGACCCTCTATGCGACGGTTGGCTACATGACAGTGTATAATTACTACGTGTACCCAGACAAAACCAGACCACGTGTCAGGTAATTACTAAGGAAGCACGTGCCCACTATCTGCTTTATTCTGCGAAAAAAGGAAAAGAAAATTACACATCTCTCTCTCTCCCTTGTCCCTAAAACTCCCAAATTACCGTCTTGCGTCTCTAGTGTGCCAGCCCCTCTCTGGGTATTATAAGACCCACGGATTCAGCATCACCCGTTTTGAAAACGAGTCTAATGTATTGATTGGCAAGACGCTCTAACGTTTCATTACGTTGGCCTCTGCTGAATGAACATGTATAACCTTTCAGAGTCTGATGATATCATTGCTTTCTGTATTTAAGAATATATATATTTTTTGCAGCTAAAACGAGGCAAATGGGAGTGTGGCAGTCTGTGTTAGTAATTCTGAGAGCAGAAAACAAAAAACCCTACATGAAAATAAATAAATGAATAGCTAAATTAAGCGTGGGATTGTGAATGAACAGGTAAAAACACTTTTATGCACTTATTTTGTTGTTGATGTCAAAAGTCATGCATCCAGTTGCTTTTTCCGTTTTCTTAAGATGGCAAATATAATGCAATGTTATTAGCCTTGTTTAATCATCTCAAACTTCTGCTGTTGATTATGCAGTTATCAAACTGTCATAGCCTATTAAAGCTAGCTTTTTCATGTTTGAAATGCACATTTCTACTCTGCTGTTAACAATTTAAAGACCTTAAAGATCTCAATTCTGTCGTCTGATATTTTATACTTTCTTTTAGCAGGGAAAAGTTGTCAAAATAAAATCCCCCTTCAGGTTGATTTTTGTAAATTGAGCATAAGAATAACTTTTATGCTGCTAGTGATATTCAAAGATGAACTCTAGCTGGACCGAAGCAGCTTAGGGTTACTTGGTTGTTCATGCAGTCATCATGGTTTTGCACCGTATGTCTTGTCCCGATAATAAAAACTACGGAGTTTTGATCATTAAACGATATTATTGGGAGACATCAAGGGACAATTTTATACACATTGATAAAATGCCATGTAAGTAGTGTTAGATAAAGGTTTTATTGATTTACATTACAAGCTAAATTTTTGTCTTTTGGCAATAATATTAAATATTAGAAACTGGACCAAGCTCTTTGTCAAATTTGCTAACTTTAGGCCTCCAAATAAAATGAAGGTGTCTCCTTAAGTAAGAGCTTCATATTTTCCTTTCCATTTTATGTGATTAATAATTCTGTTACAGTGTTGTGCCCCACTCTTGGTCTTTAAAAAAAAAAGTCTAGTAGTGTGTAGTATCAGTTTCAGTAGGTTCTGTAAAGTCCGTCGTGTAGCATGTGTCTGAAGGGTGCTGGAGGTGTAACAGGCTTCTGTGTTTGCAGAACCATTGCTCAAAGGCTCAAGAGCTCTAACCTTAAATTGGTATTGTGCCTAAGCATCTTCTCTTCTGCGCAGCATCACTAAAGCTTTTGTACTCTTTGTGTGTGTGTGCAGTCAGATGCTGATCTTGCCACCATTCCAGGGAGAAGGACACGGGGCGCAGCTCTTAGAGACAGTTCACCGATACTACTGCACTTCTGCTAAAGTACAGGACATCACAGGTACTCTTAGGTCTAGATTAAACAGTTAGCAGTCCCTATTTGGAGTAGTTTATTTCTGTTTTTACTTGTAGGTTTTATTAGTAGTGATATTTGTCGGGATCACTATTACTAGATGTTTCTCATAATTAAAGGTTAAGGATTTGAACATAACCATTAATGCTAAGTATGAACAGTAGGCTTGTAACTTGTCCCTCAAAGTGCTACCACTGTAGGATGCTAAATTCCATTATATATAATCTGCTGCAGTTCTTATTGTTTTTATATAACTATATGATAGTTCCTCTATCTAGCCAGCTGTTCTGTGTAGTAAGTGGGACAGTATAAAGTCAGCTTTCACATTGCATCAGTGTTCTCATCACACTTTTGGATTTATTTAGGCGATAATATAAATAAAAACGTAAATGCGTTCATCCAGCCAAAAATGACAACATGAAAGTTGTAATACAGTCGATTATTATTTGGCTTGTTGATATTCGTGATTTTGATCTGGGAAGTCCTTTTCAAATGGTTTTATCTGAATAATAATAAAAAAAAGAATTATAGCCTTGCACCATTGGAGTGAATGATCACACATCCGTTCTAATAATATTCTGTGTTTAAAACAGAGAGAGAGAGAGAGAGAGAGGGCAAAGTGTTGTGAATTTCCTTTGGTGAGGCAGTTGCTCTGCCTTCAGTTTTAGGGAGGTGAAGGGATGTGATGTTAATTGCCGGCAGTTTGCTGCTGAAATGTGCTGGCCACATGCTGCCACTCACTCACCCCCTCAACAAAGACACAATTATTCATAGAGAGAGAGAGAGAGTGGGGGCGACCAATCTCTACCAGATCTACCCAGCACTAAATGTTTTACTATTTCTGTTTACTTCTCTGTCTCTCTCCCCCCTCTCCATTTATAGAGAGAAATATTAGTGTAAGATCAAGGTCAATTATTAAATAGGATTTTACGGTGTAAAAAGTCTGCTACACTTATGTGACAATCTTTTGGTTACATAAGTATCTGTGCAGCCTATTACATCTGCATAATTACCGACTGTTCTATAACTTATTGACATGGTAAGTTGGATTTTTTTTGGTCGACCAGTAGTCGTTCATTTTAAGCATTAGTCCATTAATCACACATTTATTAACAAACCATTCAAATCATTAAAATAAGCCTTTAATTGACTATAGCCTAATAAGCTTGCCACAGCGCACTGACAGAAGGGATTATTATGAATGCATCAGTGAAAACAGTAAGGAGACTGCATAACATTTTAATATTTTGATAAAGTAATGCTTTCTTTGAAGTCGGCGACACTGACACGTCATCTCTGCAGTGATGCATCTGTATGCATGTTTCATATGGATTACGCAATCGGAGAATATTTGTTGTCCATTTTAATTGATTTATTTGAAAGTATACATTTCAGTCTGTATAGATATAGTTTTAATGTTTGCACTCAAGTTCACAGAGCGAGACGGCAGAAAGCACATCCTGTTTGCTTTCATTATTTCACAAAAGTGAAACATCTTTTTTATTGTGAGTGCACACAAATTAACACAGTCTTTACTTTACGTAGTCATAGTCTGTTTGACCAATAATGAGCAGTGTTTCAGGTCCGAACGAGCGCTCCAGTGCCTCTATCTGTCCTTCAGCACTCATCACACATTTCTCTTTGTTAACATTATCTTGAGCAGCCATATAAAGTTGCTAATGCCTACATATTTCAGATGATAAGTCATATTTGTGGTTGATGGTGCACCTGATGTATACTGTATTACCATAGACTAGCCGTTGATGGACTGTGACTTCGCCTGTGGATTTTCTTTTTCTGTTACTAAGCGAATAATAAAAACTTGGTCGACCAAGCCTCTTCTAGTTGACAAGCGATTAGTCGAGTTCATGTTTAGTTAAATAGTGCAGTCTTTTTATAGTGCATTAAAATCATATTAGCTTGTTGCCACTATCACCAAAATCAGCAGCAATGTATCGCCCAGCTCCAAACTATATCTTTTGTTTTCTTTCTCTCTTCAGTCTGTGAGTAACTACTTTTCAGTAGTTTAGTTAGTATTTGTTTCGCCCGATCACCAGAGTAAACATGCATTTAGCTTCATTTTTACCACTGATGCATTCAGCATATGTAATCAGTGTTGTCTGAAGGCTTGTCTGGCGGCAGTGTCCTCATGCTGTATTTTACCAATTGAAAACTTTGTACTGAGTTGACTTTTTGCAATTGTCTGGTCTGCAGCGGAGGACCCGTCTGAAAACTATGTGAAGCTGAGAGATTTTGTGCTGGTGAAGCTGTGCTTGACTCTTCCGTCCTTCTCCAGTGAGAAGCTCTCTGAGGGCTTCAGTGAAGAGATGGCGTCTGAGGCCAGAGAGAAACTCAAGATCAACAAGGTAACATCTCTTGCAGGTTTCTTTGCTTTTAAAAGTTGTCAAAGGAGATCAAGTGGAAAGAGATTGTTGTAGGAGTTAAAAGTAACAAGCTGGATTCAAACCTTCATTGCCAGTGTGTCATACATTGAATAGATGTTTTTATGATTTAATGCTTCATTTCGCTATGAAGTTTCCTGAAGACCATCCCAACAGGTTAGCTTCACAAGAGAGTTACGAAAAGCAGCACCTATTTTCAGATCTCATTAAACAGTTTGATTTATTTAAATGAATTTTAAACCTTTTAAGTCAAATTAGTGATTATCACAATAGATGTTTTCAAAAGCCCCTGTGTGGCGTTTTATATCATTTGAAATGTTGTAGTTGAAAATATGTGTTCAGCACGGTTTATTTTATATGTGTATATTGGTGCACATCAGTTGAATTATCCTGGAAATTGAAAGCATGTTAATAGTTTAAGTTCATCTAATTTGCCCAACCCTATTTAGCCTCGTTTCTGTGAAGCTTTACTGTTTCTGTATACTGGAGATAAAAAGCAAAGCAATTGTACAGTTAATTCTTCAAAGAGCTTATATATGGAGGTAATGACTTGTTTCAGCTTGAAATGTCCCTAAAGGTAGGAGTGAACTAACATCCGTTTCCTCTGAGGGCCGCTGGCCATTAGCCGGTAGTGAGTGGGAGTGTGCCTAACAGTGACCCCTGTGGGACTCCTCTCTCTCGCCACTCCGGCCACTCTTTAACTGCTTCAATTATAACCCAGCATCCCCTTTTATGCCGCACAATCCCCTCTGTTCATGTTGTTTGAGAGTGATTATCTCACGGTGGTGCCTATGCCATGGCCAGGCAAAAATGCTTGGCTCTTCGTACTACCCTAGTGGGAACTGCGTGAGGTATGGTGGACCTCTTGGAGTCATGGTTACAGATTGAGAATAGCACGGGAGTCCCGGAGCAAGATGCTTTTAACCCATACAAAGTGGTCAAGGTTAAAGAGTCAGTCTGTAATTGCTGCGTTTTGCAGTTGCAAACTGCATTATCGTTCATTGAGAGTTGTCATACAGACATTTAATTCATTAGATTTATATGACACTTTTCTAAGCACTAAACATGCTTTACGTTGTGAGGGGGGATCTCTTCATCCATCACCAGAAATGATTTGATGTTACAATTTATTGTAATGTGACATGCATCTTAATTATTTTATAATACAAAATCTATATGTGACCCTCCCTGGACCACAAAACCAGTCATAAATGTTAGTTCTTCTGAAAGACAAATAAATAGTCTTTCTATTGATGCATTTGTTAGGTTAGGGCAAGGTTTGGCTGAAATACAACTCTAAAGAAAATCTATAGTCTAAGGATGCAAAAAAATCTCCTTTAAAGGGGTCATATGATGTTGCTAAAAAGAACATTGTTTTGTGTATTTGGAGAAGTGCAATGTGTTTATGTAGTTTAAGGTGCAATAAACACATTATCTTCAACATACTGTACATTTTTGTTTCTCCTCTAAGCCTCGCCTCCTGAAACAGGTCGATTTGTACAAAGCTCATTGTTCTAAAAAAGCAAGGTGTGCTCTGATTGGCCAGCTATCCAGTGCACTGTGATTGGCCAAATACCGCAACTACAGCTATAATGATAGCTCCACCTTCTTTCTTTGCATAAACATTTGGGTGGTGTTTGAAAATAAAAATTGGGGGCGTGTTTAAACGAGCTGTTTTAGGGGGCGTGGACTAGAGTGCGGATCGGGCCGCATTTTTCTGTCCGAGCCCGGCTCGCGTCCGACAGAGCAGTAACCGAACCCGAAAAGCATTAAGATATTTATGTCTGAGCCCGATCTAATTTTTTCTCATAATAATGACACGTGCACTTTTTTGTGTGAAAAGCCCGCTTTTATTAAGCAACTGCAGTAAGGCGTTCGGAAATGTCAACAGATGAGAGCATCAGCGCACACGGCGCACATTCGCGCTGATGTGATCGAGCCCGACCCGAACCCGAGCATCCTTTCTAAATATCTGTCCGAATCCGGCCTGACGGGTACCGTCGGGCTCGGGTCCGGTATCCATCCTCTAGCGTGGACAAGTCATAACTTGGTTTTGAAACTTTAATCTTTGCAACTGCAGGGATCTTGTTTATACACGAACAGCTTGTAACTAGGGCTGGGGGATTTAATCATCAGTAAAGCCAGTTCTTTGATTAGCGGTAAATCTCAATCAGCTGTTTTTAAAATGCATGGCAGTTGATACACAGAGCCGTAGATCACTGACGCAATTTCGTCTTCAGAAACGGAAGCGATTCGTTTCCGTTATTGAACCCCAGTGATCTACTGTGTATCAACTGCTGCGCATTTTAAGAAGAGCTGATTGAGAATCAAAGAACTGGCTTTATTGACGAGATGCGCATGAATTAATCCACGATTAAATCCCCCAGCTCTATTGTGACACTCCAAAGAGAACAGAAATCATGAAATTGTGTCATATAACCCTTTTAAAATGATCCAAATGAAGTCCTTAGTGACGCATGTTACTAATCAGAAATTAAGTTTTAAAATATTTTTACGGTAGGACATTTGCAATATATCTTACTTAAAATCATGATTTTTTTGGCATAAAAGAAAAAAAAAAAACATGACCCATACAATGGATATTTGACAATTGCTACAAATACGGTCACATAATTGGAAAAAGACCAACAAAACTTGGGGAAGTTAATTCCAGAAGACAGAAACGTTGTTTAATTTGATTAATGATGCATTATGCTCTTCATTTGATTCAGGTTTTGTCTTTTGCATTTGTGAATGTCACAGCTTATACTTTATGGATGGCATCTGTGCGCATTTCTCATGTAGTTGTGCTATTTCTTAGATCTCGTATCACTCCATGCTCTCTTTATTCTTACATGAAATCATTTAATATACCAATTCAATATTTCACGTCCATGTCTTATTTATTTGTTGAGGAAAACAGCGTAATTAAATCAATTTTTCACAGTCGGCTAGTCGTTATCATAAAATAAACCCCCTCAGGGTGATGGAAGACCCCTCAGCTTTGTTTTCTAATCACCCTATCTGTGTTTATTTAGCAAAAATGATGGGCTTCCTGAACTCTACTCACTGGAATTACATTGAGAACACATGATAAGTACTGCATTGACTAAGTATACCAATTAAATCAAATATTTTGCTAAAGAATCCATACAAGTGCAAGAACATCTGAACATGACCTATTCTGCCGCAGATGCTGTGCTCCAACCTTTAATAAATATTCTAGAGTTTTCAAGCTAATGGAACAATATGTCTGTCATCTAACTTTCAGAAACATGCCCGCCGTGTTTATGAAATCCTGCGTCTCAGAAACACAGACATGAGCGATGAAGAGAAAGCCAGAGAGTTTCGTTTGGAGGTGAAGAAAAGACTCTACGGACCCTACAGAGTAAGTGTGTGTTTTATCTGCTCGTATTAGCCGTGGGTCCGTCCCCCTTTTGTCTGCATTGACTGGCTGCTTTTAAGAAGCAGAATGACTGTGATTTGACTTAGTACACGGAGCACATTAAGCATAACTGCTCCAACTCCCATGCAATGATCACTCAGTCATAAAGTGCAGAGAGCGGAGCCTGTGCTGAACATGGATTTCAAGAAACAACAAAACAAGTGAAGTCTTGCCAAAACAAACCCCGGTCGCGACTGCCAAGATTGGCCTGCTTGTATAACGTTCTCCAAACCACACAGCTCAAACTACAACATGTGAAATGAAGCATTTCTGGACTTCAAAGAGAGCTGCGCATTTCTAGCCGTGTTTATACGTGCTGTATAAAAATGAACAGAAACAAAACTCTTTCAGGGCTGCTGTTCTGAAATTCTGCGGCCTTTGTCTGGTATAATTTATTCATTGAGTGGCGTGAATAGTTTGCGCCATTTCCTGTGTGATCCTCTCACGCGGAGTTAAAAGTGCGAGAGGACCCGAGGCCTCGCTCTGGGTTTGTTTGAGGGTATAATGGCTCACACCGGGCAGCAGCCGCAGTCTCCACATCCACACCACGAGCTCCATTCACAACAAGTGTCATTATTACAGATTTGCATCTGATTTAAGCGGAGCCATTTAGCAGCACCCAGTCACCTGCACACAGACGGACTCTCTCTAATCCGCTCTCTGTGCGTGAAGACACGCTACAGTTGTGTTTCTGTGGACTGGAGCTGCGCAGCATCGCTAAATTCTTTTGACCTCAACAGTCATCTTTCTGCAGGCTTCTGCATGTGTGCTGTAGTTACAATTTGGAGTGATGTCTTAAGTAGTTATCCACGACCTCTGCACTGATTATCAGAGCACCACAATCAATGCATCTATCATACTGGCCAAAATGTTTAAAGAAATACAGAACTTGAACTTTTAAAACAATGCATTACTTGATAAAACTTACTTTTCATTCTAGTTGATTCTTAAAAAAAAAAGAAGCACAATTTAAACAAACAAACAAAATGTTTCAATGGTACTGTACAGAAAAAGAGAATTATCATTTAAAACATAATTTTCTTTAATATTTGAATGCTGTGGAAGACAGACGGAAATATTTTTCAGAATTTTTTCCTATTCTGTAACACATTGTACCTAGTAGCTGTCATGTCAATTTAATTTTTTAAAAATAAATTAAACCTTTTAATCAGCATTAATGTATTAATTAGTCTGAAGCCTTTGTAATGATACAAAAATGTGAATTTAAAATAAATGCTGTTTTTATATTTTAAAATATACATATAACTTACTACTCATCAGTAAATTCTAAAAAACTAACACAAAAAAGCACAACCATTTTAGTTGTAAAAAAAAGTTTCAGTGGTGTTGTTAAAAAAAAAAGAGGATAAGCTTTTTTCAGTTTTTCTTAATGGGAAGTTTGTAATATAGTTTGCTTTAAAATTTCTCAAAGGTAGTTTTAAAAACGCTAATTTTCCCCTTTCAAAAACAGCTCTTTAGAAATAACTCTGTTCTGTGTACTTCCCCTTTAAATCTTCACAAGCTCCGCTGACTCCGCCCCTCTTTTCCGAGGCGCTCTCAGAGG
>JAUCMU010000072.1:192774-242305 GCA_032275025.1 Enteromius treurensis
AAAGCCATTTAAAGACATATTTCTTTATGATAGCGTTCGATCAGGGTCAAGTGTGAAGGGTACTAGTGTCATGTATACCTTTGTTTTTATTTTTATAAGATATATGGTTATACTGTGTTTTTATTTGTCTTTTACTGTTGAATTGAATTATTGCTTGTACAGCACTATGGTCAACATTGTTGTTTTATTCAGTGCTTTATAAATAAATTAAATTGAAATTAAAATTAAATTGACTGATTAATGTGTCAAATGTTTGTGATTTGGAGTATGCATAGTGATTGGCATTATATATATATATGCTAGTACTTTCAAATTATTAATCACATCCAAAATAAAAGTTTTTGTTTACGTAATATATGTATGTGAACTGTGTATATTTATTATCTATATGAGAATACATACACATGCACGTATATATTTAAGAGAAATATGTTTTCAAAATATTTACTATATTTGTGTATATATATATTGTGGCTATATCTGTGTGTTTAAATATACAAGCACACACACATATGTTGGTTTTTGTGATTTATGGGGACTCTCCATGGGTGCAATGGTTTTTATACTGTACAGACTGTATGTGGTATTGTCCTACAGTGACCCTACACCTTAAACCTACCCCTTCAGGAAATCTGGATTTTTAGATTTTCAAAAAAACACCATTAAGTATGTTTTTTAAGCCTTATGAATTACGGGGACACTGAAAATGTCCTCATAAAACCCCTACATATTTTAATACCTATGTCATTATACACATTTGTGTCTTCATAAACCACATAAACCCCCACACACACGTAAACAAAAATCTTTTATTTATTTATTTAATTTTACTTTTTATTTTGCATGTGCTTTATTGTGATTAATTGTTTCCCAGCACTAATATATACCATAGAATGAAGAAAAGAGTATCTGCATGTTTGTGCTGAGAGGCCATGTGTTCCTGAAGGAAACTTGAAACCAAAACTTTACAACATGCATGTTCTTTACTGATTGATTGCAAAAGACTTGTTTTAAGCTAGTTGTGGTCCAGAATAGTTCTACATAAGCTATTTTGTGTGTTTTGAATAAGCTATTTTATGAAGGCTTAAATATCTTAGCTGAGGCAAAGGCTTAACGAAAGCTGCACTGAATGATCTTAAGACATGTCAATGCGTTTATTTTGTCTTAAGACACACACCAATAATGCTTTTTTCTAAAAAAAAAAAAAATGACTTAAATGTCCTAATTGAACTATGGCCTAATCCTGGCTTAGTCTAAGCCCTGTCTGTGGAACTACTGTCTGAATTGGAATACTAAATTGCGGTTTTGATTTGCTCTATTTTTACAGTTAATATGCATTTAAAAGCAGTAAGAAAGCACTTGTTCACAGTGCATCTGGTTATAGTGATTGACGTTGATCGAACAGTTCCAGTCCTGTGCTTGTTGTTTTCTGTCACTGGTGATGAATGCAGGTAGAGCTGAGACTATAAACAGTTCATCCAGAATGGTGCTTCGCTAACGCTCAGGTCTGCAGCCCTGAAGCCCCTTCCTGCCAGAGCCGCGTAGCAAAACATTTCAACTTTTTTGTCGCCCTCGTCTGATGAGCTCATTTGTTACACTGTATTTCCCTCGCTCGCTTGTTTAACGTTTTGTTTTTTTAATTGACTTGAACAAATGCTAACGGGCAGATGTCATTAGGCTGAACGAGCCGTGCTGAGTGACCTCTGCTCATGGCGGCTGAAGGCTTTTGTTTCTCCTTCACAGAAAGCGAACATGTCACACTTTCTTAGTTCAGACAGTCAGAAAGTGGGAGAGAAAGAGCTCCTCAGGAGGGGGCTGTCTCGCTACACAGAGCACAATTCAAACAGCAGCACAATGCCAATGTGCTGAAAGAAAACCAGTTTCCCTTTAACACCAATTAAGTCGTGAGGCCTGCTCCTCTATAAATTCATAGCTGAGATTCGCTTACTGTGCAGCAAACATACATTTGCATAATTTTTAAACAAGTGACTTTCTTTCTGAAAAGAAAAAGAAACTGGAGCTGCTTGGAGAGATTGTTTGTAACCGGCGCAAAGGAATAAATCAGGCCTCGCTGCGGTCCAGAGCCGAGGCATTAATCTCTGAATCTAATGAGTGGCGGGTGCGGATGACGTCTGGTTTGCAGTGCAGTTAAGATCAGGAGTGTGACCAAACACACACACACACACATAGAGAGAGAGATGAGGGGCTAGACAGAAGGGGTATGGTCAAATGAAGATGGAAACAGAGAGATAGCGAGATCAGGATCAGGGCAGGCAGACAGGAAGTCTATGATGTTTTGAGGTGATGGATCTGTCTCTTCCACTAATTCAGTTTAAACCCAAAACATACGCTATACCATAGATATATATACATAGATGCCTCATTAGCAAACAATTATACATCCTGCGCAGAAAGGCTCAACGGTTCTGTATGAACCTACAGTATCTTGAATGATGTCAGGTTCACCGTTCCAACATGGCGGCCACATCTACGTGCCTGTAGCGGTCCAATGGGCCGTCTATATATGTCTATGCGCTATACTGCCAAAAGTATTGGAACACCCCCTTCTGATAAAGCAACAGTTTGGACAGAGCCCTTTTCTATTCTTACATGACAACGCATATGTGTATGCTCTGGTGTGACTTTAAATGCAGACTTTGAGCCAAAACCTCATCATATAGGAACAGTCATTCTCAGACACTTTCGAAATTGTTGCAACAAAGATGGAAATAAAATTTTTAAATAAATGAATCCCATGTTTCCATCTTTGTTGGCCACAGTTTTTATTTTTGGAAGAGCCTTATTTGGTTCTAAAGAAGGGGTGTCCCAATACGTTTGTCCATATATAGTGTGTGATTCATTGGTGTTTGGTGATGAGTTTTTTACAGATAGTATCAGGGCAGGCAGACAGAAAGTCTGTGATGTTGTGAAGTGACGGATCTGTTCTGACTCTTCCACTAATTCATTTTAAACTCGAAACATACGTCTGGGTTTACTGAAGAGCCCTTGTTTAATTCATCCTCATGTCATGCAGTGCAGAGCAGTTGTTGCAAAAGTTATTTTCATATTTGTGTTGAGTGCTTGTATATTGTATTGGTATCTTCATGGCACAACTTGACTGAGTATGTTGTCACATCACAATATGGGTCCTAATGTCCTTGTCCTAATGGAACTTGGCATTAAAAAGCCTATTTAAGGCTTTACACCACCCATAAAACATCTTTAATGAACAAATGAATGAATGGACGGAGAAAAGGTAGCCCTACAGTGACAAAATATATGCTTAAATACTTAAATATGTTTGAAATACATTTATTTCGTGCTAAATGCCCTGCTATACAAAACTGGAAGAGTTTACTTAAGGTCTGCTAATTTTGTACTTAATGCACTTTAATTGTGAAGAAGCAGTACTGAGGTACAGTTAAAGATGTCACTTTTGATGAGAATTGTAGGATCTTTGTAGCAAAATATTTCAAGAAGGCCTATTCTTTAGGTACACTTGACATTTCTTGCATTTAAAGGCCAATGTTATTCAAATATAATACAATTCTTATTAAAAAGGACATCAAAACACATTTTAGACTTAATATTAACCCTAACCCTATAAACTTAGCTCCCATAGAAATTTTCAACAGTAAATTGCAGATTTTAACCATAAGTATTTTAACACGCCACAACTTGTGAGACATTTCTGAAAAACAATTGTTCCATTTTCATTATAGTTGACTCTGAAATTTATTTTTTCAGTGATTGTTTTGATTGAATTCACTTGTTGGCCAGGCAATATAACAAAAAGATGATCTGGTGTCATTTTAGTTTGAAGGACAGAATAAAATAACAACAACAACAAAAAATAATTTGAATGGTTTTAAAGGAAATGTTGAAACCATCTCTAAAGAAAATGAGTGCGTTACTAACTGAGTTACTTAGAAAATAGAACCTAAAATAAATTCTAGGGAGCAGAATATCATTTTGACTTGAGCCAGTAAATAACTGCCTTGAATATCCTAGCAACCACAATGTGGCAGCTTTGGCATGTGCAAACGCATTTTACTGATGCAATCTGAAATGTTGGTTGATTGCATTTGTAGTAAGAAAAAAATCTCGATAAAATAACAGTTTTGGATGTATGCCTATTAATTTAAATCTAAAAAATCATAAATGTATGAAATAAATAAATAAAGAGTGAATGTCTCCCTGTAAGTGCATCTAATCCAGAATCAGGCTTGAATATTTAAGTCATTCGGTGGTAAAGTCATGCTGCGGTGGAGGACAGATTACAGATCTGTCTCATCTCGTTCAGGGGCCCGTGGGTCATGACCCTGATTTCAGATTGATTTCTGAGGAGAGACTGTGTTTGTGTTTTTGCTGCGGAGGCCATGTATACATTTGTTTAACAGTTAGCTTGAATTTGTAAAACAATACATGCACATTAGTAAGCCCAAATAAGATATGACATGATTTTTCATTATATTATATTTCATGATATTAAAATAAACATATTTGCTTGTATAATACATTATATACAAAATAATCTAATATAATATACAACAGATAATAATGAGAACATTAGTCATTCATGCAGTTCTACAATACTGTACATCCACCCCGTGCATGTTTGTTTACTGATTAATGTGTATATACTGTATTCAACCAATCAAATGTTTGAGCAAGCTTGACTCAATTTGCTCAGTGTAAATATATATATATATATATAATTATTTCAAAAGCATCTCAAGATACACCTCAAAAAGCTTGATAAGTGAATGATTGAGAAGGAGTAGCAATTAGTTTCGATTGGTTAAACTTTATTTAGTCACTAGATTCACTACTAAATTTTATTCTATGTGTTTTATAATGTGGAAAATAGCAATAATAAAGGACAAGTATGTGTGTCCAAACTTTTGACTGGTATGCTACTAATTTACGCTAATACACTGGTTCTCATTTCACATGTATTTTTGGTTCTGGACTTTCATTACCTTGAGCTGCCATCACCAAAATCTATATTTTATACTTGTACTCTACATTTGTGCAAACCAATATCATGTACCAATTTCTGGGGCTTCCTTTTTAGTTTAGGTAATTTAAAAAAAAAAAAAAACTATTTTTCAGTGTTTTTGTAATAAACGGATTTGCAGCATTAATTATGGGTATTTTTCAGTTATTCACAGAGTAGTTTTAGGGTTTTAGGCAGCGTGATCTTACTAAGGGAATAGGAATGCTGCCAATGCCGCGAGGAGACAAGCTGAAGTTTCCCAGATGCAGAGAGCTAATTAGCCTTGAGTATTCCCATGATGCCGAGTGTGTGAGAAACCAGAGGAGTGTGTGTCCGTGAGAGGAAAACACTAGCAGCGCACCTCAACCTTCAGGACCTGCCTTACAGGCCCGGCGCTGTTTACATAATGCAAACACTCCCACTGCACACAGCTCTTCGGTATTTGCTCCACAACCCATCAGGGAGTTATTTCAGAGAGTGAGAAACTGTCATACTATAATAGGGTTATTCCAGAAAGATGGTTTTGATGGTTTGTGAAAAGAAAAGTGAGATGAATGTCATGGGAACCTGTTCTCGATGCGAGTGTATGTGTGTGTCTGTTCTGTGGGAGTTTCATGTTTTTAATTGACATTCGTCTGACATTTTTTAAAGCTGCGTTTGAATTGTTCTCTGTCCACTTCGGTCTTTTTCCACCATCCTCCCTCTCTAAACCCGTAGCCGTGTGCTGTTTTTCTGAGGGACTGTACTGTAATTGCAGGTCTGTACGCTCTCTCTCCCACACACCTCTGCCACTCTCCCTGCTGGGCTTTTGTGTTCTCCACAAACCCTACAGTATGCACACAACTTTATTTACAAGCCATGGAAGACTCCATCCATCCTGAGCTCTCTCAGTCCAGTCCCTCTGTATTCTACTCCCGCTGTTAGAGCGACGTCCTGCATCTGTACTCTACTCAACACAAGCTTGAAACGACATAGGCTACTGCCAAAGTTTGTGCATTTGTATGCATGTAAAACCCCAATGGCCTTCCACTTTCAGTGTGAAGACTGAACTGGAAGCAGCATCAACAGTGATTTTAACAATATGTTATGCTGTAGTATAGTTCATCTTAAATATGCAAATAACTGAATGCATATTACCCAGACTGCATACTATAGGACACACTCTATTAGATTTTTCATTTTCAGAGCAATAAATGAATCTTAAGTGATATCAACTGTTGATTTAAAGGAGTGAATGCATAAGTTTGGTATACATATATTGCAGCACAACTGTTTTCAACAACAGCGGCAAATCAGAGCTCGGTAGTATATAGCACCTGTAATAATAAAGCCCTTGTAATTAGATAATATTAAATTTAAAAACACCAATAAACATTCTACTGTTACTTTTCTTTGGATTACTTGATTACATATTATCACACAATTGCAATAAATTATTGTCAGCCTTTAACCTAATATTTACTTTAAGTTACCCCTTTGAATTTATGATAAAATGATGATTATGATTATGTTAATGATTAAGTAACATATTTGCTTGTTCACAGATGTTGGATAAGCTATCACATGAAATGCAGGTAAACAAATAACATATTTAAACTTGAAACATAACATAAAAAAAAGAGATTCTTTTTTGATTTGTGTTATTTTAAAATTATTCAAATGTTACATTTTTAGAATAATCATTGGCTTTTTATTAAAAACAAAGCCTAGTTTGGGAAACATTTTTATATTTAATGCACTTCAAGTTGTTAAATACAATAAATGGAATATATTTTTCTACTCGTAGTAGTATGATTATATTATCTAAAATATGTAATGCAATGGAATATGATATTAATATATGATATGAATACAACAATTTGCCATCAGTAATGGGCTACAATTTCTAAGTAATCCACCCATATATGTTTCTGAAGGATCATGTGTCTCTGACGACTGGAGTAATGATGCTGAAAATTTTGCTTTCCCATCATTTGATAAATGACACTTTTTTGGTATTTAAAATTAGAAATAATATTTCACAATTGTATCGTTTTACTGTATTTTATATTAAATAAATGCAGTTTTTGGTGATCATAAGACTTTTTCAAACGCACAATTCTGTGCTGAACATTAGCTGATAAGTGTCACTGATGAAGAATACTACCATTTGAAACCTTGCTGATGACTAATAGTGTCTTTTAGTCTTCAGAGTAACATTATTAAAGAGCTCCGAAATGACATCATCAGCAACAATTCAAGTTGTGTTTGGAGGGTTATTGCTTGGAAACCGTGTTACCTTGGTAAGGTCTCCTAGCAACAATCCCATCAGTTAGCACTACAAAAATGTGATGTTTGTGTATAAGGACAGTTTAGAAGAAAAAAATAAATTAATGTGTTTATTTATTTATTTTTGTATCAAAGTATCCCATAAAAATACAACAAGAATCATTGTCTCAAAATGACCTCTGGGCATTTATGATGCACCAATTCTTGCTGAATTTTTATTGAAATTTCAGGTAGCACTTTATTTTACGGTTAGTTTCTTATTAACATGCATATTACTAGAATATTAGCCATTTATTAGTGCTAATTAAGGACATATTAATGTCTTATTTTACATCCCTAATCCTACCCAATACCTAAACTTAACAAATACTGCACTAACTATTAATAAGCAGCAAATTAGGAATTTATTGAGCAGAAGTGTTACCTATTATAGGAATTCTAACTGAATTTCTAAATTCAGAAAAAGATAGAGAAAAAAAAACTCTTTTAAAATAGAGTTTGTTAAAGCCAGTGCACCTTGCGTAAAACCCACTGTAATGAGTGCTTCTCATTAAAAGGTGTCGTTGTTGGGGCCCTTTGGGCTGTTTGTTCAGTTTATTTATAACAGGAAGGACAACACAGAACAGGAAGTGATGTGAACCCCTGTGATCTGGTGGCTTGAGTTCGTGCTTTGACTGTGGTAACTTTTCCTCTCTCTCTGTGCTCTGGCTCCTGTCCAGACCTCAGTGCTCTGATGGCGGGTCAAGGCAAGGCTGACCTGCTCTCTGTACGCTGAATGTTGTTATTATTGGTGTGCTGTGCCCTCCGGGCAGCCTGTCGTCCCGAGCAGGGGAGGAAACACAGAGGGCCGCTGGATCTTAGTGCTGGCGAGCAGCTGTGCTGGTCTGGTGGTCACTTATTCTGCTCCGCTCTCGAGGGAGAAAATCAGGCGGGAAACGCTCTAATCCTTAAAACGTCTCGCTCTGCTTTGAGCTCAAAGAATCTCAACACAAGCTGCTTTTTTCACCAGCTACTAAGAATAATCACAATCTACAGGAATAGATTATCCAAAAGTAAAAATTGCCTGGAAATGTACTCTTCATTCCATAATATAGATTTTCCCAGTGAAAAAGTTGATTCATCTGAATCAGGTAAGAAATATACACAGACTAAACACTGGTTACAAAAATCAAAACAGTCCAAAATAGTTCTTAAGAAATACTAGGATGGATTTTGGACAGACACAATGGTTTCAGGGCCTTAATGATTGATTTCTTTCTTCCAGAGACACAGTTTTCACTTCACAAAACATTAACTGATGGACTGGAGGGGTGTGGATTATTTTAATGTTTGGATTCTCATTCTGGCGGCACTCATGCGCTACGGAGCATCCATTGGCGAGCAAGTGACTGATACATTTCCCCAAATCCGATGAAGAAACAAACTCATCTACATCTCCAAATGGGCTGAGGTTAAGCGTTTTTCCAGCAAATTTCCATTTTTAGGTGTGCAATGAAACGTAGAAATAAGAGAAAGCTCTGGTTTAAAACTTTAAGTGGCGCACCGAAAGCCCACACGAGACAGGTGTTGGAAAGATATTATACAGCAGGGAATGTCTGTTTGCTGTTTAGGTGCCCTCATATGGATTCATTTGGAGGAAGGTGCTCGGCGACACCTGCGACTCATGTGTGTTTGTCAACTCAAGCACGGCCACACAAGCTCTGTAGCTGAACTCATCTGAGCCCCTGCTGCGAACACATCTTCAGAAAATCACATAAAACTGAGTCCTCCGACATACATTACCACATTATTTGCATGTTCTTCAATCGTTAAAGGGGTAAAGAATTACCTTTCTTATTATTTTGTATTGTTTTGTATTGGTCCACTTTGCTATTTGTAATAAAAATCGGAACATCCTGTGTCGAACGAATCGGAACGAACTGTGCCTTGTTCGTAAACATTCAAACATCTGTGTATTAAATATAAAGTAAATAAAAAATGTTTTTCCACAGCATGCAAAGCAGCATCAGAGCCATCTTCATCGGTTGTTTTTTGATGTAGAATCGGTGGGCGGGGCTAGACATGCAGTGACGTTGAAGCAGGCGTTGATCTTCTGTGGAGGTGGGGCTTTACAGCACCATTACATCATAGAGTTGTACATTCTAAATAGTGTCTTTTTGACAGACTTCTATCAGTATACAAACTTTTTTTAGACTAACGACAAACTTAAATTCTGAAATGTTCAGAATGTTTTTTATCGTATAATGACCTCTAATATGTCAAAACATCAAGGGAATTTTGGTTTCTCAGTTTATTATTCCTCCAGCCTTGTTCAATCTAATTTTCCCCACTTCTCAAAAGACTCTTATTTTTTGAGGACTTCCACTGAAACCAGGCCTGTGTTTATTTGGGAGCGTCTGTATCGTCCGATCTTGATCTGTTCTATTCCTGGCAGGGTGGGAGGTACGTTCTCTGCTGTGTAAATAGGCTTGCAAATTGTGCATGCCCTTTGACTGAGTCTGTAATTGCATGCGTCTTGGAGTATTTTGCTTGGCGCACGGGTGAGTCAGCCCTTGAACTAGCCCTGCTCTGGGGGGGGCTCAAACATCTTCTTCATCTTGGGTTTGGTCCAGTGAAGGCTTTGACGAGGCTGTCAGTGACATAATACCTGTCTCCTAGATGGAAAATGGCCGTCCTGACAACTTGATCTTCACGTCATGTAGACATTTAGAAAGATAAGCTTAAATAATGCTTTACACATGGCACCGCAATAAGGAGTTTTCCAGTATTGCTTGATGGCATCAGGAGCTCAAACCTTAGCACTCTCTAAATGCCTCTCATCAGCGAGTTCAGCCTCTGCTCAGCTACTTTTACAGCCGTGGTGCCCATCTCAATCACTGGTCTGGGTTAATTAGCATGATCAGGTCCTTTTCACCATCTGCATGAGCAGAATTCAGACGTTAATCTTGCAGCTGTATGATGAAATGTGATTATCTTCAAAATATTTGGATATATCGAATTTAGGAAAATCTTTCTTTAGATTTCTATTGCCACCGTTTGAGTTTGCTGGGTAAATAGCTAAAAACCAAATAAAAACCATTCTCAAGAAACAGACACATGTCATTTAAAAAAGGTTACTGCTGATGTTAAATATACTGTATATTTTTTAAATGTTAAAAATCATATTTCAAAATTATATTTCTTGTGGAACCTGTGATGCTTTATTGAGGATACTTTGATTAATAAGAAAAGGTCAGGAAATGAACATTTTATTTTATTTTATTCATTTTGTAACAATTTACCCCACCATTCAAAAGTTTGGGGGCAGCTTTTTTTTTTAAAGAAATTTCTACTTTTCAGCGAGTTTTTGTTAAATTGATTACTTTTCATTCATCAAAAGTTTCACAGGTTCAGGAAAAAAAAGGAGCACAACTTTCCAACATTGATAGATCATAAATCCGAATGAATACAGGAGTAATGATGCTGGGAAAAAAATTGTTTTTTTTTTCTGAATATATATATTTGTAGTTCATAAACTTTTTCATAAATTGCAACACTGTGAGTTTTACGCAATAATAATGAGCATCCGTGACATCATAAACATCCAATAGTCACTTAATATCTCCCTGTTCTTTGCTATCAGAGCAAAAGGCTAGTTTTTTATATCTGTAATCAGAGCTGGTGTAGTGTAGGTGTGGTTGACGGTGAGGCGAGCGTGATTGTGCCGTGCATCCACCCTGTCTGATGCTGTAGCTCTATGAAATGGTCTGTGAAGATGATGTTTGTTCTGGAGTCATGGCAAAAACAGAAAATACCACACACAAAAGAAAAAAGTAAGAGAGCAACATGCGGTTTCTCTCTGCTCTCTTTACTCTGACTTTTGCAGACCACTTACTAACCTCTCAATTGACTCCACGCCGAGAGGAATCACGATTTCAATCCAGCCCTTTGTGTATGAAGAGAAAGATTTATTTTAACAATGCCCATCCTTTCTGAAGATTATTTGGAGATGAAAGCTTGCTTAGTTCTCCCCGTTAAGTGAGGTAGAGGGCTAAACATCATCAATGCTGGACAACATCTTTCAAGTCATGTCTACATAAGTAATGCAATTACTGCATCCTGTATTACAGGACAAACCATGAGTCAAATTCTCTGAACTAGAGAAAAAGACATTCTTGATCTTGATTTCTATAGAGTAAAATACCCATTTTTTTCTCATGACCATAGATGCTACAAGTCCTTTTGATAAATGTCTGTGCTATTTTTATATTATGTCTATGTCATTTCATCTGAATATTAACATTTGTGAAATTTAGCCAGTCAAACAGTTTTGAGGTTAATCTAGTTTTGTATCTGTGGTGATCTAGATTATGTTGAGTATAAAAGTCTTTTGTGCCTATTTGTTGAGGTATCTGTGGACACATTTTTGTAGAGTTGTGGAGTAAAAATTATACAGATTTATTTTGAAGTAAACACACACACAAGTCCTTTGCACAATCTGACATGTGCTTAAAATTGAACTGGAGATTAGTTGCTGGGCGTCCGGCCAGAGGAGAACTGGCCCCAACTAAATCTGTTTTTTCCCAAGGTGTTTTTCTCCATTCACTCAGATGGGGTTTTGGTTCCTTGCCGCTGTCGCCTCTGGCTTGCTTAGTTGGGGACCCCTGATTTCTGATTTCTCATCACCTGTCCAATACAGTCCCAGCAGTGAAGCATGGTGGTGTCAGCATCATGCTGTGGGGGTGTTTTTCAGCTTCAGGGACAGGACGACTGGTAGCAATCGAGTGAAAGATGAATGTACAGGGATATCCTGGACCAAAACCTTCTCCAGAGTGCTCAGGACCTCAGACTGGGCCGAAGGTTTACCTTCCAACAAGACAATGACCCTGAAGCTAAAATAACCAAGGAGTGGCTTCACTACAACTTTGTGACTGTTCTTGAAAGGCCCAGCCAGAGTCCTGACTTAAACCCAACTGAGCATCTCTGGAGAGACATAAAAAAAAAATATATATATATATATATATATATATATATACAGCCCTCCAAAAGTCTGTAAACACCCCTGGTAAAGTGCAGTAGTGGGTGATTGCAAATCCAGTACATTAAAGTAACTTGACATTAACATTGAAGACCAGCAATAATAATTTTCATTTTGATAATGGCAATATATACTGTACATGTCAATGTTGAGCTATTATGGGAGGAATTGGACAGTGATGTCCGTAAGAAGTGTTCGCAATAAATTGTACTCATCTTTATGCTGTTATAAACCTGCAATACTTTAATTCATCTGTGAAACACAAGAATGGTGAAGGTGACCTTTCTATTCATTGAAAATATTCTGATAAAGCTCTTAATATTGATTCACTTATTTTGACGAGACGTGCAGAAACAATGACATCTCACGTTACTGATGCAATGCATCTTGTCACATCTTTTCTTGAACAGTGTGTGAGATCTGAGAGCAGGTAAAGTGTAACTTTTAGAGTTAACTAAAGATGTCTTGCAAATGGGTGGAACTTTTCTTTACTGATGTGACTGTAGCACAGCTAACTGGAAAAAGAGACTGGTTCTGTGTTTCTTCCTAGACAATGGTCTACTGAACGAGGGAGACTGGATAGATGTGAGTCATGGCCCTTGTCAGCAGTGTAGTAACAGCTGCACAATCAAGGATTCGGTCTTTCCTCCACCTGGAAGGAAGAGGTTCATCACGTCTTTCTAGATATTGATGAGCTGCTTGCGTGTGCAGCTTTAATAGAGTGACCTGATTGGTTGAGACGGTGGGCCACACAGGTGCTGGTAATCACAGAGGTTTTAAAAGACACACTCAGCACTGTCTAGAGGACTGCACACACACACACAAGCCTATCAGATCTAGATATATAGACGTGCCCTCATCAGTAGGTCTGCATACACACACTTTTTATGTTCTGCTAATCAGTGAAGATGCACGGGAGAGATTTACAGTATTAGATTTAGATTTACCCCTAATGACCTCTTGACCTCAGGGCACCTTGACCTTTAACTCAGGACAGTTAAATTTCTCTTAGGCTGTTTTTTTCATGGCTCAGAAGACTTAAAGACATTGTTCATCCAAAAATTAAAAATCAGTTTCTTGATATTTATAAAAAAGATTCATTCATTCATTCAATTTAAAGTATCTTCTTTTGTGTTGCCCAGAAGAAAGAAAGTACGATTATTAAATTACATACTTCAGTGTGAAATAAATGCAATACATGTCCTGACAGTTTTTTACATGTATACTGCAATTAAATGCATTATAGTTTAAACGAAATACCATTTAAATCAAATACCACCAGAGCCATTTTGACCCCCTTAAGTACAGCTTTAAATGTAATTTTAAAAATGAATAGTAAAAGATTTTCTTCAGATCTCTTTAAATCTCATTTTTCATTTCAAAATCAGGTCTCTGTGACGTTTTACTAGAAAAGTTGTCAAGCCTGAAACACAGTGCCAGTGGGTTTTTATGGCCAGGTGCATTTTCATATTTTCTTGAGAATTTCTGTCACTGCATTATTTTCTAGGCGAAACTGTTGAGATGTGTTTGTGTGTGTGTTTGGATGAGAGTATAGGAGATTCGCGATAACTGCCAGATTTGTCTGTAAAAGAGAAATAAAGGATATGAGATTGTGTGATAGAAAACGTGTGTGTGTTGAGGTGTCTTACTGTGAATGAAGAATGTGAATTTGTGAGTGTATCTGAGAAAGAAAGAGGGCTTTCTATTGGAGGCCCTGCTGTGGCTTGTAGGAGAATATGCCTGTGTGCGGGAGTGATTGTATATTCAGTGGCCCTCTGATGGCTTTTGAAATGCATGTGAGTGTGTTTTGGGACTCGTGCAGTTCTTTGCTAGGAGATGTCTGTGTCGAAGAGCATTTGAGTGTGTGTGTGTCTTCCCGCTGGGCGCAGTGTGATGAGAGAGGCTTTAGTGCTGTTCTCTGATTGGTGGGTGATGAAGATGATGAGGAGAAGGACAGTGTTGAACCCCACAGCGCTGCTCTGCAGAGCTCCGCGGGACCCTCTGGGCCCTCGGCTCGGGGCCTGATTGGCCCATGAGATCACGGGCCCCCCGTTCACACGCCACAGACCCCTGCTGATCAACGGAGCGGGGAAACAGGTCACCAGCCGGTCCAGCTGCGGTGTGTGTAGGATTTTAAACAGGCAGCGTTTTCAGAGAAACACATGTAAGCGCCTCATCATGAGTGAGCATCTTCACATCAGCGAACCTGATTACTCTGACCACATCACCATCTTAGTGTCCAAGAATTGGCCAATTCCGTCTCAGGTCTAATGAATCACTCGTGACAGAGCACAGAAGTCTGATTGTTAAGTACAGTGAAGGTCTCAAAGTTTATTACCTCTGGAAGGGACACTGCACCCAAAAATGATAATGTGCATCATCGTTTATTTACCCATAAATATTTTTTAACCTCTATATTGTAGTGTTCATTTCATTGGCTCTCAGCTGAAAATAAAAATGTAATAAAATGTAATGTAATTAAATTAAATTACAAAAAATGCAAATTATGTTATCAGCATCTGTGTTCCAAGCCAATAAGACTTTGGTTCATTTTCAGGACACAAATTACGATTTTTTATGAAACCAGAGACATTTCAGTTACACTTTATTTTAATTTCCATTAAGTATGGCTTTTGCCTTAATAAACTCTTCATTTGCAGCTGATTAAAATTAGTACGGTAACTGTTAAGTTTATTGGACTAGGAATGGTTATGCAGAATATGTGCTTTACAAGTACTAATAAATAGGTAAAATGTTAATAATATGCATGCTAATAAGCAAGTTAATAGTGAGAATTGGTCCCTATTGAAGGGTTCTTCATAAAAGTAATCCAAATGAACCAAGAGGTTTAATACTAACCTTCTGAAGAGACTTAACCATTTAATATGATAAACTAAGTTATTTATTATTATTATAATTATTATTTATTCACATTATTTAAAACTGAAATTGACAGGGTGACCACCTGTCCTTTGTTTTGCAGGATAGTCCAGAGGTTTAGAGCTTTGTCTCCCTGCAATTACTTTTTTCCTCCCTGAACATACAATACCACAATAAGAAATATGATAATAAAAATTTGTGACTGTTTAAAAATCCATTTGCGCAGCTGTCATGTTGCAGCTGCAGAGCAGGAAAATAACCAGCCAATGCAGTTGTAGAGAGGGGTTTATTTTTCGCTGCATGGACAGAGCAAAGGAATACGTGGACCTTGTAAAATGCTATTTAAGTCATGCATAAAGTCTATAAAGCAAAATACCCAGTCTGTTATTCAGTTCATTGTGTAGTAGACTGAATAGGTCCTGCAGAGTACTTTCCATTTGTATCACTCAAACCTTGGCCTGCCACAGAGCAGCTCTCAAGTAACAAAACTTACTGGTGATTTGAAACATGGGATCATCCAACAGGATGGCTAATTCGTCCTAATTCATTCAAATTCATGTGACCTCACTTGTTCAGTGTAGTACGATTTGTTCAAAACCCCATGACGGGTAGGTTTAGGGGCGGAGTTAGGTGTAGGTCATTCATGAAAATTCTTATGAATTGGCAACTTGTAAAATACGTACAATTTAGTAAAAATTATATGAGTGAGGTAGTACAAATTAGCATGAATTAGACACCTCGTGAAAAAATATGTACGAATTGATGGAGCTGGCTTTTCAGCTCACTCTTCATATATTATATAGGACATAAATAGTTTACTTGCTATTCATCCTATTTATTCATCTTATGAATTAAACAAAACTCAAACATTGAAACATTCACTGGCAAATCCAGTCACTTTGCTTCTATAACTGGTAAAAAAGAGTCAGGAAAGTTATTTAAAATCTTCTGATCACATTATAACTTGCTGGATCAAGAAAATGCTTGTCAGTGTAATTGTGCAGAATGTATCAAATGAAAATGAGACTCCCTGTGTCTTTCAATATAGATGTCAAAATAAAGAGAAAAGTACTGAATATAATTTTTTTCTTGATTTCAATTTGCAATGTTAATTTAAGCTGGGGCCATAGCGCTGAATGCTGTATTTGGAGGCCAGCTCTTATCTGACTTGTTTGCCCAGAGCGTGTCTCCAGCGTGTGATTCATGTGTGGAGATGGGGCGTCAGCAGTCTGTCTGTCCCCGGGGTGGAGATCCGGTCCTGGAGCTGAGGCTTGGAGACAGAGGGACTGACGGCCTGAGAGCCTGGAAGGCTCAGTGCTCTAAATGAGAGTATTGTAAGAGTCAACCTGCTCTCATCTTCTTGTACAATCTCTTTTTTTCCCCTTCTCTCTCAACACATTACTAAGCCAGACTATGTGACGACAATCATTGTGTCCGTGTCGGCACAACCGCACACACACACACACACATGCTGAAGATAGAGACTGCAGTGAGATTTCAAGGCCCAAGAACCTGGGAATCCCCTGCCACACACACACACACACACATGTCGGTATGCGGTTTATAGGGACTCTCCATAGGCGTAATGGTTTTTATACTGTACAAATTGTATTGTCCTACACCAACCCTAGACCTAATCCTACCCCTAATAGGAAATTTTAAGCATTTTTAGATTTTTTTGAATTATGGGGACAGTGTCCTCATAAACCACTTCAAATTGTAATACCTCTGTCATACCAATGTCATTAAATAAGTTTGTGTCCCCATTAACCACAAAAACCAACACACACACACCTCATTGTCTCTCTTAGTGATAAAAAAGCTATTTGTACATTTCTTTTGGGTTAATCTATTACACAAAGGTAGCTGTCAAATAACATAACTGTAAAGATTTAGATTTCAGATTGTGGAGTTTATACGTGCAATTTTTGAAATGCTCAGTGCAAAATAAATTAATAAATAAATAATCAGGGACCATATTGAAATGTAAGCTTTCTTTTTTTTTTTATTATATACAAATAAAGGATTTTGGAAAATGTGAAGAAAGTAAAACAAAGAAATATATTCAGACAAAACATGATATTGTGAACTCCTTTTAGAGATGGTTATATGTTCTTATGTCTTCTGAAGCAGAAGATGATCTGTGGAACATCCTAAAATCAGACAGAAGAACACAAGCAGATTTGTTTGCTCTATAGTACTGCTGTTATGGAAAGAAAAGGAAAGAAAAGAAGCTCATTCAGTGCAAGTTTCTTTAAGGTAAAGATGCTAAGACTAACTTTTTAGTCTAGGACTAGGTTTTAGCCCAGTCTGTGAACCGGGGGAATATGTTTAGTTCCCTAGTATAAAAGCAAAAGCCAAAAACTCCATTTGACTCTTTACTTTGATTAGCGCTACATTTTGGTTAAACGTTCTGGTGCAATTTCAGGTTACTTCATTTAAGGTTGTTACAGTGTACTTCTGCATTTAAGAATTGAGTTATATTAACATGTACATAAGTACACTGCGCTTTCAACAAATTATTATTTAGTAACAAGTTCCACAGAAATTTTGCGTTGAGCCAATTTTGACTTTAAAGTGTTATCTGAATTGTTATTTTTCAGTTGGCTCAACCCTTAGTAAACTAGTCTTAAAGTCTATTCAACTAAATCTAGTTAAGAAATAAACTTATTTCGGGTGGAATGTGCGAAGGTAATTATCTCCTATCTCTGCCTACCCAATTTCTCAATTAGGTTATTTTCCAATCATATTTCGGATCTTGCCTTATAAATACACCAAACTACTCTCAACCTCCATTCCGAACTTTGTATCAGAATCGACCAACATGTCTGAGCCCCATAGCTCCTCAGAAAGCTCTAACTACGAGGATGCCGTTCCTCCTTCCGCTCCTGCCGCTACCCTGATCGCTCCTCCGGCTAGCACCCCAAGGGAGCTCAAGGCTTCTTCCAGAGGCTGAAGGCCTTTGAGACAACAGCTGGCGCGCACGCCTCGCAGCCGAAGGCCGGCAACCACACCTTTGGCAAAGACCCCCGCAAGCTTCCCCAGCTTAGTCCCATTCATCAAGCCGTTCTAACCCTCAAGCTTCGGAAAAGCTCACGATGTCTGTACTCGAAGAGGCTTTAGCCAAAGCTGGCGTGCACTTCTCCAGAAAATACACAAAGGCTGAGCTCCTAACTCTCTACAAATTAATCGAAGCAGGTACCAATCGATCGCTAACTACCCCAGGAAAAAGAAAGGAGAAAACATTGTCTCACTCACCAACATGTTGTTTCTGCTCCAGCTCGTCCTCCTTCTCTCTCGAGAAGCGTACCCTCGGCCAGCTTGGGCAAGGACCCAAACACTCCTGTCCTCCGCCGCCATTACAACAGCGGATCAACAACAAGCGGCCCTCCTTCCACTTCCAGGTCAACTCCCTACTTCCTGACCAGCCGCTCCTGATGCCGCCGGCCCAAATACTGGACATTCTTTAATTCCTGGGACTGCCTAACAAAATTAATACTATTATGCCGCACCACCCCACCCCCCTCCTCCTCTCAAACTCTCCTCTCAGCTATTCCCTCTACTTCCTCCTTTCCTTCTTTCTCCGCTGCCCCTTCAACTTCAGCCCCTAGTTCCCATGCACCCCCAGCTAACCCACCCACCGCCACCGCAAGCAGACAAGCTTTCACTCTTCCGACTGCAAGCTCTCTCCCCATCCCTTCGAAAACTCTTTTTTTCAGATTTTTCTGTCACTCTAAAAAATTCCCCTTCCTCCTCATCAAGATCCCTCACTCTCGCAGAATTCTTCATAACATTCAACCGGTATTCTGAGATTATCTGCTCCATCTACCTGCTGCGCAGGAGTGAGCTCAGTGATTATGTCGCTATAATCGCTGAGCTCGCACTATCATACGGTGGATCACATTTTTACACGTACCACCACATGTTTTCTGCTAAATGCGCAATCCGAGTGGCTCAATGGAACCAGTTCCCCTACTGGGGCGCAATAGACACTGAGTTGCATAACCGTGTATTTACAGGCTGCTGCAATGTCACTTGTGCGATCTGCAGATCGGTTTCCCACACATCTCACTCTTGCCCCTACATTAACCCCTCCTACCTGACTCATCACGAACCTCCCGCTCCAAAATCCACTATCTACACTCCTAAAATTCCATCTCTCTTCTCTCTCAATCCTCGCCCATCCCAACCCTTCTCCCCTAACCCGCTCTGCTTCAAATTTAATGAAGGCCAGTCTAATCATTCTGAATGCCGTTTTTTTTGCATGTCTGTAGTTTTTGTGGCGGCGCTCACGCCAAACTAATCTGCAGTATCAAGAAATCCTGGAATAAAAACCAACGTCTGAAGCTCGGATTCCACCCATGAGTCTATTGCCTCTCTCCAAATTCTCATGCCTGCCTCAATCTCCAGTCGGCCATCACAGACCCAGAATCAGTCGATCTCTTGATAAAAAAAAAGAGATCGACGCCAGATTTATGATAGGACCTTTTCGCAACCCTCCCTTTAGCATCTATCGCGTCAGCCCCATTGGAGTTGCCACCTGTAAATTTTCAGGAAAGCGTCTCATCATTGACCTGTCTTCCCCACACAATTCAGCCATCCCCAGCATCAACACTCTAATTTCCCTAGAGGAATTATCCCTTAACTACCAGGACGTCGATCAGGCCTCAACCTTGATCAAATGTGTAGGCCAAGGATCCTGGTTAGCTAAAGTAGACATCACCTCAGCCTTTAAAGTCATGCCTATCCACCCTGACTTTTGGCACCTTTTCGGTATCCGCTGGAGAGGCTCCTTTTATTTCTCCATTCGACCAACTTTCGGTTGTAAAAGTAGCCCAAAAAATGTCGATACCCAACTTTACACAGACGCAGCCCCCTCAATCGGTTTCGGAGGTTTTTATCAAAACCGATGGTTCGCCTCTACTTGGCCACTCGAGATCCTCAATTTCCTCATAGCTCACTCTCCCCCGCCATTACTCTCCTCCTCAGACGTCTCTTATGGTTCTCTGCTTGTAACCAATTAACTTCCTTTTTAAAGGCATTTAAAGGTCTAAACCTCCTAGCCCAGATAAAAGACAACCTCTAACCCTAGAAATCCTATGTAGCTGCATTTCCATCCTTCGTTCCGGTTAACTGTCTCTACACTTAGACCGTACCTTAGACGCAATGTTTTCCTTATCTTTCTTTGGGTTCTTGAGATGCTCAGAGATCACAGTTAATTCTTCCTTCAACCTGACCATCCACCCCACCATATTCGGTCTCTGCATGATCGATAACGACACCATCTCTTTCTTCTCAAAAAAGAGTAAGACGGATCAGTTCCAGAAAGGCCATAACATATATATCTTCAACCTCCAATGCCCCGCTAAACCCTTTCAGACCTTGATCGCTTTCCTTAACTTCAGGAATTCCAATCTTGCTCTTCCCAACAATCCCCTCTTCACAGACGAGTCCAACAAAGCCATCTCCCGTTTTTGTTTAAAAAAAAACATCTCAAAAACATCCTTCGCCAACCAGATATCCCCACGGAGTATTATACTTCCCACTCGTTTAGAATTGGAGCTGCAACTTCCGCGGTTGAGAGAGGACTCTCCCAGCTCCAAATCCAAACCCTCGGGCGATGGTCTTCACAAACTTTCAAAAGCTATATCCGCTCGGACAAGCTTTCAACAAAAAACGCCCTCCAAACACTTGCTTCCACAGTCCCCACCATCCCCAACCACCTCCCTCCCTCTTCCGGTCTCTTATCAGCCTTTCCAGCCTATCCAGTTCCCACCAATCCTCTTCTTCCCTCCCACCCCATCTCCATTACATCAACTCCCACTCTCTAGCCTCTAGTTTTTCCCCTCGTAGGCCTTCAGACTCCCAGTACATCTCCCTTTCCTCCCGGTACCTTCCTGTAATCCAACCCCCATTCTATAATCCTGCCTCAGTCCTCGCTAACCGAGTTCTTAGGTTTGCCAAAAAAAAAAAAAAACTCTGTTTCCCCTCTAGAACACTTGTTTCTCCCCAAGTACAGGTTTCTCCAAGGGTCTCTCCTCGAGGGCTTTGGTTTTCCCTAAAGAGCTCTGGTCTCTCCTTATAAACATTTGGGTCCCCCCCAGAGCATAGGTCTCTCCCCAAAAGCTACGGTTCTCCAAGAGCTTTGTTCTCTACCTACAAGTCTTTGGTTCTATTCAAGAGCATTGGTCTCTCCTTAAGAGCTTTGTTCTCTCCCAAAGGGCATCGGTTCCTCCCCAAGGGCATCGGCCTCTCCATTAGGGCATTGGTCTCTCCACACTAACCATTGGCCTCTCCATGCAGAGCACTGGTCTCTCCATAAGGGCATCGGTCTCTTCATAAGGGCATTCTCTCCATAAGGGCATTGGTCTCTCCACACTGAGCATTGATCCCTCCACACAGAGCATCAGTCTGTCCACACTGAGCATTGGTCCCTCCACACAGAGCATTGGTCTCTCCATAAGGGCATCGGTCTCTCCTTAAGGGTATCGGCCCAACATTAGGACATCAGTCTCTCCTCTAGGGCATTAGCTTCTCCACTTAGAGCATTGGTCTCTCCACAAGGGCATTAGTCTCTCCATAAGGGCATTGGTCTCTCTATAAAGCCATTGGTCTCTCCATATAGACCATTGGCCTCTCCACACAGAGCATTGGTCTCTCCACACTGAGCATTGGTCCCTCCACACAGAGCATCGGTCTATCCATAAGAGCTTTGGTCTTTTCTTAAGGGCATTGGTCTCTCCTTAAGGGCATTGGCCACTCCACACAGAGCATTGGTCCCTCCACACAGAGCATTGGTCTCTCCACACTGAGAATTGGTCCCTCCTCAAGGGCATTGGCCTCTCCACTCAGAGCATTGGTGTCTCCATTAGAGCATTGGTCTCTCCATCAGAGCATTGGTCTATCCACAAGGGCATTGGTCTCTCCATAAATGCATTGGTCCCTCCACACAGAGCATCGGTCTCTCCATAAGGGCTTTGGTCTTTTCTTAAGGGCATTGGTCTCTTCATATGGGCATCGGTCTCTCCATAAGGACATTGGTCTCTCCTTAAGGGCATTGGCCACTCCACACAGAGCATTGGTCTCTCCATCAGAGCACTGGTCTCTTTATAAGGGCATTGGTAAATCCATAAGAGTATTGGTCTCTCCATAAGGGCATTGGTCTCTCCTTAAAGGCATCGTCTCTCCATTTAAAAAAATAAAATAAAATAAAATTTTCCTCCTTCCATCTCCATTTTTGGGGCGGTCTCTTGTTCGGCTGGTATCCTTCCTTATCACCTTCGGGGAGCTCTCAGGGTTAGGAATCGGCCATCCGCTTCAATTTTTCCCCAAGCCTCTAGGGCTACACGTCCTAGGGCTCAGCTTCCCTCCTAACCCTGAGTATTTCCCCCGGGCAGCATGCCAAACAAGCTTCGCTTACAATTGCCGCCAAGAACGAACACATGAAAATGTTTTCATTAGTCAAACATTTAGAGACTGTAGCAAGTTATGTCAATTAAAATGTATCAGTTAACTCGATGTTTACGTCAACTAGGATTTACTACATAAACACATTTTTTATAGTTTAAAATATAAAAAGTGATTAACTGGTATTCTTTAATCACTAAATAGATACTTTGCAACACATAATAGCCTTTATTTAATAACAATCTCCATTTAAAACATGTTTCATACAAACTAAAGATACAGGAATAAAAAGTAATTTACATCTTGGATGGCCTAAGGGTCAGTAAACAGCAAATTATAATTTGTGGGTAAAATATCCCTTTAAATCTCCAGTCGACAAACACTCCATCTGTAATACAACTGCAATATTCACTTTAAACTTTGTTCTTAACAAAATGTTGGCAAACAAACATTTACAAATATTATTGTTCACAATTACTAAATAATTAAATAAAATAAAGATTAAATAATCTTCAAAATGAGGCAGAAGTAAAAATTAAATAAAAAGAACCAGTTGTGACAGTATATAAAATCAAATCATGTAATCTTTATTCACATAGCGCTTAATACAATAGCGATTGTGTTAACGCAGTTTTACAGAGTCAAACAGAAAAATTTGTTTGACAATAATGCAAGGGGACAATAACAGGTCATTTCATTGGTGATTCTGTGTTGACTTCATCCAGTTTAGCTCTCTTCCATTAATATCTGTGCAATCATCAAAGCCTTCCCAAATAAGCAAGGACAAGCTGACAGTGGCAAAAACAGAGGGCAGTTCTTCTCTGGCCAGATAAAACCAGCATGGTGTTATTTAATTCCAACACAGATCAGATTGAGCACAGGACTTGTCTGGTTCTCATGGTCTGGTCCCTATGGCCACTGAGGTCTTTGAAAGGGGGTCTCTGGAGCTCATCTTGCTGACATGGTCTCCGCTGACATTTAGGGCTGTAGAGGTCATTTCTAGAGGCTGATTCACCATCTGATCTGGATACAGACCTTACACACAATAAAGCACAAGGTTAATGTAGTAAAACTCTAAACATTAACATATTACCTGGAATGAAAAGTAAAGTTACCTGACACATTAACTTTCCATACACTGTCTTATATACCCACGTTTCTTCAGATATACAACCCATAAACACTTTCGAAATGTTCACTTCAAAAAACGAATATGTTGCATGATTGTTTCATTAAATTTGTCTAAAAATAACATTTATTTGGGACTTAGTCCAGGTGTAGATGGTGGCGCTGTTTCACCCACGAAGTCACTCAGGCGCGTACACATGCAGAATGATCTAAGTGTTGGCTGAATTAGTTCTTATTAGTTTAGTCGATGTTTAGCAGTCTGACTGGATTTGAAAATAACCATGCATTTGATTTTTTTTTTTTTTATATATATACATTTGTGCAGACTTAATATAATATATCAACTAAGCCCAAGGAATACAATTAGTTCAACTAAAATATTTTTGCCCTTCCAACATTTTGACAATTGCATTTTTTACAGTGTACTATATAGGGTTAGAATTAGAGTTTGATTTAGGGTTACTGCGTGCAATTATGCAACATTTTGTGATAATGCTACACATGCAGTATGTAACAATGGCACTGTTAGATAATGGCTTACTCAAATTCATTTAGCAGTTTCAGCACCTTTGCGAAAGAATAGTTGAGCACCAGTTTAACTGAAGCCAGAGCTATTTGTCTGCAGAGATATTACGATTGTGATATTACAGATTGCAATTTGACGGACAGGGATGGCATATAACCCAAAGTGCAGCCAAGTGCCAGTCACAGTAAAGTATGTGAGATGATGTTAGTCTGTAAACCCAGTGCTCAAAAACAGGCTGCAAGATAAAGAACTGAACTTCGCAAATTGCATTCAGAACATTTTTGGGTTGTGTTTGCAGCATTAACTGATTTTCTTATTCCTTTAAGGACATGATAACTTTATCTTTACATCTACAAAACTATTTGCCTGTAATATTGTCTGCAAAATTATAGTCTGTTCTCTTTAAAAAAAGCTTTTAGATTTGATTGTTTACAGATTAATTTCACAAATAAGTACTGTAACTTATTATTTTATTATTGCAACATTAATTATCAGGCTTTGGTTTAGGCGTTATTGCTTGGATTTCTGCGTAATCTGCTTTTTAAATGGTACATGTTTGGATCTAAAGGCTCCGTTTTGGTACTTTAAATTACACATTAGTACATATAAGTTCTTAAAGTGTAAATAGTTGAACCTAATAGATACAAAAGAGTACTTTTTTAAAAGGTCCCGCCCCAGTGAAAGCTTTATACTTTTATTTCTGAGAGTGTAACTTGTATAATCGTAATACAAGTTATTATAACTTGTATTATAACTTGTATATCGTCGTCTTAACTAGAGACCGTCTCTGCATTTGATAAATAAATAGTTTAATTCTTGTCATTATACACTACCATCACTACTATGATAATGTTCAGTGCTTTGCCACAATCTGTATTGTTAAAAGCGCTATAAAAATAAAAGTGACTTAACTTGACTTGACCCTGTAAAATGTTAACAAATCTTACAATTACATTAAAGCCTATTGCTCCTTAAGCTTATGATTTGGTGTTCATAGCTTAAAAGGCATTGGAAAAATGTTGGAAAAACATGCCATAGATGGTTTTGCTGAAATCCTTACTCTTAGTAGAAAGAATTTTAATCCAGAATCCAAAGTAGCAACAGTGCTGTCCTGAACCAAATGTTTGATTGCTGCTTTTATGCACACATTTTACAGCCACAATTCATAATAGGAATGGTTAACACCAGAGACATCTCTATAACACACAGTGTTTTGTAAAGTGATGCTTGCCTTCTTTGGCTGCCCCAATATAAAAGTCTCATTGTCTAGCTTTTGCCTTCATAATGACCCTCTGTGAAAAAGACAGAATCTGATGTAGTTACATATTCATGGAAGCTGTTCACTGCCATACGTTCAGGAGAGTGCATTTTCTGAGACGGCGGCGCAGGCGATCACACACACGCATGGCCGAGTCCATTTGCTCAAATGGTGAGATAATTGTACTGAAGCTATTAGCATCTCAATATCATCAGCACACTTCTCACATCCAGAGAGAGGGAGCGGACACAGGCACGGCCCGTAATGGAGGTTGGTTAATGGACCTCACTTTCCACACGCTCCAGTTGTGATCGTGACACTTCTCAGCCAAGATTTGCGTCTTGTTATAGATTAGTTAAGAATTCTCTGGGAGCCGATTTATTCAATTTATTTAATCTACCCCAGATTCCTTATTCTGTCTATCTTGGTTTTTGAATAGCTTTTGACAACCACATTGTCTCAAGGTGGCTTTTCAGAAAACCGGTGATGATAATGTTTAATATCTTGAAATCTTCATGTCTTATAGTTACATTTATCAAATTAGAACTGGACATTGATACAGTTTACATTGTGCAATAATACAAGCAATTGAGCAGCTTAGATTTGCTGTATAGTGTTTATCTCATAAAATACTAAACTAAATATAAGGATGTGGATAAGTTGTGCAAATAGGCATAATGGTTTTTATACTGTACAAACCATATATTCTGTTGCCCAACAGAACCTACCCCTTACAGGAATCTTTATGCATTTGTTCTTAAAAGAGAAAAGAAAAAACCTCACTCTGTATGATTTACAAGCCTTTTGAATTATGGGGGCACGGATAAATCACCGTCATGTTGTAATAACTTTGTCATTCCCATGTCATTATACAAATATGTGTCCTCATAAACCATACACACAGGCACACACACCTGGCTAATGTCTGGTCTTTGTGTGAATGTCCACAAAAAACCGAGGAACACTTTTTGAATGTATATAAACAATAGGCTATTTTAGAAAGGAATTAGGAATCAGGGAGAATCAATACATTTTGAATCATTTATTGCTACTGGGTGAATAACATGTAATCATGTTATTGATGAAAACTAATATAGTCTAATTACAAGTATTTGATTTTTGGGTTCTGATTCCAGATACAATATGACACCAATACAATATGAACGATGTAAGTACATAGTTATGGCCACCTAATATAAAGTGTGACCTAATATCCTAAAATACAACACATAGTACACACTAATACTTAGTCCTAGTATGCAACGCAAAGTCAAAAACTACATTCGATTAATCCTTGGCTTTTACCAGTCACAGTAAACTATGCCTAACTGTGTTAGTCTGCAGCATCCCCTCCATAGCTCACAACCAGAATGCAAGATGAAGAACTGAACTTTGTGAATTGTAATCAGAACCCATTTTTGGCCTCTGTATATGACATTAACTGATTTGCATAATTTCCTTTATAGAGTCAGGTTCCAAAACAACGCAAATACACAATACTATCAGCAATCATCAGTCATTTGTGGTGACTTCCCACCGTCTTTCAGCTCTGCCTGTCACTTTTCGTTTTATTTTTTTCTTTTCTCCTCCATCCAGGTTGGCATGACAACAGATGAAACCAATGGCTTTATTCGCCGATCCAGCAATCACACAATACCCATCAGCCCCCTCTGCTCAGGCCAGGCTATCCAAAATCAATCTGAACCTCACCAAACAATGTTGCCATGTCACCGTACACCTGACAGGTATTGAGGTATTCAGCTCATGTCCTGTATCACGCTGGGACCCCCCCTCCATCCCATTACCCACCCATTCAGAGCAGTCAAAGCCCAGGGCTCAAGCAGGCAAAACTGTTATGATCCTCTGGGTTTGGGCTCAGATAAAGCGCAATTGAGGAAACACACTGAAGTCTGTGTTTGGCCGATATACAGATACAGAGCCATTCAGAGACCTTAGTTGACATGAGATAGGGAGGTCTTGTATAAAGACTGAAAAAAGTTAATTGATGCCCCGTCTCACTAATGAAAGAGACAAATTACACACGGACCGGTGTAATGACTGGTCTGAGATGGGAAAGTGTGGTTTTATATTACTGAGACGATTAAAGCTATTGTTGTTCAAAGTGCTAAAAGTCACATGCTACTTTGTGTTGGTGCACTCTGGAGAAGTTTGACAGCAGGACGCAGTCACGTTTTTGCAAACTGTTGCACTGCAATTTGTCCATAGAGGCCTGTGAACGCATATGACTTCATTAATCTGCGGTCACAGTTAATCAGTCACCTCATTAAAAAACAGGCACATCCAAAGCACTTCACAGTGCACTAATTGTGGAGACAGTCACTTGAGTGAGGTCATCCATCATTTCTCTATATGTGTCACGTGAGGGTAATGTTTATAAAACAATCTTAAAAGCTGTTCATTGTTAGTCCATGTTGGCTCAAGCTTACATTAGCTCATTAGTATTTGCTGAAATGAACGTAATTAAAAGTCAGTGTGACTATTAAATTACAATGAGTATACTCTTTAGGATAGGTAACACTTGTTTTAATTATTAACTAAGACTTTTCCCACGATCAATTCCTAATTTGCTGCTTATTAATCATTGTTATTAAGGTAGTTGTTGAATAAGGCGTTAATATGTGCTTAATTAGCACTAATGGCTAATATTCTAGTAAAATGCATGCTAATAAGCATCTAATAGGTGTAACCGTAAAAAAAAAATGTTACCGCTTTTTTTCATTGCCTTTTTAACAAATGGAACTGGTCTGGGTTATGTGTTACTGTTCTTTGAAAGTGATATCTCCAGGATGTATTCTGTCATCTGTTCTAAATTTGAACTAGTTAGTATTGCTAATTTGACCTTAAAACGAAGTGTTTCAGTGAATTATATACTTATTGTGACAGTTCAAATAAAGTTAGTTGGACAAAAAACTATTGATGAATGGAATTGGTAAATCCACATGAGTTAATAGTTTAAGAATCAGGCAATGATAATAGTTGACTCCTAATCTGAATATTGGATGTTCAATATGGCAGTATATAGCACTGGTGCTTTGGGCCTGGGAAAATGTGTTCAATTAAAATAATCTGAATTAACTTTATGATATATTAAGACACAAACAACACCTGGTTGTGTAGGCCGCTCAGATCTTCTTCACTGCATCCTGCTGATCCCACACCTGGTGATCACTTTAATCCTGATATTATTGCTACAAGAAATAATCCGCTGCTTGTGATGGTAATAATTTAGTTTTTGGTTTTCCTGTTGCTGACTGAGGCTTTTTATACAGCTAGAAATGTTTATATCTGTAGATCAAATCAGGTCCCAAAGGACAATTAACCAGAAATTCACCCAAATTGCAGCTAATTTTATGTTTTCCACTCTTATTTTTTGAGTATGTTTATCTTTCGTTCTCTTTCTCAGAAACCCCTTCCTTTTTTCACTCACAATGTTGTTGTTGTTGTGTTTGTTTGTCCCTGTAGCTGCAGTTTTCCTCTTCGGGAGGTAGATGTTATTGATGGCGAATGTGAGGACTAGTGGTAGCCTGCAATTGCTACCTTAAAGAGCTATTTCTGCTTGATTTAACTCATAAACATTTACTTTGCTGGGATAAAATGCATACATTTAGGTGATATTAAACAATACCATTCACTTGAACAAAACCAGTGTTAACCATTTCTTTTAATAGATGGGTGATCGGTTGGGTCCTTTAAATGTATTGCAAGTTTGAACTATTTATTTTTCATTCAAAATTAGCAGCACATCATTCCCGGTAAAAAGGGAAAATGCCAGAAATTCTACGTGCTTTTTGCCCCCGCTGTATACAGACTTTTAATATCTTTCGATGGGCCTAGTTTTAGGTTTTGTTTAGATTTTTTTGCATGACCGGTATAGTGCCAGGAAAAACAGCAGACTGAGAATGAGGAATGTGTGTTGTTTGCTCAGGCAGCTGGTTAGTAACTCCCGTCTCGTTTCATTTCACCCCTCTCGTTATTCTGTCCTTCCTTCCCTACGTTTCTCAATTCCCACTGACCCCAGGCACGCTCCCATCAGCCAGCGAGCCGGGCCAGTGTCATAGTCAGAGAGAAATGGAGAACGAAGCAGGAGCGGAGGGAGAGACAAACACACGTGAGCTCTGTGACTCTGCCGAGGAGTGTTAATAGTTATTGATCCGCTGTGTTTTTAATGTGCAGCGTGGGCCGGCTGCCACAGCGAGGCGGGGGAGACAGACACACAGAGAGCCGATGTAATAGAAATCTCGCTCCCCTGTTTTTTGCGCCGCGTCCCTCCCCTCTCTTCCATCTCTCTATCTCGGGCTGTAGATTGATCTTCCTCTTCCTGCTGTTTGGGGCTCTGTCATTACCCTCTCTGTCATTAGAGAGGAGTCAGCAGCCGGGCCGCCCTGCCCGCATCACTCTACACAGACAGCTCGACTCATCCCTCACACTGACTCTACATTTATAACAGCAGCTGACACACACACAGACAGTCATGCATCCAGACCAGAAGATCTTGAACCCTTTACTTGTGCTCCAGGGGTCTGAAGGTTTTACCAGCAGACTGACAGCACTGTGATCTTCAAAATACAGATCAACTAAAACACACCTATTGATTTTTTCTTTTACATTTACATTGTTTTAATTGCATTCGCCGACCTTGCTGTCTAAAAACTGGTATCAAAAGGTTTTCTTCATTAAACTTATCATACTAATTTACTAGTTTGACGAGGTAGGCCGGCTGGTTATTGGCAAGAACATTACATTTATTGCAATAAATACAGCATGATTTAAATTATTTATTTTAAATATGGCACATGGTAAAATGGCGTCCACTGATTTTAGTTTTGTATAAAACCAAGCAATTTTACTAAAACCACATAAAGCATTTTAAGCATTTTGTTTTCCTGACAAAAACAACGTATAAAATTAATGTATAAAAATTATCTTTTTGTTTAGTTATCAAAAAGTTTTATTTTGTTATTTTATTGTCTGGTTTGATCATATCTGAACTCTGTTCACTATAAACTAGTTTCAACTAATGTTTATTATTGTGCATGTGCATATTTATTGTTTATTAGTACCTTTAGAGAACTTTTAAGTATGTTAATGCCTTATTCTACAGGACCATATTTTACATGTCTTTATCCTACCTAAACCTTACTACTACCTTCAAACCATTTAAAATAATGAATATGTGTCATCTTACTTTCATAAACATAAACCTGCTGACGTTCCCTTATGTTCCACCCATTATGGCCTCCATTTTTGACAAAAGCATTGGATATGGCATTCAGATCCACAGTCCAATCAAATACGTTGTTTGTGCCTTTTACATGATTTCCATAATGTAAATTTGTTTATTTTAGTTCATTCAACTCAAATGCTCTTTGGCCCCAATTAAAAAAGTATTGTTTTTTTTTCCCTCTCAAGTGAATTGTAAGGCAAAATCATAAATCTGTATAAACAGACTGTCTGCAGCGCAAGGAATGAACACATCAGCATGCTTTTATCATTAACAGAACATTTATTGCAGAAATACAGGGTACTGTGTTTTTATTTGAGCACATTTGCACATAAAATACAACTCTTTACAAATATCAGTAAATCAACCATTTGATTACTGCTCTGTTCATTTATTCATACATTAAAGGCCGTATTTGCCGGTGTTTTGTACTGTTGTGTCTTCTTTTGTTATGCTTATTAAGGTCTTTATTAAGCTGACAGAAGCAATGTAAATGAAGTTATTACTTATGATAATTGTTGTTTTGTTGGTTTTAGCGACTGAAGGCCAGTGATATCTGTCTGTTTGTTGCTTTTTGGTGGAGATGTTAAATGTTTCAGATGAAAACACATTCTGCTTCTTAAGAACCATTCTGATGAAGACAACTTGTGTGTTTCTGTGTGCATGAGAGAAGGGACAAATAATTGTAACAGAAGACCTAAATGCATCCGATGGGAATCTGAAATCCATCGAATGATTCCGATCTGAATGCTTGGCCTAGATTTTTCCAGATGTCTGTGGACCCTCACCCCGGGGGTCAAACCTCACACATGTGGGAGCAGTTTGGCGATGAAGAGAGAGGAGTAAGAAGATACCTGAGGATGCCATTGTGGAAGCCAACCAGGGACACACATGACGGTCACTACCTGCTTTATGTGTTCAACAGATCTCAATCTCAGTCTGCTTTAGAAGCGTAAATATTTGACTACTTTCGCCGTCTCCACTTTGCCCCCTTTAGACGCAAATTTCATTGCAGAACTATTAAAATGTGAAGGCTCGGGTTATGAATATGAATCGCTAGGCATTTACATGTATCATTTGTGAAATGACGCAGAATAGAAGAGAGCGAGAGAAATTACAGGCTGAGCTCTTTCTTGGAGGAGAGGCCTGAATATCCTTTAGCATTGTGAGGAAATGTTTAATCTGTCTCCCGCTGGGAAACAGAAGCCTAATGCAGTATCTCGGTGCCTCTGCTGTCTGCCGGCAGAATGGCGGAGACATTTTAATGCATTTCAGAGTTCTTCTCTAGGTACGAAATGATGGACGGAGGAACCTTATATTTGCGAACACCCAGGGTTTAATGCACTCAGCGCCGCTCGCCGCCTTGTCTTCCAGCCAACAAAACATGTTCCGTGGAATAAAAGAAAAAGCAAAGCACAAAATTATTCTCCCTGCCTTCTATCAAGCTCCTGCATTCAGCAGCGCGTCTGAAGGGCGCGTCAGTCCGCCTGCCTCTCTCAGAGAGGTAATTATCCTTTTTCCTGTCACAGGGCTCCAAATGATCTCTAACCACTGGGGAGCTTTTTTAGGGGCTCAGCTTTGTCAATAGGAAGTCGAAAGAGCTTTAATTTTCAGACAGCTGCACATGTACTTTCATCTCGGCATTATTCCCCTATAGCGGTCATCTATCCGAGCGCGAGCGCGAGCGCTCCTTTTGTTTGTGACGTGGGGCTGCGCGCGCGCGCCGCATTAACATATTTATTTATAGACTTACACTTTTCTTACAGTCATTTTTGTGTAACAATTTTCACACTCGACATTGTCTGTGCAATTTCCCTTTCAGTGTCTCTCTCTGTTTTCTCCTCTCTTTCCTTCCCTTTCAGAAAGAGCCATGAATGGATGGAAAATTATCACAATTACTCACATAATTGAGCCGTCTTTGTGGCAAGTGCGGCTCGAGGAGCCCTTTTTCCATCAGCCAAAATGGTTTCATTATAGGGGTTTTCATATTCCCTGACACGGGGCACGGAGGGGGGAGGCGGGCGGCGAGGGGCTGAGGAGCGCTGTGCAAGTCGCTGGGGGAGAAGGGCGGATCATTAAGGTCACAGTGGGGATAATTATCTTGACTATGGAAAGAGCATCCAGCACCTTTTTCCTCTTCCCCACCACAAAAGCACCGTCCCTGGCCTTTCGGCACAAAGAACTTTGGAATAAATGGAGCTTCCACCTACAACTTGTTCACAAAGAGAGAGAGACTTGTATCAACATGACAATTTTCCATTATTAAGACTAATGGCGGGCTGCCTTGGGAGATCAAGGGGAGAGGGGAACGTGTTCAGGTGTGCTGGAGTACTGACCTCTCCCCCGTCTTTGTTTGGGACTTAACTCCGAACAAAACCCCTAAAGGGGCTGGATAACCCCCTCCGCCGCGCCTCATTATTTCATTACAGAATTTGCATGTTGCCCGTCTTTGTGGGTCCATTAATTGGACAATGGGAAGTGCATTTGCGACGGTGTAATCAAACCTTGTTTCAATATGCGTAAAGGAGGGAGCAGACTAAATAAAGCGATGTTGCACATGATGCAGGCAGCTGTTGGAAACCATCATCCGCGGGTCCGAGTGGTTCTACTTTGCCAGGCTCTGACTTTTATTGATTTTAATTTGCTGCTTAGTTTGAAGATTTGATGACTGCCTGTCTCGAGCCTGGAGACACAACAAGCACAAATACCACGAGCCGTGACAACTCGCAGTCGTTTCTTTTCCTCCTCGTCGATGCGTTAAGCAAGCGCCTGTCGGGCGGATTTTTCTATTTCTCCCAGTAGCACCTAAGTCAGGTAATTGGTCATTTTGGGAGGGCAATTTTGGGGCAGGTGGGGGGATGCTGGGCAGACTGTTCTGACCCCTGCCGCTGTGGTAATGATGGAGGGAGGCTGGCGGTCACCTGCGGCCCAGGTGACTGATGGGTGTAGATGAGCAGGTAGCAGAGGATTCCGAGCTGATCCCGTCCAATCGCCGACAAAACTGCTGCTGAATCACAGCCATGAGTTTTGGTAATCGCGTGACACGCACACCTGTCATTTGCTGTTAGATTTCATATTTTAGAGAATGAACGGTCTTTTGAAGGCCCCGTGATCTTTCACTAAATGAAGCCTGCCCAGGAAACCGTAATGATTGTTAAATTTAACACGCCACTTTATTTATTTATTTCAACAAACATGACATCAAAATGATTCAAAGGTTAGCATAATATAAATTGTTTTAATAATAATGTGGTATTTCTGTCCATAAAATAGCATGTGATAACGTGTGCATGTCTGTCTGCAAAACGATAAGACCCTTCAGCTGAAGCACAAAACTAATAACAATAATAAAATAAGCTGTAACTGGAAGAATACAACTGAAATTAATAATCAAATAGCAATAAAAAAGGAATCCAAGAGCGTAATACATATGGAATGCAAAAATAAACCCTTTGTATTAAAGAAGAAATATCTAAAACACAACTGAATTGATTTCCAAACAGTTATATCTGCCCATTTTTAGAGATTTGCAGAAAATGTAAGTCAAAACAAAAGAACCTGTCAGAGAACTGTGAAATTCTGTCTTTACAAATATGGTGACTCTTTATTTTAAGGTCTCCTTGTTACACATTACTATATTTATTATTATAATGACAATGAATTATACATAATTACATGCAAGTAACCCTTACACTAACTACATTTAATTCATATTTCAATGCATACTAACACTTTAACAAGAACACCTTAAAATTAAGTGCAACAATTGAAGGAACATGAGTGATTAAATTGTGTTTAATTCTGGCCCAAAAGCGTCCTGTTCTCAGCCCTTGGTGTTCTGATGGAAACAAAACCTTACAAATCCAACAACTGCATTATTTTAACATCACACTTAACCGTTCCATACTGATTGACACAGTAATCTGTGGTTACACCTCAGAGTGTCCTCTCTCTCTCTCACACACACACACACACACATGTTGCTCTCAGTCTCAACAAATACTCTCACAGTGTCTCTTTGTCCATTGGAATTCAGTGGAGCAGCAAATTGAAGGTACTGCCTGCTTAAAACCCTCCAAGAGAAACCCAGAAAACCCACAGCTGTTTTAACATCAGGATTGATCAGATGCTCTGAAATTGGATCATTACGTCTGATCGAATCTGGCACTGTGTGTCTTTGAGGCTGCTAGGAAGCATAGGGCTGAATTCCTATGAGCGGCTGTGTGTCGCTTTGTAAATAAGCTGTAATTGTAAGTCCCTGGGTAAACACTGGACCGATGTACATCCCCAAACACAGAGCACAGACATATTCGGTTGAGATGTCAATGTTAATGCTCTCTTAATAACCTTTTAAACAGCTCCACTTAAAACTGATTCGTTCAGTCCAAATATGTGGTGGAGGAAATCTAAATTGAGTCTAGGGCTTTTTTACACTGTCATTTTCAGTATGTGTGTTGTTATAATATGATAATGGATCATATTCCGTTTCATAAGTGCTCTGTCTCTTTAATTTGAAATACCCCTCCATCATAATGCAGGGTCTGTCAGTAGGATGCACTTTCACATGAAATATAGATTGAATTAGAGATTATGTAGTGCACTACAACTTATTTTTGTCAGAACTGATCTACTGCAAAGCACAACAAATGCCAGGTTTACTTTGTTATGTTTGAAAGCTACTGAGTTCACATTTGTTTCTATTAAACGACTGCAGACCCTGTTTAGAAAAGCTGAATGTAAAGAGCATGTGCATGTGCTCTTCTGACAATAAATTAACATCCAGTTACATATTCTGTAATATCTTAATACGCTAATTCCAAGAAGCTCTATGAATGTCATTGCGATCCATTCTCAGTTCCATGGTGATGTTGTCCTGCAATCTGCTAACAATTTTTTAAATAATTAGACATCTGTCCGGATTTGGCTTTGGTTCTCAGGAACACTTTATCAACAGGACATCTCGTGGGTCACACTAACCAGAGAGCTGGTAGGAGAGCTTCATATTGAAACAATTAAAAAAGAATCCTGTGCCACCAAAAACAGAAACCAATCATGGACTATGCCTTAAATTTACTCCGGACGCAAATTCGGAAGTCCCTTTACAGTTGAGAATCAGACTCTGCTGAAGGCCATATACTCAAATGTCTCTTTTTGAAGCAGTTTGTCAGCTCATGTCTGGATCAGAAGCACACACACACACACACACACACACCGAGTGGGCCTGAACTGGTGTGGTGCACTAAATCAGGGCAGCATAGCAGGTGTTTGACTCTCATTCTTGATGATCCTCTTCTCTGGAAAGTGCTCTAACTCGTCATCTCACATGCTGCTTTATTTGAGTTGCGACTAAACAGAAAACTGCTGTGGTATCATCCTGACACGGTGGGCAGCTGGACTGAGCTCTGTATTTATTATGGGAATGAACACTTGGGTAGTAAGAAAACTGTTCTGCGGTGTCAATATTTCATGTAAGAGAGGCCAACGTTTTTCTCTCGTCCTTTTAAATTAAAACCACTCTTGAAAATGCAGCAGAATCTTTTGGTTCTAAAAATATACATAAAAAGGATTCTACAATAAAATAGAAGCCTAGTGCAGGAGACATGACTCTAAAGTGAACTATTCACATCGTTAAATAATTTGGATGAAATTTTGATGATTTCTCGCGGATATTCTTTCTTTACTGTATATCTGTAGATCTAACGCTATGCTAAAATGTTATATATTCAATATTCATACTGAATAATAATAATAATAATGTCATTGTTTTAGTATAAATCATTGCTTATATAATAGTGCACACGTTGTGAGTGTGTAATTATCGAATTTAAAGCTAGTTTTGTTATGTGAAATTGTCTGTCTTTATTCCATAGAAACTCTTTATATATGTGTATCTCATAAATTCATAACGATGGAAGACAATAGACACGTGTAACTTGCTCAGTTTGTTCTGAATGGTGATAATTATTGGCTGTAATACTGTCATTATTTTCGCTATTGATGAGGATCCCCGAGGTTGATTGCGAATGTCATTTGAAATACAAATTACTTTAAATTGGACAATTTTGAGGATATAGTGGATATCGTCAGTCCGTATCATCTGGGCATCGTGTTGGTGCCAGTGACATTTTTGTGCAACATTCTGGAGTTTTTCTTGTTCGAGGTTTTTCAGCTTTCACTGTATTTTATTATGACGGAATGTAAGTGAACACACGTGGAGATTATGACCATTTCGAGAGAGACTGGGGGAAAGACAGCTGCAGAAGACTGCGAAAGAGAGATAGAAATGAGAGGAGGATGTGGAGGTGTGATCCGCGGTGGGAGTCGCACACAGACGGTACGAGCAGTCTCATTCTCTTCTGAGTCTTGTAAAAACGAGCCTTTTTATTTTTCCTCTGCTCTTGGCACGTTAAGTTATCTATGGGATATATCTCCAGCTCGCGTTGTTATCGAATATCTAAACAAAACGTTTGATTGAATTGCTGTGTCTGTCATGAAACGTGTTTCTGAAAAGCTGCACATGGGGAAAATGTTACAATCGGTTGGAGCTGCTTCAGGCGTCGCCGTTTATAATTTTACACCAGTGTTTTAATGTCACAGTTATCCAAACCGTAACAAAATGTTGCTTGTTCTTTGAATAGGTTTGACGGATTATAAATAATGATTTAATTGATTTATTTAAATAATGAAATCTGCAAGCAAAGAATATAAGGCCCATGTTCGGTGTAATGACAGACAAATAACTCTGCGGCAATAATTCCCCAGTCTGGTGGTCAAATTTATTTTAATTCATTATCAATCAAAATAATTCATATAAATGCAATTGCGTGATTTGTGACTTTGATGGTTTCCAATTATGCTTCCTTAATCTCGTTGCAGAGTCATTAATAATAATGCAAACATAAGATTGCTTTTATTTTTATTTTTTGTTTTAATATTTTTAATGGTTCGATAAGTAGATAATTATACTTTAGAGTTAATTCGATTTAAACTTCAAGTGTGTGCAATAGAATTCTGTGTAAACTTTTACACTCGGTCAGTTAACGTGGGGACAAAATTGCTTTGGTGTAGATGTGTTATTTGTTGATTTGTTTTTATGTTTTTATCATTATTATTATTATTAATTTATGTAACTTTTCCGGCATTATTGGACCTGCTACGTATAGTTCAATCACAATTAAGCTTCACATCTAAAAACTAAAACCTGCCGAATTAATTTTTTTACAATAAAAAAAAGCCAAAACACCGCAATGTCAACCAAACTCAGATCTGATAGGAATTCGCCAGATTACAGGAGCTGTTACCAACACCGACCTGTTTGTCTGATCCTCAAACGCAAAAAAAAATCAACCCACGCGCGCGCGCGAGTGATGTGGATCTGCACAACGCCGCGAGTATTCAATACACAGCTAATTATGCGTATGAAAATTAAACAACAGTGTTATGCTAATTTAGCTGGTTTCAGCTGTGTCTTCAAGCACTCGAGACTAGCATTTTAACTAAATGAATCATCAAAGTAATTCATCTTTGCTTCGAGACACACATTTATACCTGTGCTTAATCATGTTTGTTAGGTGTGAAATGCGAAGCCGTGACCAGCAGAAAATTCAAGAGCCTGCTAAATTTGTTTATCACGTCTAACTTTTTTCTATTTTAATGTCAGATCATTTTGTTTGCTGTTGTTAGCACTTGTTCGTATTAAACTTGTACTCTAGTAATAATAGTAATAATGTCATCACATCATTATTAGGCTTATAATTATCCACTGTGAAAACAAATTGTTAGTGAAATAACTTGTCAACGGTTCATTTGAATGGGCAGTATTATGCGTCAATGAGCACTTTTTAAAACCAAATCTCAAATATCAAAATTTGTATTATATTTTTACGTTGTGTGTGGTAAATGTTGTCGCTCGGCAGAAAGGTGGTTGAGCCCTCCACGCACGGCCTATACGCGTCTCGGTCCATTCCCTAAATTTCTACATTAGCATTGCACAATAGAGTCACAGGTTGGTCTTATTTCTTGAGTTTATCAGGTCCGTCGGACCCGACCCTCGGATTACCAATCCGCGTCGCTCTTGGAGGGAGTGGACCAATCAGAGAGCACCTTGGATAAATATTCATGATTCCCTGATTCAAACCTTTGAGCGAGTTTGTGTGGATCCACAGCATCGTACCTAGACTTTTCACAGAGACAAACTACATTTTCTTATGAATGGAAAGTGAAAAAATCAGTTGAGCTTAAATTGGGATCCATCCTTCACTCAGATCATAGAAGAAAACAAAAAAGCAGGGGGAGAGAGAGAGCGAGCGATAGACATGACCATGTCTACAATACCAGAGAGTCTAAACAGCCCAGTCTCAGGAAAGAACGTGTTCATGGAATTTGGGCCACCGAGTCAGCAAATGTCGCCTTCGTCTATGACCCACGGACATTATTCAATGCACTGTTTACACTCGTCTGGACACCCGCAGCACGACAGCGCATACAGCCCGGCTCCGTCCTTCCCCAGATCTCTGCCTTATCCATACGTCAACTCGGTCGGTAGCCATTCCTCCAGCCCGTACCTCAGCACCGTGCAGACTTACCCAAACAACTCGGCTTTGGCGCAGACCAGACTGGAGGAACCAGGTAAGAGCTGCCGCGTGCATGTGTTTGGTCTTCGCTGGTCGTTGCGCTCGTCGGCGCGCTGCGAGAATGTTGGACTGCAGTAGCCCAGATGTGCTGTTATTAGGCTTGGTAATTATTTATTGCGTAATGCTATAAACAATGTATGCAATTAAGGCTAATTATACCTAAAGTGCCGCCTGTAAAACTTGTGCACAGTGATGTGAGCTGCGCTGCATGAACAGTCGGTGAGACAGCTTCTTTTCTTTCTCCCTCCCAGCGCCGGAGTCAGAGAAAAACACCGTGGTGGAAGGAGGAGAGGTTCGTTTCAACGGGAAGGGCAAAAAGATCCGCAAACCCCGGACCATCTACTCCAGCCTCCAGCTACAGGCTCTGAACAGGAGGTTCCAGCAAACTCAGTATCTGGCTCTGCCGGAGAGAGCTGAGCTCGCCGCGTCTCTGGGGCTCACGCAAACACAGGCATGTTGCGTCTTTTCGATAAACCGATTCGATTTTGTGAACGAATTTACGCAACCGTTCAATCCCAGTGCTTTATTAACTGCATCTTCTCGTTCTGTAACGCAGGGCCTGTAGCTAATCAAGGGTTGCGTCTGTGTGAGGGAGATATTTAAAGAGAGTTAAAGTCATGCGTAAATGGATTCGATTGCATGCGATAACAGAAACAGATGCTGTAGCTCGCTCTGACTTCCTTTCTGACTTTTTTTTTCTAGGTGAAGATCTGGTTTCAGAACAAACGCTCCAAGTTTAAGAAACTGATGAAGCAAGGCGGAGGAACAATAGACACGAACGCTTTGGCTAACGGGCGCGGACTGTCCACCGGATCTCCATCCGTAGCGCCCGTCTGGAACTCAACGGCCAGCGTCAAAACATCCACACCGACCTCGTATATTCCCAGTTACACCTCATGGTATCCCACAGCACACCAGGACAGTATGCAGCAGCCGCAGCTCATGTGAACCAGCACTGCTGACACAACCCCGCCCCTCTATCCACCAGTGGCCCAATTCAGGGGACCCGACACAGGCCAGTCACTCCGCGGCCTTACACACACACTGGCCCTCCGCAGCCCTGACCAGATGCGATCCGGAGACGCTCTCTAAAAGACACCCTCTGACACACGCGAAGGTCGTCTGCACCGGAGAGGAAACGCGTCTCTTTTTTGAATTGAAGGGAATGTTCCAGGGAAAGTGCGTCAAATCAAACCTGCAGCTCTCCCCTTTCCGTGACTTCTTTTTTATGTGTAAAAAAAAATTAAACTGTACCTAGTCAGAAATGTATTTCATTTTCGCCAAATTTGTAATTTTCCATAGGAAAATTGGAATTACCGGTTTGTCCATCCACAACAAAGTACTGGGCTGTGAGTGAGAGCGACATGAACATCACACAGAAACGCGCTCTTGTGAAACGCCGGGCTCATGCGGTCGCTCCATGCTTCGTCGTGGCGCGGTGAATGTGTAAAAACTGGGATAAATCACACCGTCTCGAGATTTTCCCCATTTTAAAGGGAACAAAGAAATCTTTAAACAAAGTTATTTTGTATGTATGGCGTTTTGTGTTTATTTAAATATAACTTATTTAGAATTTTGTTTTTGCTTTTTTTAATCTGTTTGTATGTTTTATTTAAAATAAATGTTCTTTAAATTATGATGTGAGGCTGCACTATAAAACAGAAACACTTCCCTGTGATTTGAACCCAATTTGTAAAGCCGAGTGTTTTTTGGATCCTACAAAGAGAAGCCGAGTGCAGATAAACGCGTCTATCATCACCGTTAGATGGGAAGTGTTGACAGCTCTAATGTACAGAAATAGTCGTTTTCGTTGTGTGCTGAATAATTTGTGCAAAAGGATCTAAACATGATTGTGTTGATTAAAATTCATGTGTCTTTCCGTTTCACATCGAAAAATAGTTTTATAGCTTATACCGGTCACATTAATTTATTGTTTTTGTTTCATGGAGTCTTGTATAATGTGTAAACTCGAACAGTAAAAATCTGCTTATGAAAGAAGTTACAAAATGTCATCGCAACGTTTATTGCTTTGCCAAAAAAATGAATGGAACTCAGGTAACTGATGACACAACTGAACTAATGCAAAAATCCAACTTGTTTTGTAAATAAATAGGCCTATCTCAATATTTAGCCAACTTGTTTTAATATCCAAAAGAGTTTGTTGTCTACAGATACCGCGCTTTTCAAACAAAATAAAATGAATTTTGATCTTTAAGAAAAGAGCAAGTTTAGCCCCTAAAGATACTAAATTAGTGTATACTCATGTATATAAAAATCTTAATATTTGTTTTGCTCAATTTGGCCTTTTTTAAGACATATCTAGCTTTTCATTGCAATCTGAACCACCGATTAATCTTGTGGTGGTCTCTGTAACACAGTAATTCCTCCGACAATAAGGGCACTTGTTTCTTTTCACTTTCGTTTAGCCGCTATAAGCTCTTTTCTGCTCTTGTGTGGTTGCTTTTGAAGGCCGTGTGTTAAGTGAATAATCGGGCAGGTGCCGCTCATAGAGGGGCAGATGAAGAAAGACTGGGGCTATGAGGGGGACAAATGCAGACAGGTAAAGAATGACGTGTTCAAAGTGCCTTTTGTTTGGGGCTGATGGCTTAACTGCGCATTTGAAGAAAATTCTGATGCAGAGAGATGCCGGCAAGCAATACTAGAAGAATATTTCCTGTAATATCCATTTAGCCGTTTTGTATTTTTTTGTGGATATATCCGTTTGATTCTATTAATAGTTGAATTTATTTGCTGAAATATTATTATAATTATTATTAAACAATTTTTTTTTTTATTAAATGAACAATGTATGATCTAAAATTGGATTTGAACAATAAGATTTTAATATACAAAATATTTAAAGACCAACTAAGTTATTAGGAACTAATTTGGCCTTGCATCTGCTGTTTGAGTATTCAGTAGGTGCTGGGGTAGAGCAATTATTGTGACAAATTTTGACACTCTTCATGTGTGGTCTTTAAAAATGGCCTGGTCAAAGCAGGAAATGGCCCCGTGCGCTCAGTGCTTCAGCAGCTCTCTGAGACTTCATTGATATGACTCCAGATTAATATAGCCTCTATATATAATGTTATTTTGTTATTATTATTATCGTTTGTTATTACTATTATGTTATCGTTGATTAAACAATATAGTAGTAGTCCTATTATTATTGTTCTTTACAGTCTCTGTCGTGGTATCAGGTTATGGATCCCAATGTTTATTAATTCGCTTTTATGCTTTTGATGCTGTGTCCATTTTACCGGTTTCCAGAGTAAATTGCACTCATCTGTTTATTCTCCTCCCGGTGATTTCCAGCAGTCCAGCTAATTTCCATTACACGGATAAATACGTTTCTAGACAAAATTTGTTAAAGATTGACTAGCAATGATATGAATCAATGCAAAAACTTGCAGAGTTACAAAAATATAAATGTAAAATAGCCTACATCTTAACTTTTTCCCCCCTAAAAATATTACAAAAAAACGACTCTTGGGAAGGAATAAAAGAAGAAGCCGTGTTGTTCTGTCTCTTTCTCCGACATGCAGCTGTGGAGCAGAGAGGGTCAGCGTTATTTCACTCTATTCTCCTCTTGATTACGCGCCGGGCCCATCTAACCAGACATAATTACAGTCATTCCCTCCTTACTTATTCTAATGCAGCTTCCCATCTACGGGATAATTATGAGCAATTTTTTTTCGCACGTGGAATCTTTTGTTAACAAAAGAGATAGCGCACTGAAAGAAAATTTGCTGTGCGACGGGGGAAAAAAGAAAAGGGAAAAAAAGAGAGTGAAATAGGTGCGCAGCGGTAGTTATAAGTAAGGCTGGCAAATTGCTTGCAGGTGTATACCGAGAGATTTGTCAATGGGAAGAGGGATCAAAATGAGCAAAAGCACAATGTCGGAGTGATGAAGGCAGAGGTAAAATTATAGAACAAGGGCTGCTTTATTTTCGACTGCATTCTATAGACAAACTATCTCGCAATTCAGACAGCTTTATTAATGAGGTAGTAGACCGCTCTAGTCTGATTCAAAGCAGCAGACTGTGTAGCTAGCTACTATATTTTGTTTTCTCCACAAAACGGAATAAGAATTTCCAGCGAACGGCAAGTTTTAAGCCGCCGAATTCGTTCAAATGAGCCAGCAGTATAGCTAATTATTCGCTTTTATAATTGTTACTTTTACTATTTATACGTCTTAGATTAACACTACATAACAAAATTGCAAGATACTATTTTGCTTCAGATGCAAAGCGCGCGTTTCAAATCGTATCGTTTGATTTATCATAACACCTCGTACAAAATGTGCAAAAAAAATTGAAAAGGTTAATAAAATGTGTGTAAAATGAACGCGCGTCCTTCTTACCTTAATCTGCAATAAACGAGAACGCAAAGATTGGCAGGTCGTCTACAGCAGCCATAAGGTGCCTTTCAGTCTTGAGAGAAGCAGAAGAATATGAAAAGAGCATCCAGCAGTCATGGCACAGGTTCGGCTCTTTGGGTCCCAAAATCTGCCTCCTCTAGCTGGGCTCAGAGCTGACAGACGCTCTCCGAGCAGGAATGAAAAATCCGGCTTTATTTTCCCTCTTTATAGCTGATGGAAAAAATTGCTGATTATTAGCATAAATGTTTACTCCTCATTACGCTGATGACATTGTGCACTCGAGATCTTGGTAATCTTTGGGAAAATTATGAGTAATTTTTAAAAATTTAAAGCAGCAGTTACCATGCAATTCAGGCTAATTTTGCGTAGGCTCCAAACGGATATAATTATCGCGGAGTCAAGATGTTATGCTAAAAACTATGCATTGATATTACCATTTATTATGTACATACAACTTTGACAATGTTGATGCTTGAAATAGCTGGAAATTGTCTTGCGCAAAAATTACAGTCCATATTAGGACATCTAAAATTGCGAAGAATTATATAGTAATTGCAGGCTTTCAGATCGGGGAGCCAGAATGCTCAACTGGAGCAATTGTGGATAAAATTACAGATCAGAGTATAAATTAGGGATGGGGTATGGCATTTTTCAAGTTGTCTACAGGATTCCGGAAGTGTCTAAAACCACATCATTGCTAATCTTTCAGAGAGAAAGGCACGCAGAGCATGCGCTTGCAGACAGCTCCAATACACTTTCACATTCGTTTGCATTTGCAAGGTGTGACACTTGTCCACCTGAGTTGAGAGACCTAATCAATGTTAACACGGACCACAGCCGTGTTTGCCAGATACACCGAGACAGCAAAAATACAGGCTGACAGAACCGGCGCAAAAAGCCGCTGGTGCATGCGGTTAAGCGTCTGGTTCGCTCCGCGTTCGGAATATGGGTTAACTTGATGTGATATTTCATTGTTCTTGATCTCGTTAAACCTTCTCAAGAGCTCGTCTCAAGGGACGCGCGGCGTGGGTAAACCCTTCTGTGTTAACAGTGCGTTACTGAGGCCTTCACGGAAAGGCGTTCTAAAGGAAGCCGACCGCTACTGGTTAAACACGGCATTCCCGTTTCCCGTCGTGTTTATACTGCTGAACGGATAAAGTGTGCACCTCGTGGATCTCCGCGGGGCACATTTCAATGCGGGCGTAGTCTCAGCCCGGGGCGACACCATAACATCTTGTAATGTGGCAATCACTGACAGGATACATCCTCATTACAGCCGTCTGTTTTATAGCTTTTGAACCCTCAAATAAACAGATGCATGTAACACCAAAAGCAATCCGTGTTACTTGTATTATTAAAAAAAAAAAAAGAACAACGGGTATTAAGCCACGTGTATGGAAAGCATTTCTCTTTTAATTTGAGAAGTAAACTAGCTGTGACAAAACCTAGGCCTGCACTGTAATAAATTCATAATAACGTTTTTCAAAAAAGTCTTCGTTTTTCTACTTGATTTTTGGAGTTTAAAATTGTGCATGTTTTTCCTTTGACAACCCGTTGATTTTACTTGACGTTTTATTTGAGTAATTAGGCTAACACGTTTTTGTGTGTCGGTTATTTGTTTGTTTGAAGTGGTGCATTAAATGCGCATGTATCGCTTTCAGCATGATGCATTACTCAAATCCCTCTGCTCGGAATTTAACTTTTTTTTCATATTTTCTACTAAGCCTCTAAACAAATAAACAAGTTTTCCTTTGTTATATGGCGTGGAAAATTAATGTAGGCTACACGGCAGTCAAGTCCCTGTTACAAAGGCCTTGTATTGTGCATGGGCTGGTGGAAGTTGTGAGAAATGTTTCCACGTTGTGTAGCTCGGGGCATTTGTGCGCCTGCCTTTTTGGCTGCGCTGACTTCATAAAACGTCTGGAGCGCAGAGCTGACTCCAGAGAGTCTGAACCCAGCAGAACGCCTTCGTGTCGGGGCGTGTTTGCGCGCTCATTCCCAGCCCGAGGCGTTTCTATCTGGCTCCCCGAGACTTCGTCCAGAAGTTTTATGTATCAGAAAATATAAGTAAAGTTAAACCAACTGCCTGTAGTGAATTTAAAGAAGAACCGTGTCCGTCCCCCCCCCCCCCCCCAAAAAGGTTGCATTAACTCTGTGACCTACGAATTACAGAGAAAGCTAGACACACCTGTCAAGTTAGTCAACAAAAGGTAGCCTAAATTTGTGGGTTTTGTGGGAAACGTTTACAAGACGTTGCGTCTCCAAACAGACTTATTAAAGACTAGAGACTCAACTGGCGCCGAAGCAAAAAGAAGAAGGCGTGGACAGATCTGCGAGGAAAAAAGAACCCATACCAACAGTGAACTAAACAGAGAGAAAAAATGCATTCGACATCCCTAATGAACAGATACATAAAAATGCATTCACATGAAAGGTTTTATTTAAATAAGAATCATTATAGTGTCAGAAATGTTTTCAAAATAAATATCCTAAAACAACTTACTCCAGAGAAAATAGCCTTTTACATGTGAACATGACTTTAGGACAATCAGTAGCTTACGAGTGTTTTTCATTAGTATTTTGTCCATATTCTTTAAAACAGTGAAAACCTTATATGGCATACGAATGACAACATTATTAAATAGACGCGTACAGAGACGGACACCAGATTTTCAACTTACCTCACGCACTATAATACGAACAAAAAGTCTAAAAACAAATCAAAGACAGGCGCATGAAACACATTCACGGTGGAAAGAGACAGTTAAGTTATTTGCAAAAGGCACCGAACAGTTTCAGGTTGTGCTACATGTGCTCTTACACCCTGCTGCAATATTCACTCCATTAATGTCCGCCTGAGTTCTCTAGGCTTTGGATAATAGTAGTTCACCGAACAACTGGTTTTAATCCACTGATGTACCACCCATAGAACAAAATAAATAAATACAAAAATAATTGTATATGTTTGACTCTTTAGTGTCTGCTTGTTGACTACATCGCATGAAAAGAAACAGTGTTACGCCCAAAACGCACTGGTAGTGATCAACGTTGCAAAAGGTCATACTGGAAAACAGGTCTAAAAAGTCATTTGAAGCAAGTTAAAAACAAATTCCCCAGTTTTTGTTTAGTGTCTGTCGAGTCAAAATATGGTCCCGGCGCTGACAGCTGTGTTGTGGTGAAGTGGCGGCTGTAGATGGCTCGCAGAGTTCGTGGATGAGTACCAGGGGTAGTTAGTCAGAAAGGAAGGGGTAGCTGTGCTCGGGGGGCTGCTGCTCTGGGACAAGCCCGTGTTAATAGTGCTCATTCTCTGGCTGTGCGCGAAGTCCCAGGCCGCGCTGAGAGGCGGCGAAGGCTGAGGCGGGGACTCACTGGAGGCCACATGCTGCTCGGGTGGGATCTCTCCGCTTTTCCAAAGCTTCTTGAACTTCGAGCGACGATTCTGGAACCAGATTTTAACCTGAAAAAAACAACAACGCCAGCTCAGTATCTCGCGCAACCCAGTGAAACGGCTGTTAGATATCTGAATGATATTTTACCAAATACGATTTTTTTAAATTACCTCTGTGTATATAGAACTAATTTCAAATTTTTGATCACCCGTTTTGATCAATGTTTGTAAGAAAATTAAAGGACGGGAATACGGCATCTATTATTATCATAGTTATTATTATTATTATTAAATCCAAATTTTCTTAAATCAGAAATGAATTATTATTTGATTATATCAAACATAAAACGTATTTGCGGCGTATTTGTTTAAAGTTTCAGAAAGCGTCCATACTTGCGTTTGCGTGAGGCCCAGAGAAGCTGCTAGTTCAGCTCTCTCCGGCAAGGCCAGATACTGAGTCTTCTGAAACCTCCTCTGCAGGGCCGCCAGCTGGAAACTCGAGTAAATAGTACGAGGTTTTCGGACCTTCTTTGGTTTTCCATTAACTATTCGAATTTCAGGTTCACTTTCCTCTTTTTCTGGGAAAACAAAAAACAAAAAAAAAACGTAGTTGTAAACACGCCTGAGAGAACTTGAGTTCCCAAATTAATATTTTAAAATAAAACTTTTATACAATAAAACCAATATTTCAGGTTTCACCATCACAACATCATGCGCAATTAAAGGAAAAGTAACAAAACAATTATTTATGCATTGCATTAACGTTGTCTTTTTTTTCTATTTCTTAGTATTTATGCAAACACATTAGGCTAACGGTACAATGTTAAGGTCAATTGTGACCACAACGCTAAGTGAGCAAGAAAGAGATATTTACCAGTATCTGCAGGAGTCGGTGAGGAGCAGGAGCCGTACGTGCTGCTGTAGGGGCCAAAAGCGTTGCCGAAGCCCACTTCATATGATTTGGTGTTGTACTGGACGCTGTTCATGCTGCTGTTCTGGTACTGGTAAGAGCTGATCTGGCCGTATGGAGAGCCTGCGCATTGCCCGGCCTGCTGGTTATTATGGTAGTAGCTGCTGTCGGTAGCGGTGGAGACCGGAAGAGTTGGCGATTCCTGGGATTTGTGTAGACTGTGGTAACTGCTGGAGGTAATCTGGTTTGAATGCATATCTGTACTGAGGCTGTCAAAAACTCCAGTCATGTTTTCATAACGCAAAAAAATAAAATAATAATAATAATAAAAAATAAAATAAAATAATTATATGCAAGTCCAACGAATGTGCGAACCCATAAAAGCTCTCCTAACGCGCAAAACTAAATACGGTTTCTGAGTTGTGTCGCATTCCAATTTGGAAGGATACAAACGCGGACTCGAAGCAAAGCAGAACTGTGATTGTCTGTCAGCAGAGGTGCGGGAGGACGGACATTTATCGCGCGTCACGGGGGAGGATGAACTTGTGCGCCTGAAGCAGCCAATGAATGCAGGATACACAAAGCTCGCATATGAATGCTCGTGGTGATGGTAAACTGCTGCACCAAGCACACTTTATATCCTCTTTTCTTTAAAAACATTGACAAATATATTACACAATTATATTATGCATAATGCTTAACGTTGGCTATCATTAGTATAGCGTGTTCAAATTAAAAACGTCATGATAACTTGGTTCATATTTTACGTATAGGACTATATTCTGAATACATCAACTTCTTCTGTAAATCCCTATACCATTTTTTGTTTTATTACTTAAACGTTTAAACCAACGCGCACTGCTGACTGCGTTTGAATTACGATGATGGGTTACCTTTAACGCACAAATCCAAACTGCTGCATGCCTGGAAAGCAAATACAATGGAAGTGCACACTTTGCAATGCTTCTTCTTAAAATAGAGAGACGTCTTCAACCCAGTCATTTGACTTTAGACTTCGGGTTTTTTTAGGTCTTTAACAACACTAAGAACAGCTTTTTTTTGTGCGTGGCATCCTGACCTGCTGCGACACCTGTTGGTGAAAACATCACATTTTTCTGAGTTTTTTGCTGTTCTCATATTAAACCTCATTCTAAAAATAAAGCATCTTATCTGTTAGACAAATGCTTTTGACATTGTTTTAAAGTGTCTGGCTAAATAAAATGGCCAGATAACGTAGAAAGTAGAATAATTATATCATCGACAGCAAAATAAAGGCCAGTCTATTATTTTACACCAGTGCTTAACCTGGCTGTGTCCAATTTACAGAATTCGCATGTTTCATTATTGCATTCATTCACTCACTCTTTTACGTATAGGCCATACAGACATTATAAGCAAAATAAAAATCGAATAAATAAAGCAGCAGTGGCGTTGTTGTTGCTGAAACTGTATGAAACTGAGATTAAATATAATTGCCTAGCGAGATAGAATAAT
>JAUCMU010000072.1:250857-267526 GCA_032275025.1 Enteromius treurensis
TGACTGATGCGAGCCAGATCCTTTTATTTAGCAAAATTGAGATTAATAGTTAAATTTTATTGTTGTGGGGCAAAGACGGGGCTCCATATACACATACACATAAAAAACAAAACAAGAAAAGGGCACTTGAGGCATCCAGGAGGAAAGGGGCAGGTGCTCAAGAAGATGAAGATGTCCTAAAGGCTCCTAAAGCAAGTCTGCATCCAGTATGTTGTACAGTGTCCAACATTTTAATGTATGTTTTGCTGGAAGCCCAATAGATTATACTCCCATAGTCCAATTTTGACCGAACCAGTGTCCTATAAAGTCTAAGGAGTGATTTATAATCTGCACCCCATTTATTCCTTGCAAGAACTTTTATAATATATAATTTATAATATTTCTCAACATTGTTATATGAAAAATAAAATGACAATTCATTATCAAAATTAATCTCTAAGAACTTGGTCTCTTATACGACTTTTTTTGGCTCTCTTTCTAAAAACAGCTCTGGATCTAAGTGCACAGATTGCAGAAGGCAAAAATGCATGCATACAGTTTTTGATTTAAATCCATTTCGTACTGACCAGTCATACATTGTGTTTTTACACATTTGTAACTATCTCTCAATTATGTTCATATTTCTGCCATTATAACAAGACGATGAAATATATTTGACCCAATAGCACTCAAAAAGAGTTACTGAAAGTATACTTCCTCGGGGCACTCCTGATTCTTGTACATGCAATTCTGATAAAGTATTTCTAACATGAACAAGAAATATATTTAATAGAAAATTTGAACAAAAAATGGGTAAATATCCCCTATAAATCGTATCGTATAAATCTTTTTTTAAAATACCATTTTAGTATCCATGTAGTATGATAAGCTTTTTCTAAATAAAAAAATACTGCAACTACATGTTGTTTTTTAAATTACATTTTAAAATATATTACAATAGAAAATAGCTATATTGAAGTATTTTGAATATTTGACAATACTACTGCTTTTACAGCATCAATAAAATGCAGAGTTGGTAAGCATAAGAGACGTCTTTCAAAAGCATCTCACCCTTTTGAGCGCACAGGCTCTGAGGACGCTCTCATATCGCTGGGGCTGCAGCTCCTTTCCGAACAGTATGTTGCTCCGAATGGTTCCTGGAAAAACCCAAGGCTGCTGGGAGGCATAGGTCAGCTCACCTTTGACCTTTACTACACCCTTTTCTGCTGAAAGCTCCCCCAGAACAGTGCTAAGGAGAGATGACTGCAGGAGAGAGGTGAAGATTAATAACTGCTAACACTGCCATTATCACTTCGATTTTAAAAAGCAAACCTAGAAAAGGTAAATGAGAGAATTAAGTTATCACCTTTCCAGCCCCCACAGGACCAATAACAGCCAGAAGTTGGCCGGGCTTTGCTGTAAAGGACACATTCTGTAATGTCGGTGCATCTAGAGACTGTAAAGTAGACAGAACATATTACTCTTAACATGAAATAATAAACATGGAGAATTTGTTTGGAAATCAGTCCTAAAGTTTCCAGAAAGTTTCCACTGCTTGATAGGCATTATAGCATTTCCGAAATATATACAACTCGGGGGAAGGGCCGTGTACTTTTCAAGGGCCTTGTTACACTCAACTCACCTTGTCCCAGTAGCAAATGAGATCCTGTATCTCCACAGACGCCTCTTTCTTATCCTCCTGCGTAAGCGGAACATGAGATTTCACAAGCTCATCGAGCAAGAGGAAGTTCTGCACGAGAGAGACAGACCACAGACACTTATGATGCATCACACACACACACAAAAAACTGCTGTAATAACACTCTGATAGTCTAGTCACAGTACTTTAGAGTTTCTTTGGTTAACACAAATGAGGACTGTCCGACAAGTAGAAGTGGGTTCAATGTGAGGTCAAATCGGAAAATTAATAATCTGCTTTGTATAGAGAAGGGAGCCTTTATGAGCAGACACTCCATGATTACAAAATCTGCAGGTTCATGGCTTGTGTAACATTAGCTGTGTCACTGGGAACTTTGGAGATGATCTAAAATTAACCCTGAAAATGACACCTACCGCACTTCAGCAGAACCAGATGAGCCAGGGTCTATAACTTGATAAGTTATTGGTCTTGGCAAATTATCTTTTATTTAATTTATTTGTATAGAAAGCTTATTTAATTTGTGTTATATGACAATTATAAATATATATATATATACAAATTGTTGATATTTATATTATTTCTGTCTTTTGCCTTTTTTGTTGCATGCATATAAATACATACACACAAGTGGTGTCAAACGATTAATAAAAAACGCCTCCAAAATAAAGTTTTTGTTTAAATATATCCATGTTTGTGTACTGTGCATATTTATTATGTACATATATATATATAATATCGACCCAACCCTAACTGACACCTTGCACAAGGAGAGCAAGACACAAAAGATCATTGAACAAAGAGTGGACTGCAGCTGGAGTCAGTGCTTCAAGAACCACTACGCGCAGACGTATGCAAGACATGGGTTTCAGCTTCGCATTCCTTGTGTCAAGCCACTCTTGAACAAGAGACAGCTTCAGAAGCGTCTAAAGACAAAAAGGACTGCTGCTAAGTGATCCAAAGTTATGTCCTCTGATGAAAGTAAATTTTGCATTTCCTTTGGAAATCAGGGTCCCAGAATCTGGAGGAAGAGAGGAGCGGCACAGAATCCACCTTGCTTGAGGTCCAGTGTAAAGTTTCCACAGTCCGTGATGGTTCGGGTACCATGTCATCTTCTGGTGTTGGTCGACTGTGTTTCCTGAGGTCCAAAGTCAATGCAGCTGTATACCAGGACGTTTTATGGCACTTCATGCTTCCTGCTGCTGACCAACATTATGGAGATGCAGATTTCATTTTCCAACAGGACTTGGTACTTGCACAACGTGCCAAACCTACCAGTACATGGTTTAAGATCCATGGTATCCTTGTTCTTAATTGGCCAGCAAATTCCCCTGACCTAGAAAATCTACAGAGTATTGTGAAAGGGGGAGATGCCATATGCCAGAACCAACAATGCAGAAGAGCTGAAGACCACTATCAGAGCAACCTGGGTTCTCATAACACCTGAGCAGTGCCACAGGCTGATCGACTCCATGCCACGCCGCATTAATAATAAATAAATAATAATATATAATAATAGTAAATATGACATATTTTTCTTAAATATACTGTATACACACGTGTTTGTATTAATATATACATAATACATATACAAAGTACACACATACATTATGTGAACAAAAGTGTTATTTTGGAGGTGATTAAGTGTGACACCACCAGTAAACAAATAATAATTTCTCTGACTCTCCTAGATCTGGAAATCACAGCATTTGGAGCAGACAGATGGGATATTCCTTTGTCCATACGAGTCATACATTAGTTAAACAAGCAATGGTGGCTCACCCCAGTGGACTCATGCTAAGGTTTTATGTATTTTGAGATATAATTTCATCCTTTTGTCAATGTGCAAATTGTGTCATTTTTACTTCCTTTTCAGCCTAATCTTTACCAGGTCAGTGTGTCTACTTATTGTGCCTTAAGTGTACAATACAGATATAGCATAGATGCAGCCTAATGATGGCGGTCGTACCTTGATCCTCCGTATGCTGATGGCAGACTCGGACACTTTCTCGATAGCAGAAGGGAAGAACAGGGTAACGGTGAGGCGGATGGCACTGTACAGAGACACGGCCACAAACACACGGCTGGCAGAGATTTTGTTTCCCGCCAGAACGTACACAGTGAACGTCACAAACAGGATGATTTTATTTGCCGTAAAGAACGAGGCCATGTTCAGTCCTCGGAGGTAAGAGCTGCTCATGATTTTTGAGATCTCCTTTCTACAAGAAACAAATAAAAGAGATTTTAGCTATTAATGCCCAAATTTCATAAAGATTATTATGTCCAAGATATGGACAGCCTTGCATAGTAGTACTTTCCAAGGTCAGCATGCACAATAAAGTTCATTCTGTCTCATAGTTAAAGTGGCATTACAAACACAACCACAGATAAGATTAAAAGAAGCATTGTTTGTGGCATTGCAAGGATAAAACTGAGATTTCATGGCTTGTAAACATTATTAAAAACATTACGCTTTTGACATGCTGTCAAGTCCTGAACCACAGTACAAAAGAATGTGAAGAGACAGGTTCTAGTCAGGTGAGTTTACGGCATTGAACTGCATTTGCAGAGAATTCTTCTCAGCATTTCCTTAGGTCATGCTTTAATCGTCTTCTACAGCCAGTGTTTACTTTTAAGCCAACACATATAGTTTAATGGCACGGGTTTTCGATCATTATATCATTTGACCAACTCAATGATATGCAGATCTTTAAAATTAAATCGCTTTAAGAAGAATTTAAAAGGTTTGGCTGTAAGAAAGCAGACTATACAAGTCTTTACCTTCGTACATCATTAACCAGCGCTGCGAATGGCTTTTCCCAGGCATACATCTTAATTATCCGTATACCAGACACCACCTCATTCATCGTGCGTATCCTATTGTCAGTAAAGGCTGCCGTCTTACTCCTGTGAGAGAATAGAACATTTTTGAGATATATAGCCAATTCTAAAAAATAAAAGTAATCCTGTAATAAAAAAAGCTACTTTTTCAAACCAGGTTTAACATCTTTGTTCAAACATGTCCTAGAATTAACATCTTAAAGGGATAATTCACCTTCAGTTGCTGGTGACCATTTACTTTTTTTTTTCTTCATACTGTGGAAGTCAATGGGGATTGGCAACTGACGGTGCACTACCTTTTTAACATGATTCTAGTCAACCATGAAGTATTAACTCTAAGTCAGATAAACTTTAGATTTGCAGACACATAACTTACAAATGATAAATTCTTAATTAGATAATTAGGAGCTGACACCTAACAGAGCAGTCAGATTATGAGCTACTTTACTAAACATATCTTTTTTCTTAGTAGTAAGTAGCAGCAGTAGGATATTTTTAATTAATGCCACGTCAGCATCTTCGGCTATTTTCATGGCAGAAACACACAAAATATTAGACACATTAAGATTTTTTTACATGAACATAAAAAAATGTCTGGCATCACGGTCAAAGTATACAAAATTAAATTTAACTGGTCCTACCAAAAATCATATACATATATATATATATATATATATATATATGCAAAACAAACCAATTCTGTAATATTTCATCTTTTGTCTCTCAAGTATTGAAAGGTAAAATGATTATGTATATTTTCCTTATAAATTTTTTATAAGGATGTCAAATACATGCGACAAAAGTTTCTAATTGATGATCTGAACCTCAGCCGAAACCTTTGAAAGAGTGCATAACCCCAGAAGGAAAGAGCATGTGGTTAAGCGTGTGACTATGATTTATTGTGTTTGAGCACTGCAGCAAAACTCATCACCACAGTCATTTCTTATAAAATGACTTGTTTGGAGATGATTTATGACAAAATACCATCTTCCAAGAATATACCAAGAATATACCATCTTCAGCATGCAAAGTTCTTTATGCCCTTCTACTTTTGAGCTATTAATTATTACTAGATTACGTTAATCTGCGCACATGCAATTTATTCAAGAATAAAGCCTACTTGACGCTTTGACATGAAGAGCATCTCGTGATTGTGATTAAGCCTTTCAGCTTCTTCTAAATCTTTTCCCTGATCCAATCTTAAAAATTCCCAGTAAGATTAATCCAGAGATTGTACCTGTATTTTGAAAAAAGTTTCCCGAACATGGTCTGAAGTGGCATAAGAAAGATCAAAACCGCCATGCCGGCGAGGCACGATGCTCCGATCTCTTGCCAAAGTAGACCAATCACAGCTGCAGCTTGCAGAGGCCCCACCCACAGGAAGTGCAGAAATATAGTCACCTGGGAAAAGACATGAAAGGAACAACAGATAATTATATCATACTTTACCATCCAAAAAGTACCAAGTTGTTACAACAGGGTTTAGCTGTGGAACTACAGTAACACCATGTTTTTTGGACACGTACAAACACTATTCAAAAGTCGATCAGATTTTTCAATGTTTTGAATATCTTTTATGCTCACAAGGCTGCAATTATTTAATCGACAATACAGTAAAACCAGTAATACTGTAAAATATTTAAATGAACAATTTTTGTCATTTATACCTGCATTTTCATCATCGTTACTCCAATCTTAGGTGTCACATGATCCTTTAGAAATCATTCTAATATGCTGATTTGCTGCTCAAGAAACTTATTATATTATTATCAGCGTTCAAAACAGTTGTGCTGCTTAAAAATAAGTAATAAAAAAAGCAATATTTGTATTCAAATAGTATATCAGATTGCATAAAGTGAACATTTTTTAAAAATAAAACCAATATCTGGATTCCATCAGGCTTTTAGTGTAGTACTCGGGACACAGTGTACTGCTTTTGTAATATCACATTACACACAGCCCATGAGATTATTTTTAGAATCTACAAAAAGGAGCTTAAACTTCAAAGTCGTAATTCCGGATATCTTGGACTGAACACAAAACTAATTTCCTGTAATTCTTCACAGAACCCCTCTGATGTCTGCTGGTAAATGCAAGAGAAGTGCCTCCAAGGACAGGCGTAGAACAATGACATTCCTACTACAAATGCACAGAAGAACTGCTCAGAGAGCATGACCGTGGTTTGAAATGATGTCATGTGGTTACCAAGCTGTCATAAAATAATGTTACATAACACATAACATAATAATAAGTAAACTGCTGGAGACTCCACAGGCCTGGTTAATGGGTGAGTAAGAAACCACAGCACATGTTGCAAAACTGTTTAATTAATCATTTTAATTTCCCGATAACCCAAAGTCAGATCTTAAATGCACAAGAAGGTCCTGCCCTGGAACGCTGGCCAATCTGTTCCCCAGTAACACAAGCCCTTTACAGTAAATCACTTGTGCTGCCTTTGGCTGGAAAGTTAACTACACAAAACAATTCCCTGACTAAACAAGCATCATGTTTGATTCCATAAAAAAAAATTGACCTGCTTAAAAAACAGGAAACTGACAAACGGTGACTATAACCCTTAAGCGGAAGACAAAGAAGTTCTGGAAACTTCCTACCTCATCGAACTTGTTGACGTCATTCGACAAAAGGTTAACAATCTGCCCGGTGGTTGTCTGGCCCATGGCTGTGGCACTAAGGCACAACGCCTAAAAGAAGAAACAATTCAAAAGGCTTGTGGGAAATACCTTGATAAGGAATTAAATAAATACATAAATCATTCATAATGCTTATACAGTATCTACACACATATTATTCAAAAAAGAGAGAAAGAGGTAAAGAGAGAGAGATGTGGCATACTTGGGAGGAAAAACCTCAAGATTCCCATGTAAATGTTATACAAATATGGTACTTCTTAATAATCCTGGTGCTACCATCACTGTAACTTGGCACTTCCTCAGGACTTTTTTTCCTGGCGAAGCAGGTTTGTTTGTTTTTGTTCTTTTTTAATATAGAAAAATCGAACCTTCCTGTAGATCATGTGGCACATTGCGATGCGGATTTTCATTCCAGCTCTTAGGACGTGGTAAAAGTAGAGGTGGTGGAGTAAAGCCAGACCCAGAGTGGAGAGAGAGACGCCTGCTGCGTATCCATAAGCTTCGTACAACGCTGGCATGTTATTAGGGTCATAGCTCTCAAAATACTGAATGAGTTTTCCCAAAAACACTGGTTGAATCACTTTAATCACCTCCTATAATGGGGAAGAAGAAACATCAGAAAAATACAATGTGAGATTTTGTACTAGTAAAAACAATATGGGGCAGAACGGATTAGATGTTCACATTCCTAAAAACATCCACACCCTCGTCTCTCTTATGTGAGGACATTGTGGTAGCAATTTTTAATAGCCCTGTTTTCTATGTATGCAAGTACAACCCCGAATTCTGTTGTGTTGTTTTCCAAAATACATGTTCAGTTCTTACAATCAAAGAGGACAGAAAACGTTCAAAATGTAGCTCTTTTGTGTTTAACAGAAAGGGAGGGTGAGTAAATTATGATTCAATTATGAAATGTAAAATTCTGCTGTTAAATAGTGATATAAATCTGTCAGACTTTGTTAAAGTTAACCAAGCTTTTATTTGGCTGCTTTCATCAACTGAAATAATTAAAATGTCAGTCCCTTGTTTTCCAAAGGGGCATATATGTGCTATGTACTTTCTATAAGTTTTATTTACTATACATTTCTAGGTGCTTTCTTGAGAAAGTACACTGTGGGCGTCTGTGATGTATAAAGTGCAACAAAAATTATAGAGAGGTGAACTGTAATGATCTAGCTGGATGTGGCACTCCAGCGCCCCATGAACCCTTTGTGTTTCTGTCTCTGTTTTCATGCCTGGACTTGTTTCGCTGAACTCATGTCTCCGCCCATCTCATTCATTATCATAGTGTTTCATTGTTGTCTCCACCCACCTTGTCTGTTGCCTTGACCACTAACTCGCTCCTCCCCTTAGCCTTGTTAGCATGTCTGTATAAAAGTCCTGTTTGTTTCCTGTTTAGACGCTCGTCAATGTTGGATGTATCCCGTTACTCCCTTTGTGTAGCCACCCATGGTCCTTGTGTTTTTCTGTGTCTGGATTTACCTGTTGTTGAACTCTGCCTGCCTTGGATTTACGCTTTCGTTTTTGCCCCCTGGACACTGTTCGCTGTTAGCCTGACTACCGCTAAGTACTGGTTTATTCTATTGTCTCTGCCTCCGATGTCCCCGTCTGATTGACTCTGCCTGTTTTGACCCTGTGTGATGTAAATAAAGTGTGCATATGGATCTGCACGCCTCCTCCAGTCTCTATCGTAACAATGTCTATGTTTATTATTATTCAAAGTAATTATAAAATCATATTTTTTTTTGCAAAAAAAAATCTGTTGCATTGGTCAGTACAAACAACATTTTTTGTGCCTTTCACATGACTCATTTAGCCTCACTGTGGTAACTTCCACATGATTAGCACAAGAATACAAGAAAATAACTTGGGGTTGCATTGTTACATATATACCTAATAAAAATGCAACTGTATTTTTAAACTAAACAGGTATACTTAATAGTCTGCTAAATTGGATCAACAAGTAATTTTGAGGAAGTAGTGCTGAACTAAAGTTATACTGAAGTATTGATTTTGTTTAAGTGGAAATATTGCAAACAATTCAGGTACACTTTAAATATCTTGCATTTAAAGACTGATATCATCCCTGCACAAGCAGTACTCCAAACCTTATTACCTTATTGATTTATTATTTAATCTGTAAGTCTCAAGCAATATGTCAGTAAGTATGTTAAACTATAATATATATATAAATAAATGTACATATTTCAAATAAACTTCTTTTTCATTAGGGAAGTTCAACAGTAAAAAATGACTATAGACCCACATGACTGAAAAAGAGGGACGTGTCAAAATGATTTTTTGCTGTCATCGAAAGTATGCCATACATGCATTCGACAGAGCTTAACCTATATTAAACTCTGAACATTCCATTAACACATGCTCTTCCATCACGATGCATGGAATTCTGGGAACAGAGGCAGATATGAAGCCCAAGGTCACATGAGAAGAGTATTCTGACAGTGTTAAGTGCATGGCATTAAAGAGTGTGTGCACATGTTTATCCAGCAGACATCGCCGCTTTCGTTTCAGCTCCTTTCCTTTTGACCTCAAGAGTGACCGCATTTTACCACCCTGCAACTACAACAAAAGGGGATCCCCCACAATTCCCTGCATCACCGGTAGTAGCGGTCTGTGAAGGAATGTAGTGATGTCCCAATGTTCTGACATCCTCATTGTTCTGCACTCCCACCCCCATCACTTGTAAACCAGAGCCGAGCTTTTGTGCTGGCGGAGCTGTAGATTTACAGCGATGCACGCTTCACAAAAGAGCCTGCACTCTGTCACAACACTGGCCGATCAGGAAGCTCTCACTGAGATTAAACTCAGCACTTTACCAAGCTACTGATGCAAGGAAAACTTCTTTTCCCTGGCCTTCGATCACAGGCTGCATGCCTCATGGATGCATCTGCCTACACCAGCTGTATATTGCTGTCGTTTTCTACTGTATTTGGTGATTTCTGGCTTGATGTTATCCAGTTCTGTAAATTGCCTAGGTTTGGTTGTTTCTGCAATCAAAAGAGTTACTAAGATGCATTCAATCATCAGGCTTCAGACAAACCTTTTCAACTAACCATAAGCTTGTTCTTTTAAACATCAATCATAGCAATTTTAGCGAAAAAAGCATAGCAATCATGCCTCTCACACTTATGTTTCACATTCAGTTGTGTAATTTTCCTGCACAATGAGTCCTCTGCACAATCTGGCTCTGCTGCAGCCTTAAACTGCTGGCTTTTTCTGGCCTGTTTAATACTGTAAAATTGCACTGAATTGCACTGTAAAAAGTGCTATATAAATAATGACAACTTGACTTGATTTCTCCATAACACCAGCTACTGTTATGAATAGAAATAACCATTTTTGCATAAATTATTTTGAGAGTTATAGGGTTATACATTATTTTAAGGTGTTTTTTTGCATTTAAGTACGGAGTAATATTAATTAACTTCGCGTACTTAATATATAGTTAGTATTAGGATTAGAGTTTGGTTTAGGGTTACTTGCAAAAAATTTTGCGTAATTTATTGTAATTTAAAAAAGTTAGTAATGACACGTAACATAAAGTGTTACCTTAATTTCTATCTGATAGGAACTATGGGGCATACATTTGTTGAGAGGCAAAGATCACTTTAAAATTAGAATATTGAATATAAAAGGTGTCATTATTTGCTCACCTTGCTGTTAAATTTTCTGTAGAAATTACAGTATAACCTGCAGCTGTTTGGCAGTGTACTGTAGATTTAAATTTAGGTTATTTACTGGCAACAGTTTGTTCAACGAGAACATTAAACATTAGCAAGTCTTTATCTATACAGGGAAAAATGTATAAAATAACAGCCTCATGCAAAGCATTTCTGGGAACCAATATCAGGAAAAACTAAACAAAAACAAAAGATAAAAAAAGAAATAGGCTGATGAGGATTTCTGGTTCCCAGAATGCTTTGTATTCTTTTGTATGCTTTGTATGTTTTGTTTTTGAAAGTTTTATTCTGTAAAGATAAAAGACTTGTTTATGTTTAATGTTCATTTATATTTGAACAAAAATTGTGTTTCCAATAAATTTGATAAATATAAATCTACAGTAAGCTCCTGCAATCAGCTACATAACAGCAAATCTTTACAGTGTTCATGTCACTCCAAACATGTATGACTTCCTTTAATTCTGTGGAACACAACTGACATGGTTTTTTGTACCCAATTAATTTCATTGTATGGACAAAAACAAATTCACTATTTTTATTTCTGGGTGAACTACACCTTTAAGTCTGAGATTAGCTGTCATCCTTTCTGTTCAGCGGTCCAGGCTCATATGGCTCACAGAACACAATTCAAGTGTTTTTAATGATGTTAATAAATCTGTATTTGTTCAGTTGGACGGGTTAAGTGGTGAACACAGATACTGTAAAACAAAATATAGCCTACAGGATCAATAGAGGAAGAATGTGGGTGTTAAATGATGCTGTTGCTGACTTTACCTTTGTCTCAGATAGTAGCACTTCCCCAAATATTTCCCAAAATAAACTGTGAGCACAACTCGAGAATATAACACAGAGCAGGCATCTTCACAAAAATAAATAGATTAATGAACAACTGAAACAGGGTTTTTATTGGCTGAAATTAATACGCATAACATGATATAGAGCAGAGTCACTGGTTTATATGACATGTTTAACCATATGAGATGCACAAAAACTACTATGTTTAATATTAAAATATCTGAAAGAACAAAATGTGCATTACCTTGCAGTAAACCTAAATGACACAATGAAGAATTAACACTTCTTTTAATCAGCGACAGTTACTGACTAATACCAAAGAGGTTGTAAATATCAGCCAATAAACTGGCCTGGTTGGCGTGTTATTATAAATCTATGACCAGGAGGAGCTTTTCTGGCAGGGAAAAAAATCTGCTTACTTCTGATACTATAGAACAAGGTATAAAAAGTTAAATAATTGTTAGATTTGAGAGGAGAATGTGAAACTAGTTTTAGTTTAATTAAATCACCCTCAAGCTCCATGTTGTACACATACTTTTAAAAGCAGCAGGTGAAGCACCATGACGATGTTAAAGAGTGTCTTTGCTGAGGGTAAACCGGAGCGGAGGTGTCTGGGGACTGCTTTTGTTCTTCTGTCAGAGGATTCTCTGTTTCCTCATCCTGATCTGATACATATGGAAACGACTCAAGACTGTGTGCATCACAATGATGAAATCAATCTGTATGGCGACCACATACAGCATGATCATTATGGAGATCAAACCCTAATTTCTTATTACCATAAAAGACTTGTCTGAGGGAAAGAGCGAGAGAATTCAACTATACTCTAAAAGCTCTTTAGCCCATGCAATCCATAACATCTAAAAGCATTCAAAGAAGAATATGTTAGTTGTTGTTTCTGATGGATGCACTGGCGCTACAGAAACATTAAATCTATTGGCATTTGTTTACCTCAGATGTTCCTCAGTGTGACAGCGTGTTATTTCTGTACTCACGCATCTCACAGACACTGTGCTGATTCACAGTTTTGGTTGAGAAACCCCCAAAGTGAGTGTTTAACTGTTAACAGCTGGCACCTGCTAGATGACAGGTGTATCTGTGGGGGGTTTAAAGGCTGATGTACACACTGTGATGTACTGAGATCAGTGTTGGGCCTGTTTCTTTTAAAATGTAATTAAATATAATTACTAGTCGCTTTCCACAAATAGTAACAGAGTTAGTAACTGAGTTACATCATTACCAGGGAAAGTAACTATTCAAATATGTCAAATAACTTGGATGTCCTCAATATAAATATGTTAAATTGATGAAAATGACATTAATAGAATAAATTATTATTATAAAACACTAGTCTACACTATTTTAATGTTTCTGTGGGACAATTTGAGAGACACCTATCAAATTCTATAAAGCCTATTATTGTTAAATATTGCAACTCTCTTTGGACATCTTGGTAATAGAATCGACCATAGTATTTGTATAGCATTATAATATGATTTTGTGCTAATTTGCCATTATAATATGATAGAATTTTAGTAATTAACGTAAATGTGCATTTGCGCTTCTACTACTAATAACAATGTGAAACGCACTAGGATTCATGAGCTGCTGGGCACTTTAATTGTGCAAAAGTAGTGCTAAAGTCCAATATATAGGTAGGCTACTGAATGTTTGATTGCTGAAGTGGATCTATTGCAAGTAGTACATCACATAAAGTTTAATTATAATTTTTTATATCAGTAAGTCTGTGTGTGATATGTCAGTAAATAAGTAATTTCAAATAAATGTATTTTAAATAAATTGCTTTTTAGGGTGTTTATAATTAAACTGTTTGACATTAAATAAAAAAAAACGGTGTCCCTAATGGCCTCACTGGTTAACAATCCACAATTATGTGTCTTTAATAATTATCTCCAAGTTAAAGTTTAAGATTTAGTTAACGTAGATCATCATAAATAATGTCTAATCCTCTTTTGAAAGACGTTATTAATGATTAAGGACATTTTGTGTTCACCAACAGTTCTTGTGCATCAAGCATTGTTTGATACTAAGAACGAAACATAGAAAACAAACCTGTTTATCAGTCCATTCATAACTGAATATTTCTTCTTGTATAGAGCAGTTGTGAAGGCACAGTGTTTGCTGTAACAAGTTCATAAGGCACAATGCGTTGAAGATCGTGTCTACATCTACTGGCAGAGTCAAACTCTCTGTGCAGGTCACACTGGTGGTCTCCAGTCTTTTGTCATGTTGAGGACATGTAAGTGGTCATGCAGTGAATCAGCGGTGCTCACACAACAGTGCCATTCACATTCGTCCCTGAGCTCTCAGACCAGAGTGTGCGCTTCCGCTCAAGGCTTAGATGACTCTGCTATGACTTTCTCTTTTTCTGCCGTGACATTCATGATGCAGTAGATCATTTGGCATTCCTTAGATCAGTGTGTTTCGGACAGATATGGGCTGGCAGTGAATTGTTTTCCACTTTTAGGTCTTGCCAAGGCACAAAAGTATTACATTCTCAAAATTCTTCCACCCTTAACAGAAAAGATCATAACTCACACCCTTTCTGTGCTGATGGTTTTGGATGTGATCATTCTTTTACAAAGAGCTAGTAAATTATACTTTTCTATGTTCCTGCACCTTAGAGATTGTCAGTTTATTGTAGCAAAAGGGTGAATGCTCAGAGGATCACACAGGCTACACTTCAACTCTTCCATCATCCAGCAGACCCCACATCTTAATCGCAGCAGGATCCTAACATATTGATCAACAGATGTGAAGCCATTGTTTTTCTGTCATGGATGACGGTTATTAATTTTCTGAAAGAGACCGTTTACGGTAATGCTCTTTGCGGTAAAATGATGATGATGTACTTTGTGCACCATCCCAGTTGAGAACTGATGACTGCATGCAGTGTGTGTGTGTGTGATCTCATGTTTTTTTCCTTTCTAGGAATAGTTTTTCCAAATCAAAAATGCTGTAATCGTAAAGCGCAGCATCTCAAACTAATTTGATTATACGTGGTGGACAAACAAATTAAGCTAGTATGTATTCCCTGCCAACACGTTTACAGATATAAAGCAAATTTGGGTGTTTAAATGGCATTTTTTGCTAAACTGCATCTATAAAGGTCAACCAATTGTTAATTATTCTAAATGAAAGGTGCATAAATCATATATATATTTTTGTGGTAATCATGTATATTAGTTCTTCAGAATCCTTTAAAGTAAACAAAGTTCATTAAATAGGTATTTATTTGAAATAGAATATTTTGTTTTAAAATCTGTCGTTTTGATCAATTTAATGTATCCCTGCACAATAAAAAATATTGATTACTGATTGTGTATACGCACATTTTTTTAAGTATTAGGTTAGTTGTGACATGATAATTATTTATACAACATTTAATTGCAATTCAAAATAAGTCTTTTGCAATCCTTCAATCAAACAATAAATAAAATGTATTTTTGAGCTGTCCACAGTTCTTGAGCATCCGCTGTGTGCACTGCTTGCTTTATCGGGATCACACTTCAACAACTGACCGTCCATATGGACAGCACGGGATCAATGCTTCTCTCGGCCTGACACGAGCATCTTACATTTCAGCCGTATCAGTGACCGCTGTGTCCTTAAATCTAAACATCATTCAGATGCAGTAAACTAACTTTTAATGTTTTTATTATTTTACAATTCCAAATCTTCTAATATTTTGTTTTAAGACCAATCAAAATCTTAAACTTTGCAGATTTATAGAAGGATACTGATGATTTTGCTGGATGCCAGTGTAATAAACTGGCTCTGTCCCAAATGATAGCTTTAGGCCTTGTAGTCCTCTTCCAAGTACACATTTTTGTGGCATAATGGCAAATAGGCTCCATCCCAAATGGCACCCTAAGCATTTTTGGTTTTCCTCCAATGTAATGCTGCTTTGACTATCATTAAGAGATGCTGCTGCTGCAGTTTGGGATTGAGAGAGATCTGCACATTGAGGGCACAAACGGATGCTATAAGGTTTAGATTAGTCCTTCAAGTTAACCATCTATTTCTGGTCATATATTTTAATTTGATTATAGATTAGTACCTAAGTAATAATAATAACTGTTAGTCAGACTAGTTTTTAAGACATACATAGAGGCTTATGCTACTGACCTCAGGTATTCCAGACCACATTATACATTTTTTTTTTTATGTTGCATGCATTATTAGATTTTTTAATTCTGTAATTCAATTATCTTAAGATGCAATTAGTCTAAAAGAATACTCTAGAATGAATGTGTAAGTGCACACATTTCGCTTATGAATATTACATTGACAATAAATTCAAGCACAGTGTTCATAAATCACAGACGTGTGTGGATGGGGTGAGACCGGGTGAGACTCATCCATCTCTCAATAGTGACGTAGAGCGTTAAGGGGACAAGGGGAGAGAGAGAGGAGGGGCGACGCGCAGTGCAGTGCGGATTACAGCTTCAGTCCTCTCAGTGCAGCGGGAACTACCGCAAAACAAGGGCTACATTCATACAACCACATTCATTACAGGCAATGGGACTCTTTCTGAACCTGTGCGTTTTTTCGCTGTTCTTATGGACTTCCACAAGTGCATTTAACCTGGACTCGCAAAACGTCCTTAGGAAGAACGGTCAGCCGGGCAGCCTCTTTGGATTCTCTCTCGCCTTGCACCGGCAGCTCCAGCCTTATGACAAACGAATGTGAGTAGAATCAGATGTTGCATATCGTTCCTGTTAATCGAGTTTATTGAGTGATCGGGAGTCTGGTCAGACGCGCGCTTTAGGCGCTCGATCCAGACCCCCTTCATCTCGCGTTCATCCTGCACCTGTGCCCCGTTCGTTTTTAGGCTGTTCTGTTACTTCTATCTCCTCATAGGAACCCGAAACGATGTGTTTAATGCTCTAATAGTTCGCACAGAAATGAACTCTTTCTGACTGGTGAGATGTTGGTGATTGTGTTGCGGGACAGTGATTAGCGCATCAATCGTCGGGCGCTGCGGCATGTTGGGGGGGGGGGGGGGGGGGGCAGGCATGCTG
>JAUCMU010000072.1:267536-279598 GCA_032275025.1 Enteromius treurensis
CCCCCCCCGCCCCCCCCCCCCCCCCCCCCCCCCCCCCCCCCCCCCCCCCCCCCCAGGCATGCTGCTGCTTACTTACACATAGCTTAACAATACCCAACGTGATGCGACAAGTCACCGGTGGACAATGGCTTTTCACACTAAAAGAATTCAAAGAGCAATATCACAAAGTCTGATCTACCAAGGTAAATGTTCTTCAGTAGCCTAGCTATTTCCAGAATTTTTGGTTAAGCATCAAATCTACATCAATATTTATTTATTTTATTTTATTTTTTTGCTGCAATATGAGTTTTGAGTGGATTGTATGGTTATTTGGAGATTTGAAAAGTTGTAAAAAGTTTTTCTAAACCACGTCCAGTGGGGCAAAATTGGGGTTCCTCAAAATATGTTTCAGTGATCAGTTCATAAAAGAACCATTTTTTTTATTTGAAGAACAATTTTCTATTCTAAAGAACGTTTGTGGAATGGAAAGATTTCTTGGCTAATAAAGGTTCCACACGGAACCATTGATGCCAGTAAAGAATCATTATTTTTAAGAGTGTATCTACCATTTATAATATAAATTTATTATGCATACGATCTTAAAAATAAAGGTGCTTTGAAGGTTCTTCACAGCAATGACATTTTTTGGTTCGACAAAGAACCATTTAGTCAAAAAGTTTTTTAGAGAACCATCTCTTTCTTACCTTTTTTACATTTTGATTTTTAAAAAAGGTTCTCGGCACTGTGAATCACCTTTATTTTAAAGCGTACAAGCTTGTCTTTTAACTTTGTTTTGTTCGTAATGGTCAGGTTGGTCATTTGGGTTTCAGCTCAGATCTTTAAGCCTTTGTCTCAGATCTCTTCTCCTCCTGGTTCAGTTGAGGTTTGGATGTTATGGTCTAAGGCTGTAAAACATCTGTCATGATGGGGCACTAAAATAATAACTCAGGGCTCCTTTTTGGACAAGTTTAAAATGTAAAGTCATTTTACAGTACATGTTGGCAACTTGGTGGCTACTTCATATGAATTTGAATTTACCCCACTGATGCTTTTGGGGTGGACTTTTATTCTTATTTATTAGTTTATTTTTGCACATTTCTGTACAAATCCCATTGTACAAATGGCATTGTAAAATAATGATTTTCTTTGATCAAATCACATCAAATAACAAAATCCTTAACTGCAACCAAGTCCGGTAATGCATTGTAAAAGTAATCACACGCTACATGCAGAGACCATTTCTCTGCATGGCTGAAAAGATCCAATTAACGAAAAGGCTGAATGATTTACTTAGAGTCCGAGTGTGAGGGGGTCACTCAGGCATTTCTGTATGCGTCTGTTTGTTCATTTGTGACTGTGTTTAAACAGTTGTGTGAAATGAACAAGTGTGAGTTTTCTTGTGTGTGTGCTGAGAGACACCTGTTTACAGCATCTATGGTGCCATGAAAATGTGTAGCACCTGTGACCAGGCTGTCTGTTTGCCTTCCTATTGATGTGTATGTCCATGCCATCTCGTGTGGATTAGGCTGATTCTTGCGTGGTTCACTGATTGTGTGAGTAATGCATGTGAATCAGTATCTGCTAGGGCTCAGTCTTTGGGTGTTTGCCAGGATTCACAATGGTTCACACAGGTCGTTTACAGGGTTAAAGCAGTATCTGATACACTTCATGCATTGTTCCTCTCAAATCACTACACATTAATACCCATTTGAGACTGTATAAAGTACAATTGTAGTTGCTACTGTTTTGTCTAAACCAGAAGAGTTTGGGTTCCTCAAAGAACATTTCCGTAATCTGAGTTCTTAAAAGAACCATTTTAATAGTCTAAAAGAAAACTTTATAGAACTTTTGTGGAATGGTAAATGTGAGACTGAGAGTGTAGTAAGACTGTAAGAAGTAGTCAGCTGTATGTGCAGTCATACATGTGCATCTCTTCTAGTGCAAATGTGCAGAAATGGTTTACCAAGATGGTTGTGGGTTACTTATGACATATGAGCTGAGAGTTTCCATGCTTCTTTTGGCTTTTTTAGTTTAGTGTTTTGATCAACACATCAGCTGCTTGGGATTATTAAGCAGTTTGCTGGTATTTTCTCTGTTTGCACCCAAAGAGGATCAGACCTGTGAGGTTAAGGTTAGGTACATAGAGGAAAGGAAATGAGGAGATATGTTTCACACAGTCGTATTGCTTCAGTTACGAGAATCCATGACAACATTTTTTGACAGTGTACAACAGTTTGAGCTGTGCCTAATTCTGTACAGCATTCTCATAAGAGAGTGTGTGAACAGAGCTACAAGCACAGAGGGCTCCGGGTGTTGAAAGCCCATTTGTGCTGCATGACTGCATTTCCATTAGTCAGTGCTGAAGCAGGTTTTACACAAAGATCTGCCTTAAAAGTTACACTTCTTGAAATAACTTCAGGTGTGAAAAAAAAAATGCAGACTCCAAGGAAACTTGTTAAGACACTTGTACTTGTATCTCTGCAACTGATAGACGGTCATTCGTGCAGTTTCCTGCAATCATTTATTAGAAGTAAGCCCATTTCCAAAAAAAAAAAAAAGAAGAAAAAAACCCCATCTCTGCTGCTGTGAGTACCCAGAGTGGTGGATGAACAGGTTGGCATCTGTTTACACTGGAACAGGAGAAATCAGGGAATATGTACACCAGGCCATCTGTGCTCATGTAACTTGAGAGATAGACCGCTAGAGGCCCCTTTTCTTTCCTTTCTTTTCTTTTCTTGTTGTGAGAATGATGGCTCCTAGTTGTGGGAATGTGTTGGTCTCTTCAGGTGTAGATTTGTAGCCCAAGACATGTAATGGATTTTTATTTTGCAGCAGTGCAGAACTGATTCATGGTTTATACTACTCTATAGATTAACAGTAATATAAAAAAGCTTTTTTTGAGGCTGGTACCCACAAGGGTGCTTTTGGCATAATGCAATCACACATGTAGCTTAAAATGATGGGATGCTGCTAATTAGTCTCAATCTGTTCAAGAATGGGAAAATCTACTGCACATATAAAATTAGAAAATGTTTTAATTCTCTGGTGAACAAATGTGGGTCTAGGTTGTATAATGTAGACAAATGATTTCACTGTTCAATTAAGGGCTGCTTGAATAAAAACAAGAAAAAAATTGAATTGCAATTAAAATTGTGATTGTGACTTAAATGCGATTAAAAATCGGTGTGATTGTTTGTAGGGCTGCACAATGTAAGAGCACAGTGCTTCCCCCAGTGTACATATTTATTTAATGAAACCACAGCCTTTGTGATGTTGTAATCGCATTGAATGTTTTCTAGTTTCCATGTTTTTGACCCTTGCCTGTTTACGGTATACTCTTTTGTCTTTGCCTGGATATTTCTGCTTGCTGATACTGAACCCTGCCTGTCTGACCACGTTTATCAATAAAGCCCACATTTGGATCCACAATTATACGCTGTCACGCTTGACATCCTTTAACGTAAAAACCCATCCCTACCTAAAACAAATACATCAAACCCCAATAAAACCCAACATAATACACAGGTCACATCTCACAAGACAGTCCAAGTTAACTAACCACACACATCACACTGCAGCGCAAAACCCAACACGAGAAGCCTGGAACAATCAATCTTCTGTACGTCAGTGTAGATCCTCTCAGACAACTGCAGCGATTGCACCGCTGGATCATTTTGAAGAAGACAAATTTGTAAAACAGTTGCACAGCTCGTGATTATGAACTCTCTACGAGCAGTGTTTGGGACACGCAGCAGCTGCTGCAGCTTTGGCACGGATGCTTTTGGACTGTGTAACACTTTGAGAATTAGTGAAAGGTTATGGCTGTGGTATATTTTCTAATGGAAAGATGGAAAGTGACTAAATGACTAAAGTGATGAGCAGAGACAGCTGAATCTGGGCACTGATGAAGCAGTGATCTGAAACAGGTATTAGCTGAATCACTGGATGAGGGTGGGCGGGTCGAATATATTTACAGTGAGACTGTAGAAATGTGACAGCTGGTAGAAATTCTACAGCATATCCATGACAAAATTCTGATGTCAATACTTATTCATCTGATATGCATAATCTTTTGCACATGCAAGATAAAAAAAGCGAAAGACATCTGCTACATCAAAAATTGACAATCACACAACAGATAGATATTTTTTATTAGTGGGTGCAGAACACTATAGTTCATTTATGTGATTAAGGATAGTAAAAATAAAGAAAACTGTGACATATTATACCCAAAGAAATTCTTCATTCAATGGGCTACCAGTAAAAAATGTATTGCTTTAATTGCATTAATTGCTGATGTATACTTTTACACCACAGACTGCACAAAATTAAGCATTGCTTGGTTCCCCTAAACCTTAATATTATTAATGTCATTATTATTACTGGATAATTTTGGTTATATATATTTATAAATTGACATTCTTCCCATTGAAAAGAATGTCATTTTTATAATATATACATAATATTGCTTGCTGTAAAGAATTTTGGTCAAGCGCTCCAACTCTGCTCCAGTGTAGTTTGAGCAAGTTTAGTGGCCAAAAAATAAAAAATCCTGCAGAGGTGAAGCAAATGTACCGTGTGTAAGGGACCGATTGTGTGTATAAAGAGTAAAACACAGACACTGGCCGCTGTCAGTTACTCGGGTATGAGTTTGTCTATCTATACTAATTCCAACACAAAGGCAGAAGGCAAATTACATCCGCTGAAAATAAAATAAACAATAAAAAGTAAAAATATGGAGAAAGAACAAATTATATTAGCAGAATTGAAAATGATTTGGATTTAGTATTTATGTTTTCTAAACAAATAAACCTGCTTAGTTATATGTGTTTTGGACGTTTAAACAAAGATATGGAGAAGTCCTTGTAAAACTTGGTGACCCTGATTAAATAAACCCACGTACTGTCAACAATGACATGCTTAGACTAATCAAACTCAAATTTTTCTCAGAACAAAGAATTGCCTTTCATGCCTGGGAATAAGACAGGGCAACGTTCTGTGGCTTTTTAAGTTAAATGCTGTTCTCTAATGAGATCTTTTGTCCTTCCTTATGTTGGGTGGAAATGGGGAGTGTCAGGTTGACTGGCCACATTCTCCACATTCATCTTTAATGATTTGTCTCAGTCATTAGTCGTTCAGTCCAATAATCACCCAAGGCCAGTCTCCTCAACCCCTTTCTGGGATTTTGAAGACTAAGAGACCCAATATGACAACAGAAAAACAATAGAATCAATGCTGGCTTCATTAACTCCCTCAGCGAGCACAAACACAACAAATGAACAAGACATTGTTAATTAACCTTTTATATCACAGTTTCTGGAAACAAATTATTAAAAAGTAATGTGTTACAATATTGCACTCCCTAAAAAAGTTACAAATGGTGTGTTACTTTCACATTACTTTTTCATTTTGGCAAAGCCTTTTAACAGCAAAACTGAAATGAATAAGCCACGTGCTGAAGGATTGTAGGTAAGATGTTTGGTTAAACATCATTTTGATAGTCCACTTCTACATTTGATAGGCATTCTACTTTACAACTCCATGTCAACTAGCAGTCATAGACTGTCTGCTTAATATCTTCTTACACTTTATTTTGATGGCTCCACAACATGCTACGTACTGACTGTCAGAAACTTTGAAAGAGGTGTGCAGGAGTGTCCCAGTATATAGGCCATTGGTGGTCCTCTGTGTTCCCACAGCTGAACTGCATGCTGATCTGAATAGACTCACCATGGAAAGTAGATTAAGGGGCACTGGGTGCACAGATTAAATGCTGATGAAACCTCTCAACACCACAATGGCTGGCCTGTTTCCCATCGAGAGAGCATAGTGTTGAGTACTAAAACTCCAGCGCTGGCATGTCATTCCTAGTGTTGTCCATCAGATATGTGTTGAATTTCCCAACCATGATTGAGGGGTGCTGTGGTCCTGGAGCTTTCCAAACATTACTGTCCACCTGCCACATCTTCGTGGGAAAGGACTCCAACTATTTGCTGTAACGTTGTATCATAGTAAGGCTTACAATTAAGCTTACATGGGCATAATCTAACAAAATAGTTTATTTGGTCAGTATTTTATGTTCATTTATCCAATATAGCCCTATCGGAAGATGTGCCTCAACCTTTTTCTTTTTTTTCAAAGATGTTTGTATTTTTGTCTCCGGTGGAAATGATGGTGGTAGTGAAACATAAAAAATGTATTCCTTTTCACACAAATAATAATAATTATTAATATTGTTATTTGGAGCATTTTCTGGCGCCATACAATGTTAATGCTTCTAAACACTTGTTTTAGTTCAAGATGTGTAAACTAATGCATTAAGTGCATTAAACAAAGTGACCAGATTTCCTAGTTCAGTGGTCAAAATATCATTGAAATTTCACAGATTATTTAATAATAAAAAAACAGGGACAATATATGTATTTCTTTTCATTCCAAATTTTGTATATACTAATATTTTAATGAATAATTATAATGATGTTTTAGGATTAAACTGGCCCTAGTATTTTTTAATACAATTTTACCACAATACAACCATTGCAAATAGATCAAAAATGAAAATTATGACTAAATTATGACTTTACATATATACATGTATTTATATAAATAATAAAGTGAGAACGGATGATTAATCAAACTATTTAACAAATATTTGTAACATTTTCCATCTGTATTTAACATTGTCACAAACTGAGTGCAGCAATTACTTTTCAGATGATAATTTACAATGATGCTTTTGCAAATGGGTCGTTAAGGTACACACAAAGTGTATTACTGCTTTACCATGAATCACTAGTACATGTCTACATTAAAACCAATAATGGGTGATAATTGTGCTCTGCATTAGTCCCAGTGTGTGACTACCCAGATACAAACAGCAACCGATGTAACAAAATGCACTCCTGCCTGTAAAAACACAGATGCCCACATATTTTTTTTTCTTGGTTAGTCTTACAATACGTTCCCTTTGTTGACTTTGAGTCTGAGAGAGCCAAGTTTTTCATGTATTTTCTATTTTCTATTCACTTAAGTGCCCAGAATAGTTGATTCATAAGGGCTGTCTAGTAAGATGAACGTTCTGGAAGGGTTTCATCAGAATAACAGTTGCTGAGCCAGCTGTTCTGCGCCGCTGTGTGTGAAGTGAAGTTAAGCAAACTGCCACTGTGTGCCTCAGTGCAGAGTTATGTCTAGTAAATGAATAAAAAAACACACACCACTATAGTTGTGGAAGTAGGAAGTGAAAGAATTTTCCTTCTCTTAGGAACGGTGGGTTTGGAATGAATTGTGGAAAAGGGGATTGGTTACGCAGCAGATGGCTATAAGTCTGAGGTTTATGTATGTAGTGTGAGACGATGCAGATTTTTGGGTAAGTCAGTTATTGATTTCATGTGTATTCCATTTTGTCTTCTCTTCAGACGGCACAAGCACTATTTATGCTTTGGCAGGCAGTCATTAAAAATGCAACGTTACTTGTGTGACTCATGAGATCTCAGAAACCGTCTTCGTTTATCAGCATCTCCCATTGAATACCTTTCAACAATTGATTAAAAAAGACACACGATTGGGGTTTCCCCCCCTCAAATCTACACCTACAGTATGTGTGTTGACAGCAGTGTGTATGTAAATAATTGATTTGGTGCAGCTGGCTGATGGGTGTTAGAAACAGGAAGACACCCGCTGATGAAATAGTCTGTCAGATCCTCTTCATTAAGCACCAGTCTCATTTATGAAGGACTGATAATAACGTCGTCATAACAAGGTTTTTTTCCTGTGTTTTGCCTTCCTAAAATCTATGGCTCTCTTTCAAATAGTGCGGTAGAAAATAGTGCTCGTCACATGTGAGAGACTCGGCTAAAGCAGTAAAGCAGTAAACTAATGTAAGCAGGGTAGTGTCTGGCTTTACTTTAATAATTTTGCATGGCAATACAAACTGCTTCTTCCTCTTTATTTATTCATTCATTTATTTATTTAAGTGGCTAGTTTTATGATGCTTGGCAACCAGCAAAGTGCAATACCTCCATCATGATTTGAGGGCCAACCAGATAGCAAGGTGGCACTGGATTGTTTGTGATATTAGAATGTGTGTAACATGATATATCAACATGATGGTCTCGTGTTATAATACAGAGTATTTTTATCAGTGTCGTCAATATGTTAACTGAACTTCTTAGTTAATTCTAGGATTGCCTTTTTGAACACTGGGTGCATGCATTGCTGGTTAAAAATTGTGATTCATAAATTTTTTATTCATTTCTTTGCACAGATTGTTGATCGGTGCTCCCAAAGCCAGGGCTTTGTCTAATCAGGGAGCCAACATCACAGGTGGGCTGTACAGCTGTGACCTCACCACACATCCTGATGACTGCACTCGAGTGGACTTTGACAATGATGGTACGCAGAAAAACAGATGGCTTACAGATTAAAGAAATTCAACATTGTGACCTTGCAAAAAAAGCAGTCATAAGTAGTACGATATATTTTAACAATAGCCAACAATACATTGTACCAGTCAAAATAATACATTTTTATGCCTAAAATCATTCGAATATTAAGTAAAGATTGTGTTCCATGAAGAAATCTAGTCAGTGTCTTACCGTAAATATATCAAAGCATTATTAGTGATTGGTAATATGCATTGCTAAAAACTTAATTTGGACAAAATTTCTCAACATTTTAATTGGTTTTCACCCTCAGGTTCCAGATTTTCAAATACTAGCCCAATACTGCATTATCCTAACAAAGCACACATCAAAAAAATCGACCCATATATAAATTCAGGCATGTGTAGCATGTGCTGCTGTTTTGTTGTGTCATTGGTTTCAATGCTTAGCAGTGCCAGTATACTTTGAATTGTAATCATGACCTGGTTTCTGTTGGTGGTGACTATCATAGTTGATGCTCGTGTGGAGAATAAGGAGAACCAGTGGATGGGCGTAACTGTTCAGAGTCAAGGACCTGGAGGCAAGATTGTGGTAAGTCAAGAACATCTTTACCAATAACTGATATATTATGTATCACACAATGTCAATATCATAGCAGTACTAGCTTCTTTCTTTGTGTCTTAGACATGTGCCCATCGCTATCAGCGCCTGTTGTTTCCAAACACCCCCCAAGAGGCGCGTGACATCACCGGACGCTGCTACATGCTCAGCCAGGACCTGAGCATCGACAGCCAGTCAGACGAGGATGGAGGGAACTGGAAATTCTGCGAGGGGCGCACCAGGGGTCATGAGAGATTCGGGGCCTGTCAGCAAGGCCTGGCTGCCACCTTCACTAAAGACTACCATTATGTCATCTTCGGAGCACCAGGGGCATACAACTGGAAAGGTAGAAAGACTTTTGATGCAAAAAATAAAACACTCACACACACACACACACATATTGGATAAGATTGTTGTAACTGTGAGCTGTAGAAGATCAAAAGTTAAATCATGTGACTTGACTGTTGTGGTGAAGTCTGGTTCATCCCGAAACACTACAATTTAGCAGAAATTCACAATTTCTGTGCATCAGAAAGTTAAAAAGGCTTGGAGCAGAATGGATGGACTGATCCATAAAAATAGACTATATTTTTACCTATTTTCTATGCATGGTGACCCCCACTGGTCAGGAGGGGGCACGGCAACTTTTATTATTCATCATATTCACACCATTGCATTCCCTTGAGGAACAAAAAAACATACTTTTTAAAAAGTACTTATAAATGAAATTGCATACTTAATTTAAACATACTATAAAAGAATATACGTTAGTCCAAATTGAATGTAATGTTTTCAGTCAATGTGTTAATTGCAATGAAATTAAAATGCATTATAGTATAGTGGTTAAAATCAGATTCAAGAATGCAACATGATTTTAGTATAACACATCAAAATAAGTGTACTTCTTTAAAAGATTGTTAAACATGATTTAAAATGTTCTACAAAAAAAAAAAAATATAACTTTTAGTTTGACACTTTTCAAAAGTGCACTCAGTATGCTCTTCTTTAGTGGCCTTTTAGTTAATTAATATAATATCATACAAAAATGCAATTTTAAGAATATACTGTACACTTTTAAAGTACACTACAAGTGCACAATCATTCAAAACAATTAAACACACTTGGTTTTTGCACAAATAACCATTACTCGATCATTTGTTTTCCTGTACCACAATAATCTAGTTGTTTAGCACTCACCCCTTCACTTCTGTTGTCTAGGTATCGTGCGTGTGGAGCAGAAGAACAACACTCTTCTGGAAATGGGCTTGTTTGATGACGGCCCTTACGAGGTGGGGGATGAAAACCGCCTAGATCCGAATCTAGTACCAGTCCCAGCCAACAGTTACTTAGGTGAGTGTGAGAAGCGTGTAAAGATTTGTTCGTGTGCGCTGTGGTCAGAGACTGCATTGTGATGCTCATGCGTTAGTGACGCTGAATCTCGTGCATGTCCAGGATTCTCTCTGGACTCTGGCCACAGTATCACAGAGAAAGGCAGACTCATCATAGTGTCAGGAGCACCGAGAGCCAATCACAGCGGTGCGGTGGTGTTTCTGCGGACGGAGGGCGAGGTGTCCACCACACTCACACCTGAACACATTCTGGAAGGACCGGGACTCGCATCCTCCTTTGGATATGATGTCGCTGTAGTGGACCTGAATGGAGATGGGTGGGTGACACACAGTGCTGAGAAGGAACTAGTTACACGTAACTAAATTATGTAATTTAATCACACTTTATTTTAAGGTGTCCTTTTTACACATATTACATACACTTACTACTATAATAACATATAAAGATGCTGTATGTAAGTTTGTGACTCTACCAAAGCATAAAAATACTAAGCAGAAGTTTACATATTTGTTTATCTGAAAAACAATGCTACAGTCAGTTATTCTCCTCTGAACATGTTCGTTCTCTGTTTTGGTTTGTAAAACCCGCCCAATGGCAGTTTACTCAATTGTGTTTAGCCCCCCCGGGTTGCCAGTTGGTAGAAAACACAGCATATTTAATTCATCGTCATGTGCACTTTGTTTCTGTTGGTGTCATCGATGTGGCAACCTGCGTGTGCATCAAGTCTGAAGAGGAGTCAGAGTTTCCTCTCTGGTATTTTGAATTTGGACTGCAATAGTTCAACCATTAGGTGTCGATTCTACATCCAACATCTTTAAATATGCGTAATTGTATGCAGTAAACAAAAGCCAAACCCTGATCATAACTGGAACCATATAGCAAGTACACTGCCCTCCAATAGTTTGGAAACACCCTGGAGTTTTGGACAATATTGGCATGAATATATACAAACTATGAAAACTTATTTTATTACATGAACAGTTTATACATAGAAAATACTCAAAATATCCAGCATTAGCAACTATTACAGCTCTGTATAATCTGGGCCTCCGAGCTCAATCAAACATTGACTTGAAATATTACTCCAAGCCTCCTGAAGGATTGCCCAAAGATGATTCGCACTGGTTGGACACTTCTTACGGACATCATGGTCCAGTTTCTCCCATAATAGCTCAACATTGACATGTACAGTACTGTATATATTGCTATTATTATGTAATCAGAATGAAAATTTTTATTGCTGGTCTTCACTGAAAATGTCACGTTACTTTAATATACAGTATTTGCATCAAAAAATGATCAATGTTTCAGGAATTTAGGAGACAGATAGGACAACATGCTCATTTGTTTTATTTCCTTGGGTTTATGTATATACTTTATTTCTTTAAATTAACTGTTTGTTTTTTCAAAGGCATTGTTAGATGCAGTGTTTTCTGTCATAGCTATGCAAAGACCTGATTTCAAACGCAGTATTGTAGTAATTAAACAATTTTTTTGGTATGGTTTTAAATCAGTGTTTAACCGCAAAATGATTTTAAAGTAAGTCTGATTTTGTGGTGGCTGTGCTAAATTATGTAAATAAGTAATACAAGGGACAAAGGTAGGGATGCAACGGTACAGTGAGCCCACGGTTCGGTCTGTATCACGGTTTTCTGGCCACGGTAACGGTTCGGTCTCGATGCATCAATATTACTGTAGAGTACTGTATGTGAGCTCTAACATAGCGGGAGGTCATTTGCCCTTTCTATTTCA
>JAUCMU010000072.1:304914-325812 GCA_032275025.1 Enteromius treurensis
CAGTATGTTATGTACATGTACTGAACTGTTATTATTCAACCATGCCAAGGTCAATTCAGTTTTCCATTCTATGGCACATTTGATCATAATCCACGACTGAAAAACTATTTTTAGGTTAGTGGTTAATTCAGCAGCAAAATATATTCTAGAAAAATCACGGGTACGCAATATTTTAAACAATATTAGTCAATCTAATAAAGATTGATTTAAATTTTTTTTACACAAATTAAAGTGAATAAGTATAGGACTAAATCTGGTAAAATGTTACACGTCGGGTTTTGTATTGTAAAATACATTCATACATTCATGAAAAAACAACTAAATGCATTTAACATTTTACCTGACGGTGTACATCTAGTGTTTATCAAAGCATTTGAAAATGCAAGTGCATTTAACCGCATCCCCGATCAGACGCTTCAGGACAATCAAACACAAAGTGCACGTTAGTGATTAAAGTCTGTCAGCATGCCGGTTTCATGCATCTAATACCAATGCATTCTCAAGGGTATATAAAAAAACATATCTGAAGTAAAACGCGACTGATGAAAGCACACTCTCAAGCAATGTGCATGTGTCTCAGCGCAAACTTTGTGCAATGAATCCCGGTGCGTCTCAAGAGCGCACATGTGCCATATGATTATGAAATATTCAGAATCGTTGAAGAGAGAATCGCATTGTATTGATGCATAAACCCCTATTAATGACAGATTTTTGCATCTCTTACTATGGTAAACATGCACTGGAAATAATACGTGGATATGAATTAAGAATTCATTCTTATGGCTGTATTTGTTCCCTCATTTTAGTTAAATCATGGGTTTTGTAAGGAACAAATGAATGAAATCCAGACAGTGTATATAATGAATAAGTTGTAGAATTGAATCATATATCTGTTCTGTGTTTCCGTTTTCGCAGCCCTGTCATTATGTATTGTTTCTGAGTGTACTAGAGTTTGGAACACATTTCACCTGCGTTCAGACAGAGCAGCATTTGCTACATAGAGCTGTAGTTCACTGAGAAGCTTAACTATTTATTCCTAATTATACGATTATATCGATTTTTCTTTCTTTCTTTCTTTCCTTCTTTCCTTCTTTCCTTCTTTCTTTCTTTCTTTCTTTCTTTCTTTATATATTTATATATTTTTATATATATATATATATATATATATATATATATATAGTACACCTCTTTTGCAGAGTTATTTAATGTGTAGATGTCCTTAAGTAGGGCTGGGTATCCTTCCAAAATTACCGATACCCTGAATTCGATACCGGTTCCGAACGATACTTTTTTCCATACTTTTATTTAAGAAAAAATATTTTTAAAAGATTACATAATACACATAATCTCTGAGAAAACTTTGGTTTTATTTTTTATTTTAAAATTAAAATGATCTCGATTAAGAGACTAACTACAAACCTGGCCAACAGCCTTAATGATAATATTTCAACATAATTTACAGCTTACTGTACTTACCTCCACCACGGAGCCTCCACAGTAGAAAAAGGCAGCAAATCTTTAACAATAACATTTGTATATATAAAGATAATATAAAGATCCAGCGCCCCACCGCCCCTCACAGCCGCTTGGACATGTTTTGCGCATGAGTCGAACGCAGCTCAAAATTGAAACTACTTAATCAACCATCGATAACTTTAATTGATTGCTTGGTCTGTTACGGACAATCTATTGCGATTTTTAAGTGTTGACATCCCTAATCTGATTATTAACTCATTATTAGGTAGCATGTACATGCAGCCATTATAGACTACTGAACCTTTCAGGAATAGATTCAGACAGGTGATCTTTCTGCAGACGGTTACATTAACGATCAACTTGATCTGCTAATGTTTGACCAACACAGTGTCACTTTTTGTTTTTAGATTATGTGCAGTATATTTATTTAACGTTACTGAGAAACTGCTTTGTGAAATGTTACTTAACTTCCTTTGCTTTGGTGTTTTCTGTCTAATGCAATAACATTCAGACATTTGACTTGACTGACCGAATTCATTTTGAGGCCACTGGAACTTTGTGGACTATTAGGATTAAGATGTTCTGTTTATTGTCATTGTGACATTGTGCTACAGTGTCATGAGGTTTCCTCTGTGTCAAAGTGACACTGATTAAGAGTTCTTTCATATTTATGAAGCAAGCCATACTAACACTGTCTGTGTCAGCTCTCATTTAATTCAGTGCCTGAGTGGGTGGGAGTCTCTCCAGAACAGTTATCATTTACACAGTTGCAATAAATGTTTTATTGTGGCTGTTTAAACATAAACTCTATGAACAAGCATCATAAAACACATTTGTACTGTGGGCGACATTAGTCCTTTGAGACATTACTTCTAGAGCTGTATGTAAACTTCTGCTTGATGGCCTGAGCCTCAGGCTGTGCAGCCATGGACCCTTTATGGAATATCTGATGCATGTTACACAAACAAAAAAGAGCTTCCTCAAAACCACAATCTGATTGGATGTCTTTGTGCAATTTCATGGCGCACAGTCAGCGTTTCTGGATAAGTATGCATTTAATTTGACAGGTTATGTGCTTTGTGTCTTTGAATCTTTGGAAAGATATTCTTATATTTATTTGGGCAGGGCTTTCAGTTAAAATAGATATTATGTTGCTTCTAACTCTATTTTACATCACAGAATAGCCGTTGTCTATATCTTATGTGTACTTGGTTTCATCAGACGATGCTCGATTATAAATAGGGATTTTAATCTAGATTAACATCTTGTAAGGTAGAGCTAGTTCAGTAGGCCTTATAATGGGGTGCATTTCAATCACTATTTCATATTCATCCCGGTTTTCTGACAACAGAAACCATTAAATACATCAGTGAAAACAGTTATATTGAGAATTTGGGTGCATTGAATAACATTATGTGACCACAGAGAAGCCAGATAAAAGGACGCACTGATGTGATGAATATGCAAATTGACGTATGATGTCATGTTGCGACAGGAATCTAGCAGGCTAAAGCCAGTATTAAATCGGATGTGTGGAAGGTTTAATCATTTTTTGTTATTAAAATTGAAAAAGTTCACAGATAGATGGCTAATTTGTTTGCCATTGATATGTTCAGTGTTCATGTAAACTGTTTAATAAACACTTCTGGCACTTTTTTGAGTCTCTTCATTAGACCGCACCGTGAAGTTTTGATACCGTTACATCCCTATCAGACACAGACAGTGTATTAGATGAAAAAAATGTATGGTTTTAGCCAAAACCACCACATATCTGGTCTTTAATGTAGATTCATGTTGATTTCATCAAACGATGTTACAATTGAAAATGAGAGTGGTCGTGTTTAGTCACTAGTGTAAAGTTTTTCCACAATATTTACTCATCATGATAGTAAAACAGTCAATCTACTGCAGTAATTTCACTCGCAGTCAGTTGAAAATGTGTTTAACACCTGTTCATGCATTAAAAAAACCAGTACCAGTATCAAAAACTAATTTTACCCATCCCTAATCTTTCCTATGACATTCTGGAATTAAGTAAAGATAGTTATATTTAATGTAGAGTTAATTTCTGTGATTTCCGTAGTTTTTTCAGTAGTGTGACGATACTTTGTACTGCGCTTCACATCATTGTTTTTGTTTTTCCCAAAGAAGGCCCATTTTACACACATTACTTTCATGCACTAAGATATTTTGAAGAATGTTTAGCAAAAAGTGGACTGTAGCCTAGGGCTAGAAGATATGGCAAACATTTATATCACGATATATTTCTTAATTTTGGTCGATACGATATAATTTCGATATAGATATGGACAATATTGAAAAGCCTCAGGAAAAAAACTGCAGAGGACATACACAAATTTGTAAAGTCTTTAATACCTCCAGGCTCCTATTAAAATTTTATATATTTTTATTTTATTTTATTATTATTGTTTTTTTTTTAAATAAAAACAGTACGAAAAATAAGGTTGACTTTTTATTTGTATTTAGTCTTTACAAGCAAGAAATGTGAAATAAACTATCAAATAAAATCTTTTGAGTCGTTGGTTTTTTTTGGTTTAAGAGGCTATCACGTGATGAACGAGCTACTCAAACCCAAAGACTGGATAGATGACCGTATCAATTCTCTTTCCGGCTCTGACTGCATTTGATAGGGTTATGGGTCTGTCACGTCACGTTATGAAAGAACTTAACGACTTAAACTAAAAGACTCGAAACAGCTGAACTAATTCTAGTAAGAACTTTGCGCAAAGCGCATGCACGACTGAATGAATCACTCGAGATGACTCCCTGAGATGACTTGTTCTTCTCGAGTCACACTAAAAGATTTGTTTAAAATGACCAAATCGTTCAAGAACAACCCGTCACTATTCCACACCACTGAATTAGTGTTTCCTGTCTCATCAATGATTTCGTTTGCCTTATTACTTATGGAAGCTTGTTCATCCACATCTGTATTGCGTTCAGTGTTTCTCATTTTGTTGCTAAAACCTTCCACGACGGAGTTTAACCAAACCAACTATTGCTGAGCGCTGGCAGGGTGTCTGCGATGTACGTCATCACGCAGTTCTGCTCCGCTCTTTCTGACAGCTGAGCACTGAACGTCATTCAGTGACAAATGCTAATGTATAAAATTATTATTTATTCAAATGTATATCAAAATGTCGGAAATGTGTTTAAAAATCATATCATCTATCTCGATATATATTGATATCGGATTATTGTCCAGCCCTACTGTAGCCATTGACTTTCATAGTTTGGAAAAAAAAACATTATATGGAAATGAATGGCTACCAGCAACTGTTTGGTTACCAACATTCTCCAAAATCTCCAAAATTTTGTGTGTGTTTGTGCTCGACAGAAGAAAGAAATGCACACAGCTTTAGAATAACACTTTTCATTTTGGGGTGCATTGCATCAATATTGGGCTTTTTGAAATGGTAAAAATTGGTGAAATTGGTAATAGACTACTTAATACAGTGGTGTTTATAGGCGCAGTGCTGCTTTGTGCCCAGACGTCAGCCGGGCAGGGGATCATTCACACAGAACTAGGGCGGGGTATCGTTCAAAAAATTTCCATTCCGATACCTTGAGTTCGAAACCGGTTCCTGAACGATATACTCTTTTCGTTACCAGTTTTAACAAAATGACATTCTCTCAAACTCTATATTTTTTTTCTTTTCTTTCAACTTGTTGATATTTATCTCCAGAGCCACTGCATGAAAAAATATAAATCCAACACAATGAATCAGTGCAAATTAGTTTGAATAAAGTTCAGATAGTTTTCATTTTACACATCTGATATGCTACCTTTACACTTGTGCATTATTCTTACAATAGCCTTAGAATTTTTTCCCCTCTGAGAATGATGTGTATTAAAAAAAATTAAGGCATAAAACATTTCTTTTAATTAATGAAGATTTCATTTTATTTTCTGTAAGTAAAGGGGGTTTTATATTACAGTTTAAAACACTGATGAAATAAACTCTACATTCTACATTCGACCACTCTTGGCCTTATTTTAAGGATGTTAGGATGAAATGTAGGGTTTATCAATTTACTCAAAGGTTTTATTCAAATGATAACATTTTTAGATCACACTTTTTCTGATCATTTTAGGGGTTTTTCTTTTGTATGGAGTTTGCGGGTGTGAATGTTGTTTTCTTGGTCCTGATGTGTGACGTGACATTTCTCAGGTTTCTCAACAGATCTGTCTGAGCGTCACGGCTCTCTGTGTCACTGCAGACCAGATCCGCATTAGCAGAGCGGCGCTAGTTCAGGAGATTTCATGTTATCAAGTGTTGAGATGTTAAAAATCCATGGCTCTTCTACACCATACGGTTATTTCCGTTAACACACAGTTTGTATTAATCTGACACTACTAGCCATAATCCATTTGTTTCTAATATGTCTGTCTCCAAATGCCCCCTGATGTAATCCAGTATATCTCCGAGGTGTTGTGTTTTTCTCTCCCTGTTATATTTGTGCGTTCTAGCTTTGTTCTTCCAGAGGAGGAGAGAAAAGCCGAATATGTGTGCGGTCACCCACCGGTGGAGGTGTGGCAGCAGATTCTCTCCTGTCTCTGTGGTTTGGTCCATCAGCATTATTCCATAGGAGAGTCATTGTGTGTGAATATCAGTCTGTTTCCGCAGTGCTGTCGGCCACTTCCAGTCACCTCATGCTTAATTTGACATTGCACTCTCTGAATCATTGGTCATTGTTTTTCAGAGCAATTCTATCATACGATGGAAATGATTGGAATTGAGTTCTATTACATTGAGTTAACATAATGTATTGGGCATCTCTGTTAGTGTGCAAGAAAGGCTCTTGGGTTTAGATGAGTCCCAGTGGAGGGGATAAAACTCTAGTTTGTGGTCGATGTGAAAACACATGAGGATGTTATCTAAGACTGGTGATGTTGTGGTAATGGTAAGGACAGTTAAGAGAGTCGTATTTTATTGAGATTTATACATCATCTGAAAGCTGAATAAATGATTTCCATTGAATATATGGTTTGTTAGGATAGGACAACATTTGTCAGAGATGCAAGTGTTTCAAAATCAGAAATTTGAGGGTGCAAAAATTGTAGTTTTGATACATTTACAGTAGGAAATGTGCAAGTATCTTCATGGAAAATGAAGAAAAATAAATACATTTTGACCCATGTAATATATTGTTGGCTATTGCTAAATAAACCCACGCTACTTAAGACCGGTTTTGTGCTTTAGGGTCACATTCAGTAATTGTTACGGACAGTGATAAACAGTGACAAACTGCAAACAATGAATGATTTTGATATTTGAAAATGTATTGAACGTTTCTATAACTTTTTCTCTTTGTTAGTTTTTGTCTCATATTAATCAACCTGTTCTAATTGACCAAAAGTCTCTGAATTTTAGTCTAATTCGGTCTAATTTTAGTCATATTGACAGTTCAGTCATTGAAAAATCTAGACATTTTAAGCTAAAAGATCACTGATAATTACTCTAATAATTATATTAATTATTTAAGACCGAAACAGTAATTTAATGACTTGCATGATCAAATTTATGAAAAAAAAAAAAAAATATATATATATATTTATATGCACGCAGACAAGTGTGTTTACTGGTATAATAGACATTTTTGTCGCATCAATTTCACATTTAGTTTAAAATGAAATACATATATAGTAATATTGCAGTCTCAGCAATATGTACGCTTCTCCTCATAATTAAGTGTTATGAAGGGGTTTTTTTTTCTCTCTTTTGGGACTGCTCTTGAGTATTTTTACCTGTGGTAGAGCTCCTCTGTGATTCCTGCACTGAGCTGCGGTAACTGTGCTCAGAGTAGAGCCGTAATGGCGGCTCATTAGAGAAAGATAATGACAGCAGGGAGAGCCCTGAGGAGCCCACCTGGACGAGAACGCCTAGAGACACCTCACAGCGACACTCGCTCCATCACGCCTCGGGGGCAGACTAAGAACGCAGGGGAGAATAGAGGATGGAGGACGGGGAGAAAAGCAGGAGGAAGTGGGCGATGGGAAAGGTGGTAAAGAGACAGGCTGTGCAGAGACAGTAATCATGCGAACAATGGTATTTTTGTTCAAATGTCAGTTTTAATGTGCTTGTGTTGGGTGTGCTGCATCCTTTCACGTAGTCTTCCTCACTGCATGTTAACATGCGTGCCCTCACGGATCAGTATGGACTGACGATGAAGCTTTTTCATGAAACACTGTAAGAGTGTATTTCTGTCTTAATTTATATGTAGAACCATTCACATATGCACCACCTCTTAAAGTTTTGACTTACCTGCTTACGTTTGATTTTCATTATCATATAAGCCAAGTTTCCATGTCGTTTTTTTGCTATTCTGTTATCAACAACGCACGCTTTCTTTCAGTTGGACTTCTTTAACCATAAAATTGTGTGCGTAATAGTCTCCGTCTCAGACGTTCAGGCAACGGTCCATGCATTTGGCACACTTACCTGGAAACACTTCAGGTCTTTCAAAGTCGTTGTCGGATTTTCCTTGTGACGACAAGCGCTTATCAGGATCAACTGAACTCTGGGTTTAAAACTATGCGAAATATTTAGATTTCGTGGCATAGAATCTTTAAAATATGTCCAATAGTTTTACACTACGGCCTGTTATTGTGATTGTCTCGAAGCGTGATGCAGAATGTAACAAATTGTGATTGGTTGTTTGACAAGTCAAAAGGTCTCATGGGCAGGCCTTGGAGAAAGGACACTACCATGCATTCCAGAACTTCAGCCTTCAGACACGAGACTAGCTTGCTCCTATCAATTCTTTAACTCTTTAACTCACAGCTGCAGTTTGTCATGACTGAGAAAAGCTGCCCAAGTTGACTTGGCTCGTATGACGATCATAAAAACAGTGATGCAAGAAACAATGTTTTGTTAGGCCATTTCATTGTGATTGAAGTGTAATTGCATTTATCACCTACTTCAGCATTACAGACAAACAATGATTCGAACACTCAGACAGGGACACGTTTCGTTTTGTCACATGACATTTATTTGCATAATTCTTTTTTTTTTTTTTCTCCATAATTGAAGCATTTCTTTAGAATTTATTATTTTACTAAACGTAATGAATTAAACCGATATTTTTAATTAATGTTAGGGGTGTCCTTGAGGAGTGGACTCTCAATCTCAGTCGGGGTGTTATGATCATGCTATGTGGGGGTGCTCAATGTCTGAGTAGAACTGTATATAATTTTGGTGATTTTAATCCCGTCCGAATCTGCCATGTCTGTGTTTTTCTCTCACAGTCTCTGTGATCATTCTAGAGTCCGAATGTGATGTCTGTGATATTATTTTTTACAACGCGTTTCCTTGTGTGGTTTGGCCAACATGCCGTAGATGCTCTTACCGCACACATGTTTAATATATTTTGATTAGGGCCCGGACTTTAACGCGTTAATTTAGATTAATTAATTACACAAACATAAAGTGTTAAAGTTTTTTAACACATTTTAATCACACTTATTTTAGCACCGCTGAACGTTTCTCACTGGATGAGTTCCGGCGAACCGATTATACTGGAGCACCATCTAGCGTTTTAAAGCAAGGCTCTCAAGTCTCACTCATTCACCGTGAGACACACGCATTTCAGCCAGTTCACACGCTCTCACGCTGAAAAGTAAGAGATAATTTTAACTCGTATATACAATTAATAGACAAGGCACAAGCATACAATGTACCAGCTTGCGATTAACTTTGATTAATTAATTACAAAGCCTTTTTTAATCGAGTCCCGGCCCTAATTTTGATATAAAAGAGCCAGACGTAAACTGTAAAGACTGGCTATTATAATATCAGTATCAGGCAAGATTACTCGCATTCATTTCTACACTCGGTTACATATGTTTTAATATGGTATATGGGGGGTGTTTAGTTGTAACTAAAACTGCAAGCCCCGCCCCACGACTGACAAAAACAACAGTGTTTGTGTGAGCAGATGAGAGATGATCGTGCACGAGTGCTTGAGTTGCGCGTGGATGACATATCAAGCGTACGAGGGTTGAAATGAGCTCGCGGGCCCCGTTTTTTCACATGTACATCTGTTTTCCTCTCGCAGAAATGATTTACCGCGCTCGCCAGCATCGGTGGTGCGCTCACTTATTAATGCCATAGATGTGCCGCCATAAATTAAGTGTGTTTTTTGCGAGCTGGTTGCCGTTGCAGCGGCGGGGCGGAGGATCGCGATGCCGGCTCAGCATCGTGATGTCTATCGGCCATCGGCGATGGCATCGTCCATCCACCCAACCCTAATAGTTAACCCTAACATTAACATGGTTTTGCTATACTAGCCATTTAGCTTCACCATGGTATTTGTGATTATACTAATTGTTATCAATCTGAATGACTATAGCAATTAGGGTTGGGTATCGTTTAGGGTTTTTTTTTTATACCGGTGCCAAATTGATACTTTTAAACCGCTCCGGTGCCTAAATCGATAGCATCGATGAAAATGGTAACACTTTATAATAACTGCACACTATGAATGATTAGTTAAGCATTAGTAAACAGTCGGGTCAACCTTTATAAAGCATTGTTCCAACATTAATAGTCATTAGTTTATAAATACAGCTGTAAATGCCTTGTTCTTGATTTATAATCATGTCTATTACAAAGGAGATTTAAAGGCTCAGTTATCATCCTAACAGAACAAATAAAAACAACACAGAGGGATACAGAACTATTAATGTCAAGATGCAAATAAATATGAAACTGTACAACTGTTCATTTGAATGATTTATCATTAAAGTTTTAAAAAGTCTATTAGTCAAGTATCTGAAAAAGATCTACTCTATGAACAATACATTAAATTACATTAAGTAAAGACAAAATCAATAATAAATAAATAAAATAAGGTGAAAGTTGAAAGTCATCATAGCTTGCGTAGTATAGACCCAGCTCCCAACACAACTTTGTCAATAGATTAACGGCTCTCTATATATATACATATATATATATATATATATATATATATATAATCACGTGATAAGAGTCTCGTGTTAACGCTGATAACGGCCCACCACTAATATATATATCCATAACATCCATAAATGAACACAGAGGTAGTTTAAAAAGAACATCAAAATCCTTCTCTTGACATCACAGCCTCATTTCAATGCAGCCTTCTCATTTTTTTGACTGACTTCTGCTGTTCATTTGTCATATGTAGTGATATTTTTGGAGCAAGTATTTTTAAAGTACACCAACCAGGAGAAGTGCAGTCTATTCTATTTTATTTTAGTGAAGGATAACAGTGGATGTTGATTGTGAGACGTTGATGTTTTAAGTACTATGTAAGCTCTGAGGATCTCTTTACCTGTGTTTGTGAGCACATGACCCAGGAGACTGTTAGACAAAATTCACACAGTGTTATATCTATCTATATGACGTGATTACATCGTTTTTCAAGGATGTAAGATGTGTCTAGAGTGACCTATATGTGTGTGTACTATCACTCAGGTGCTATGGAGGAGCTGCACAGTTTGGACCCGCGCCGGCAGGAGTTGCTGGAGGCCAGATTTCTGGGCGGAGTCAGTGGCAACACGGCGGGCAGCACTGGCAGCGCTAGCGGAGGAACCAAAGTTAGTGGCTGAGTTTATCACCCAACTGTTATTGCAAACACACAAGCATGCAAGCAAGGCTGTGTCTGAAACAGAAGGTAGCATTTTTATATGAAAGCACTTCTGTGGCTTTCGAGACGCCATTGCGCCTGGCTTATGATGTAGAACTATTCAAGCAAGGTTCAGAGCTAACTGAGCACACATTTAATGCTTATTTCTGGGTAAGGTTATCTTTTATTAATTTACTTTATTTAACTGATTAAGACCCCCAGTGAAATTCTGGAATATTGTAGGTGAAGTATACATACATCAAGGCTGCTTGCTTTTTTTTTTTTTCATTATTATTACTAAAAATAAAAATGTAGTATTACTAAATAAAATCCAAAACGTTATGTATGAATATAGACAGACAAAATATTATGACTTTTATCAATTCATTTTAAGTTAAATTGTGCTTTGTTGTTTAATGTCTGCAGGTGAATATTAAAAAAATTGTTTACCTTTGTAAGGCAATTTCTTTTTTTCTTTTTTTTATATGATAACTTTAAAACTTTGAATCTGGCAGAAAACAGGAAGCCCTTAAAGCAATGCAGTGCCATGCTTCACTCTGACCATACATTTATTCAGCTAAATTGTATATTTATTTTTATTGTGCAGCCCTAAAAGGATGTTGCACAAACATGGGCTTCTTGTCTCTGGATGCTGCTGGATTTGATGTTGTTTCAGACACAGCCAGCTCATGGCAGAAGCTCAAAGTCTTCCTACTTTCATGATGAGCTTTTGAAGAAATGTGTGTTTTCTGAAAGGAAAGACGTTGTGACCGTGAGGTTCATGTCAGGGTCGGTGGACCTCACAATGAAACATGCAATTGTCTATTGCTGTGTCGTGTTGTCTTGCTTATACAACTGTCCTCTCCTTGAAGTTGTCAGATTATTAATTCACAACACCTGCTGCATGAATACCTCATATTCATTTGCCTGGCTCATCTGCATCGACTCATGTAAATGTGTTTCTCCTGTGCAGACCTTGACAAACAACGAATGTTCCAATCACAGTTTTGGTAGCTTGGGCTCCTCCAGTGATAAAGAGTCAGAGGTGAGTTTAGTTCTCTATGATCATACAAACACCTTTAAACCACTTGCCTGTTACATACTGTCCAGGCACGATGTTCAGTGGGAAATAATCTCATCATTATTTATAGCATTCATCAATGGAGTGATATTATCACCCTGATTGGTGATTTTTGATAAACTGAAGATTAACAGCAGCTTCATTTATTGGAAAAATAAATCTTTTCGCTCATCCAAATGAAATATCATCAACCCTCATGTCATTCTTAACCCATAAGCCCTTCGTTCACCTTCAAGACACAAACAAGGATATTTTATTGAAATTGATTTCTTTACCCTCATTACAAGTGCTTTTTAGGCCTTTATTCACTTATAAAGCTTGACATACAGAGCACGTCAGGTATAGTAAATGGATCTTCAAACATCCTTGCTACAATCAGGTCTCTGTTTGATACGTCAAGGCCCGGTTTTAGCCTAAGCCAGGATTGTGCCATAGTTCAATTAGGACATTTAAGTAATTTTTATAAACATGCCTCAGAAAAAAGCATTACTGGAGAGTGCAAAAAATGGCCCTGATATGTTTTAAGATCACTCAGCGCAAGTTTCTTTCAGTTGAAACAGCTCAGAGGGATAGTCTGGGAGATAGTTTTCTTTTTTGATGTCTTTTTAAATGGCACTTTGCCATTGGTCTAAACAAAGCTTACAAGGTAACCACAAAGTTTTGACTGTTGATGGGAGTCTGCCAAAACAACAGCTTTTAGAATTTAACACCTACCTATAAATCATTGCCTGGTTAGCCCCGCCCACCAATTCTTCAGCACTGCCTGTTAAGCTCCACCCACCAATTCACATAAGTTGCCAAGCAATAAAGAAGGCTCTGAAGGCAAGACGCTGTGTAGTGTCAAGCTGTAAAAAAAACGGTATTGTTTTCTTTTTAATGTCAAAAATCTTGATAGCATTTTAAGTGGACCTTAGAGAACAAAAAATTAAAACAAAGGCAGTTTATGACCCCTTAAAATATATATATTTTTTAAAATATTATTTAAATGGTAATGCGTTGAAATAATGACGTCTCCAATAAAAACGGAGTTGTATTAAAATTGTACATAAAGCCAAGCTGATGTTGATGCTTTAATAAAACTTGTGAAAACATGCAATATATAGCAAAATATTTAGCACAATCTAATCTAATGAGATATGGACTTTGGCTAGTTAGAAATAATCCTCCTAATTTGTGTCTCAAAGATAAACCGAAGACTTATGGGTTTGGTACAACGTGAGGGCCTGGTCAGAACACATCAGTTGTCCTTCCAATCATGTATTAGTAAATATACATTTGTGTTAAACATGTGCACTTCTTTTGTTCTTGGTAATTCAGAGAAATTGCCATTCTGTTTTAAATTCATGTTCTTGCCAAACACCTCAGAAAATGCTCATTTAAATACTTTCACACATTTATTGAGTGTATTTACATGCAAGTCGATTACCCTTAATAAAAACACATACCCATTTTCTTTTATCGCAGTAAGGTCATTAAGGGCTGAGCATAAACTGGTCGACACAGCTCATTTAATTTTTTTTTTCATACACCTGTGTCCTAACTACACATGACGTGACCAGGTTCCAGCGACAAGCAATTTGGTTTCACACTAGACTCAAAGCGACAAATCAATCAAATATAACACAGCCAGTCAGAAGCGTGCTAGGCAAGCTCTCTCTGCAAACGCATTGCTCTCTCAACGAAATGATAATCTTTCATAAATATTAAAACTTTTTAGCAGCATTAAACGGTTTCTAAATTAGAAATGTTGCGTGTTGCCGTCGTGGCTAGCAAGGGCAAAAACTCAGATTAACATGGAATATCGAAGTGTCGCAGCATTGCATCGTGTGTAGTTTGGACATGGTGTAAACGCATTATCCGGATATCCCAAAAGCCAGCTCATTCATGTCTCAGAAAATGATTAAAATAGTCAAATTCATATCTCGTGGCTATATGAGCTGTTTCCTACTGACATGTTGCAAGCTTTAAGATCACAACTGTGGAATACTGCGAGTCAGATATGCAAATGAACTATATTTGGATGTCAAAGGGAAATAAAATCATGTAAACACGTATTGCGTTGTCAGGTTACTGATGTGCCTGTAAACGGGGAAAACTGGCTATTTTAATAAGTTAATATTTGTTAGTTATCAGCTTACCGATGTGCATGTAAACATAATGTAGATAATGATGTAGATAATGTGAATCCACCTTCAGGATAATAATTTGACATTTCCATGCAGGCGTTTGTGCTGTAGGTGTATTCTCACCACGCAGGAAGTGTGTCTGAATCGCAGTTTAGTGTAAGTTTTGTCCATAAGGCAAGTGAAAAGATCAGTAAAACTGTACACTGAAGCACTCGCTCCAAACTGAGATCTGTAATGGATGTTCGGTTTCTAAGCGCACACGGTTGAGTCCTGATGAAAGCTGTTGTTAATAGCTCAGTTCATAGTTCAGCAGATGGCACAGAGACGTTCTGCTGAGTTTTCTTTGAATCAAAGCGTTACAGAGAAATTGATGCTGGTGTGTGCGTGTGACTCAGGCCGATGGGAAATGTTCCCTGTAATGAAGCGCTAGTTCTGTGTGTGCTTCTGCATCATAGAGGATGCTGTGTTACACTGTGTGTTTGTGTGTGTTTAGGTTTTGTAGCAGACTCAAGCTGGGTTGGCATCTGTCATAACCCCCGATAGTTAAACCATCAGCAGGCAAAGTACTACACATGTGCACACACACACACACACACACGAAGCATCATAGTAAGGAGAATTGTCCTCCCCTCCCCCTGCACAACACACCTGCTGTGACATAAATCAGAGCGAGAGAGGAGGAGGAAGCCAATGGTGCGAGTTACGAAGGGAGAGAGAAAGTGAACTGGGAGGTTGAGAACAAACTCCTCTCATGTGTCTGTGAGCTGCTTATTATGCCAGATGTCAGACACCTAGATAGTGTAGACATACACACACACACACACACACCTGTCACACACACATACACCCGTCAGACTTCCCATAAAACCTCCACTACAGCCCCACCTCAGACCACATGCACTAGATTACCCATAATCCCCTGAACGCTAATCACAGCCTCCGACACCTGCAGCCTGAAGCATGTGACTCATTAATGCAGGATGATTTGCATATTCGTGATGGATTTGAGTATACGTATGTATGGAGGATTTCCATTTCCATGAAGATTTTGTAATCTTTCTATTTCAGAAGGCTCTTCTGTCAGATGACATTCTCTGTTTGATGCGTGTCTTTGTACGGCGTCAGCATCTTATGCTGGAGCTGTAGTAATTGTAGATTCTCTGATGGCCAGTGTGTTTCTCTGTGTTGCCTGTTCTGAGCTTGTGGCCGTTGTGACCCAAAAGTGCCAGTTTGGAGCGTGCAGAACATCAATATCAGGCTGTGCCGGCTCGTTAGGGCCACCGTGACATTCTGTCATTGTCACTGAGGGCTAATTATAAACACCAGCTTCTGTCCTGTAGTCTGCAGCTCCTGACCCACTCGCATCTAAAAACACTTTTCTCTACCTTCTGCTTTGCCTTATCCGTTTCCTCTCCTTTTCTTCCGTTCCCATTTTTTTATTTGATCCTTCCCTTGATTTTTCTCATTTATCCTTTTCGTTTTACCTTCATTTTCTCTATTTCCTTTTTCACTTATTTTCTGTACCTTTCATTCTCATTTCCATTTACTTCCCTTTTCCTATAATTTTTTCTTCCTTCTGATTTCCTATTCCCTTTTCTTTTACCTCCTCTATTTTAATTGTCTGTTTTTTTCTTTGTTTATTTCCTCTCTTGTTCCCTTTTTCCTGTCATTCTCTTATTTCATTTTCTTTTGCCTTTTTTTCCCTTTCTTTTTCTCATCCGTCTTTTTTCCTTGAATTATTTTTTTCATTTTCCCATATCCCTTCCTCATTTATTTTCTTCATTTCCCTATCCATTATCATTTTTCCTTCTATTTTATTATTTTTATTTTCCTCACCCTTTGTTATCTTTATTTATTTTAAAATCATTTATCCTCATTTGATTTGTTTTGCCTGTCCCTTTGCCTCTTCTCTCATTCTCTCTTCCTCTTTCTCTGTTGCAGGGATCAGATGGGAAAAGAGGAAGTTCTCCTGCGTATTCAGTAAGTCTCTCTGTCCCAGTCATGTGAGAATTGAAAAGAGACACAATTGATGCCGTCTTTGAGGCTCTTGGTTCAGTCACACCGACAGTCCTCTCTTTGGAGAGACGTGATGTGGTTTCCAGAAAAGCACAGGCCTAGCCCACACAAGACTTCATCATTTTCTACTACAAGCTCAAATTAAGCTTAGATTATGAGAAATTAATATGAAGTAGCTACATATAAGATACAGGGCGGAGTTTAACCACATCTGCTTTGGAAACACTCTCTTTCTGCTTCACGGCTATAAAAAGATTAGCATTTTAATCAACGCATGGATGAGGCAGCATTTCTGTTTATTTGTGTGTAGGACGCAGTTTATCTCTTAATAGCGTTGGTGTGTGGTGGAGTTTGGTGGCAGACGTGGAGGTTTCAGTCCAAGCCAGTGAGCGAGGACTCCTCTCTGATCAGAATGCAAAGATGCCCTTGGCAGCACACCCCTCTTTGTCTGTGCTGAAAAGAGCAGGATATTTCTGCATCCTTTCCCCAGCGAGAGAGAAAATAGACTGTCATTATTGGTCCAGGCCCGGATTATGCACACTCACATTAGGGATATTCTTAGAGTCGTTTAGACTCGAGAGTCATTAAATAGTGTTTGAAGATACACAATATCTCGTTATACTCTCAGCTGATATTCAGAGATTGTACGATTTGCTCTCAGGAGACTATGAATTTAAATGTGGTGCTCAGTGCTTGCTGAGGCCAGCGTTATTGTGCATCGCCGGCAAAATAAGACCTGCATAAATTCATAACAAATGGCGTATGAATGTAATGTGTCTCATTTATAGACTCCTGAAAAGAAGCACTGTGAATCATCACGGGGCAGGAAGAGGAAAGCTGACAACCAATCAGAGAGCAGTCAGGGTAAACGATTCACTCTCTGTCTGTCTCTGTTTTCTGGCATGGTCTTTACGGTTAGCCTAACGTGCCTAATCATACTTTTTATTTCCATTTTCTCTCGTAGGGAAGTCTGTAATTCGGGGACCCAAAATTAGTGATTATTTTGATGTGAGTACCTGTCAATAATTTGAAGCTAATGAAAGCATATGATATCATTGGCTCAACAAAATCAAAACTGATAGGTAGTGATAGCAGCTTGGATGATGTATAGTTTTGCAACCATGAAATCATATTTGCAGCATAGTTATTTTTTTCAAGCAACAGTTGAAATAATGTTGGTTACATTTCAGAAGTGGAAAATATTTTAATATATTCTGATGAACAAAATGATGAATCAAATGCAATTTTTTTTTTAATTCACAAAATTACATTTGTTTAAAATGGATTGGTTTGATTCAAATGATTGATTCAAGTTTTACTATATCAGGAGGATGCTCAGTGAACAACCTTTCTAAACAGTTCTCTTTACATTAAGCAGGGAAAGCAAAAAGTGTTTTAACATTGAAAACATAACATAAAAAAAACAAATAACTAATAACACATCATCTAGTCACCCTCGTGTCATTGCTAGCACAAATGGTTTTTCTTCAGTCCGAGTGAAAAAAAACAGCTGCTGTTCCATGCGATGAAAGCATATGATAACCAGTGGCTGACAGTCATGTGATGTTCAGTGGAGTGGTGTCTGGAACTGCTTACATAGATGTTCTTTTAATGCCGTATGCTTTTTCTTTTTCCTTCTGTCTGTAGTTTCAGGGTGGTAATGGGTCCAGTCCAGTAAGAGGTCTACCACCAGTCATCCGTTCACCCCAGAACTCACATTCCCACTCTGCACCAGGATTCAGTGTACGTCACACACACTCTTTCATACCCTGCTGTTAAGAGCTGATCGATCACAAGAGGACAGACCATTCTGTATACCTGGTGTATAGGGATGTAACGATTCACTCAAATCACAATTTGACTTGTGATTTTTTTGATTTCACTATTTGATTTTCTCATGTTTTTTTTTATAAAATGAGACTGAAGACTTTGTATGGTAAATGAGGAGGTGTCCTTTTAGTAGGTCATTGCTGAACTTGTAAAATCAAAGCTAAATGAGCATACATGCACCATGAGCAGTTTTTCATCTAAATAAGTCTCTATAATTAAAAAAATTAAAGCAAAAGCAGAATGGCCTGATTTTTAGTTTTGTGAAGCTATACATGAAACAGCAAAGTGGCTGAATGAGACCCAGATCACACTCCGCCAGCAGGTGGCACTTATGAACAGCAGTGATGGTGTTTCCTGGGTTACCGCAGTAAACAAAGCAGAGCTGTTTATGAATTTGCATCGTTCAGAGGTACGATGGAAAGAAAATGCCATGAAAACTTCCCCTTAGAGTTTCATATAAACTCCTGCCCCCAATATGTATGGCGATTTGCTAAGCGTGGTCACATATTTGAATTGATTTTCAACTGATTAATCATTACATCCCTGCTGGTATACCTTGAGATCGGGTTTCAAAAGGAGGGTCTTCGATGTCATCACTCCACACATTCTGCTTTGAGCAGATTCTTTAGGAATTTTGTGATGTCTCTGTATTAACCGGATGTGTGTTGCTTCGTGTTGTTGTCAGGGTGCTCTTTACACTAATTAGGGGCATAATGGTACATGTATTTATACAGGAAATGATTTATGCAGGTGTTTCAATTCAGCACACGTGTACTGAATGATTGGAGCATTGTTTTAACCGCTGCATGTGTGGATCTGTGCAAACTTTAGGATGATAATGTGAACACATTTGAAACATAAAGGGGAATTTTAAAGGATGCTAGTCTCTGTTAAGCTTCTCCTGTGCACGTGAGTAGCTAAAAGACAGAACACGATAGAAAAGGAGCCTAATAACTCGGAATAGAATATATATTTGGCTAAAATATTTAGCATCCAAAAGTGAACAGCACTGTAAAGTGCAATACAGTGTGTTACGGCACTACTGGCAGACTTTATTTATTTACTGGGAGAACCATACTCACTCCATAAACTACTTCTTAATAAAAGGGAAAAAAAGGTATTTTGTTTTGTTCTTTCACCTGCTGTAATGAAAACACACTGAACCTTGACTTTGAATGAAATCCTGCTGCACATATGGGGTCAACGTGCAACTTTCTTTTAAACAACTGACTGCATTTGCTCCTGTATTTAACACAATTTGTGGTCGGGACATCAGAGATGATGCTAACACTCTGACTTATTTCAGTCTAATAACGGTGTATTGTGATACACACTCGTTCTTCCCAAGGAACACACACCTCACAACGCTGCCTATATGTGTGCCTCTCTTTACTAAACCGTTAATATGACTTTGCTACACAGTCTAATGTTGAATAATGTTGTGTTTCAGACCCGGCAGAGCAGCTCATCTCCCACTAGTCTGTGTTTTGTGGACTCTATGATTTCGTCTAGACAGATGGCGGTCAAAAGTGTTCAGGTGGGACTCTGCACACCTCAAGAACCTCAATTGCAGTTGTTTTAGAACAAGTCATTATTTAAAAAATTTTTTATGTAGCTAACTTTACACACAAATATGATAACTTTCGAAACAACAAATTTAATTACGAAAAATGTTATTTAGCCCCCTTTTTGCTGTTTTTATATTTATTTAAAAAAATGAGCATGGGATAATAAAACAATAAAATGTACATATTAAAGGCATTTGGAAAGTAGCACAAATAAGTGATTAATGCATGGTAAAAGGTTTTCATAATCGTTATAATTACATTTTAATTTAACACAATAGAAAAAAGGTGAAATTGGTTTTGATCACAAATAAAACCATGTAACATGAAATGACTGTATTTGAAGAGTATCACTAGCCAGGTTTCCCTCCAGTTGTTACGCTGTTGTGAAAGTAAAAAAAACCAAAAAACAAGTTTAATGAGTTTTCATGTTTTTGCACTTTGTTATAGACTATTTAGATACTCCAGTATCAAGCTATTCATAAGCAGGTGCAGTTGTTGTTGTTTTCCTGAATACATTTTATTAGACCGTATTGGAAATAGGAATGTTATTTTATTATTAACCGACAAGATTATGCTAAATTACAAGTAATTTCAATTTGAATTGATACGTGGCTGTGACCTCTTCAAAACAGCTTAATTTGTCTCCAGGGATTCATTTTAAACGTGCAAAAAGCAGCATAAACAGAGCATGAGAATTCACATCACATCACGACCGAGCTTGTGCAAACAGAGAAAAACATGAGCTATTAAAGAAAAAAAGGCCCATATGCCAAATATATATATTTTTTGTAAATAAATAATAAATTAACAAAACAAAAGAAAAAAACCCTGCAACAAGTAGCAGCCTATATACAGATTTACAGTTAATGTTTGTGATGCAGCATCCAATTATTTACAGAAGCACGACCGTTTTTATTGTGAATGTACACAAATAAGATAAATATTTTGACGAGTATAGTAAGCTATTTCCACTTTTATAAGAGGAAAGAAATCAAGTGATCTTGTCGGCGCCTCGAGCAGTGACGATTAAAAACTACTAACTCTACACCTATAATATCCTGGACAAAATTAGGCCTAATACATTTTTACTTTTGAAGTATTAAAAAGACACATCAAACTAAGATATTCATGTTTGAGACGTAACTCATCTTTTTATACCATATATACAAAT
>JAUCMU010000072.1:335323-351232 GCA_032275025.1 Enteromius treurensis
ATACATCCGCGCTAAAGGTGAAAGTCACCATAGCTTGTAGTATAGACTCCAACCCAACTTTGAGAATAGATTAACGCAATATTTTTTTATCGCGCGATAACGCCGATAACGGCCCACCACTAGTAAATAGTGAATATTCTCTTTGCACTGTCTGAAGTTTGTTTTGTCATGTATTGTCTTGCCTTTAAATATAAAAATAGTATAAAATATCCATAATAAATATATCAAATTCAATGCCCATTTAGGAACCTAGTATACTTTAAGCACAACGTGTGATTGTTTTAATTATTATTTTTTTAAATATTATTTTTTGAGTGCATTTTAAAACTAAAAGTGCATATCAACCAAACATATATTTTTGTCAAACTGGATTCTAAAAACAGTGTGTTCTGTCTGAGATACAGAAAAAGTAATGCTAAATTACTTTGATGTGTACCATGACTGACCATGATTACCAAAAAAACCCCATTAACGGTAAAGAGGTTTCACAGCAATCAGTTTTGGTTTGGATGGTCTTCTTATGCAATGGCAAAAGTGTGAGTGTGAACTGCCTTGTATATATATATGGGGTAAAGCAGAGCAGACGGCTGGTTTTCTCAGTCTACTGCCCACAGTCTATACAGCACACCTGAGACGTGTGTGTGTGTGTGTGTGTGAGAGGGAAGACAGCCAAGCTTATTCTTTCCAATGCAGCTCTGAGTTTAATAATGCTTGTAATTGGAATGGATGGGGGCAGAAGAGCTCTGCTTGGACTGTGAAGCTGATGTGAGTAAGTGAGGGCACTATTGGCTGCTTTCCACAAGGCTTTTCCATTTGACAAAAAGGGAAAAAAAACATTTACAGGTGTATCAGTAAATCTCAAACAGAAAGAAAACTAGAAGAGTTTTAACAACAGAGAATTGATAAAATGTTCCTTGACGTTACAAACACATACCATTAATCATGCAGTTCCAGAAGAGATGTCCATATATCATCATGGCATCACTGTGAAACCCTTCTTTCGGGATCTTTACTTTCATGTGTTTAGCAGATGCTTGTATCCAAAGTAACATAGAGCTAACAATATTCAATAGGCCTAAATAATGCTTGGTTTATTAAACAACTTTTTTTTTTAAGTGTTGTTGTGTTCCATGTCTTCTGCAATGCCTGAAATCGCACTGTTTCAGGATGCAGCAGGATAAAACCCAGCTTAAAATGGAGAGAAAACCCCCCCACAGAAATATACCTTTCTCCTGTGTTAACCCAACGCAGATAAAAAGGCGTTCAGCCAGCAGAATGCTGAAATTGGCTCCCCACTGGCCTACCTTTGCTTATGAAAGAGAACAAGGTCTGATGGCTTTTATGATAAATACCTTTAAAGAGGTAAATAATGAGCAAACCTGCTCCCACAGAGGACTGGAAACACTTCACTGCTGTGATCGCTCCTGCTCAGGGATATTAATGAGAGAAACAAGGAGTGACGGAGGACACTGAGGAAAGAGAGGCTGGTTATGAGATGAGATCTGGAGACTCTTTTCCCTGTCCTTAGGCAAATCACTTTCATTTATTGCAAAGGGCTTTTTCTAGAAAGGCTGTCTGAAATCTGCCACAAGAAGCTTTTTGGGCAAGGTAATGGTGCGTTTTGTAGTGATTGCATTTTGATTAGAGAGTTGCATTTAATGCTGCAGCTGTGTCTCAACATCATATCCAATGGCTGTGAAATTCACAGATAATCCCTGTGAAATGAGCTGGAACATGGAAACTCAGCAGCTTCAGCAGAGTATAATGAGTGGTGTGGCCTCTTTGTCTATTACAATGAATGATGACCTCACCACGGTGCTTTGATTTTCTTCCTCTTGTCTGATGCACTGAAGATACTCATCTTTTTCCTCGGAGAAAACCAGTAACAAAGAGTTTATATTTGAAAATTTGCTGAAAATGTACTCCTCCAAAATGTACATAAGTTTGTTTCTTCATGGAAACAGGTTCGAAGAAATTTAGCATTACATCACCTGCTCACCAATGGATGTTCTGCAGTGAACGAGAACAAGTGATCCACACCACTCCAGTCCATCAGTTCATGTCTTGTGTAGGAGAAAGCTGCATGTTTGTAAGAAACAAATTCATCAAGACTCTTTACTTCAAACCATTGCTTCCAGCTAAAACAGAGTCCTCTGTCCATAATACTTCTCTTCAGTGAAAAAAGTCCGAGAGAATCAGGAGAGAAATGTGCACAGCAAGAATGGACTTTTTCAATGAAAAAAAAAAGTCACATCCTATTTTGTCCAAATGTGAGTTTAAAGTTAAAACACACATTTTCACTTCGCCATATGTTAACTGATGGACTGCGGTGGTGTGGATTACATCCGGATAATTGTGATGTTTTGATCAGCTGTTTGGACTCTCATTCTGACGGCACTCATTCACTTGCACAGCATCTATCGATGAGCAAGTTAAGTAATGCTACATTTCTCCAAATCTGTTCACATGAAGAACAAAATCTACACCCTGGATGGTCTTAGGGCTCTTTTTTTTGGTGAATTACTCTTTTATTTGATTTATCTAGATAGGAGTAAGCAATGCTCTATTCTCAGTCTGTTTGGCAACTCTTGGTCTAGCGTACTGTTCAGTGATAAATGGCAACCATCATTCCCTTCTGTTATGAATACACACACAATAAACCAAGATTTTTCAAGCTGAGCGTTTATTTCTACTGGTAACAGTGAACAGTAATATTGCACATACTGCAAGCCAGTTAAAATGCAATTTTTTTGTTTTGTTTGACACTCAGGCACTTCAAGCTAGAGATCTTTAGCTTTACATCTACTGTGCAGACTGAAGTAAGCAGAGCGTACACAAAATATCAGCATAGTTTGTTGATTTAGGAAGAAATTAAACTTAAGTACTAATACTACAAAATACAGCTGCTAATAAAATACAGTTCCCTTTCTGGAGAATCATCGCTGTGACGTCGCTGTGCTTTTCTCTGAACAAAAGTTAAGAGACTTTATTTTAGATTTTTTTCTGCCATTTTTAAAGATCTTTTTTTATATTAATTCATGAATACAACTGACTAAATCTCAGCTACAGCATTCATTGCACTACTAGAAAATGCTCTGTTATATTTATATCTTGAGTTAGATACACTATATGGCCAAAGGCACTGATGTTGGGTGAGGGGGTTCACATCTGGGCTTTGTGCAGAACTGTCAAAGTCTTCCCCACCAGGCTTTGTAAACCATATTTGGACCCTGTTTTTGGCACTACCGCTTCTCTAGATGGTGTAGCATTGGAATTTGTCTTTACTGGAGCTACTGGAATAGCAAAATCCATTAGTTAGAATAAGATGTTCATATACATTTGGCCATATAATGTAGCAAGTATGCAGACTGACAATCAAATGTCATTTTTGTTCTGTCTCTTTGGTTAATAGATGAATTAAAATCACTAATGCACTTGTTTAAATAATACAGATATTGTTTCTCAAAATACAAATGAAAATACGTGGAGGGTATAAATAGAGGAATAATATCTTAACCACTATTCAAACATTTCTTACTGTAAAACTATGTGATATATGTTTGTCACAAACAATCACAATTTACACAAAGAGTCATACATTCGAAAAACACTGCGTGTCAATACAGTACTTGGTACGATGGTACACACTTCAGTTAATCTTCATGACATAACAGCTATGAAGTTATGCATGTGCTCAATCACATGGACAGTCCAGATGGCTCTTAGATGGTGGTATATTACAAGTATCCTCTTAAACTTTTTTTTAAATTGAGGTTTCAGACCAGTTCTAGATTTTAAAGGACACGTTCATAGTCCACAAGTTATGCTCCATGTCCCTCAGTCTTTACAAGAACATTGTGTTTAAATGAATGCATTTATAGTGGATGTCTACTGCACTAAACTAAAAAGTCTGTGTCTTAGACTTAGTGCTTACCTTATTATATTTGACTTTAAAACAGTGAGGTATTGCTACTCCGATGCCTTGACTGTTAAATGTCCAATGAGAAAGCAATACTCCAAGCCAGTTTTTCTTTCTTTTGAAAGGGATGAAAATATATTTTTTTCATTTTGTCATAGAGCTTATCTTAAAAGTAAAAGTATAGCTGTGCTGTATTGTATAATATTTCCTGTTTACAAAGGAAAGGGTAACACTCTACAACAAGGTTTCATCACTTAACATGAATTCATCCATTGAATATATAAAAAAAAGAAAATAGGCAGTTGAATTATTTGAAAATGACGCACACCTAAGGTGGTAATATAAGGACTTTAAGTTTAACTGCTTCAAGAACAGCGTTACACCTCACTACTGAGAAATCAGGCAGCTTTTCAGTTTTCAGTGTGGGAGAAACATCTTACTATCTTACTGTTAAATATATTCATCAGAAAGTGATTACGCATATTTAATTGCCGTCTAGACCTGCTGCGTTAACCTCGGTTCATAAAAATACAAGTGTTCATTGCTAATTCAAGTTAGCTCATGTCCACTCAATAATTTTAGATGTATTAGTAAACATTAAAAATAACCAAATAATATGCATTGCATTTTCAATATCAGTTCATGTTAACAAATGTAGTTAACCAGAAGCAGAACCTTATTGTAAAGTGTTACAAATGAAAGAACACAACAGATGGGAGACAAGAGAATGGGGAGAAGGGAAGTAGAGAGGACATATAATGCCATAATGTCAAATCTGATCGTTCATTATGAAATTATATAAGCGTTAAGAGTTCACCACCTCTGCATTCTGAAATATCCAGTTTCCCAGTGCAACATTCTAGAAATCTGAGTTCATCATTCTAGAGTACCTCGTTGGTCTCATACTCAGGAATGTCCAGCTGATACAACACTTTAAAACGTCTTCTCCATTTACGATTTACTAACATCTACTGAATTTCCTGCCCTGTGCACTCTATAAATCCTGCCCCAGTCTTTCTATCTCATCGATCAGGAAGTCAATGTCACACCTGATTACAGCCGGATTAGAGACAACCATTCTGAAGAAGTTGACCTTGTGGCCTTGAGGCTGGTAACCCACCATTGTTGTGCCACACTCCATCATCATTGCCTTAATTTTGGGGGCAACCTACAACAGAACAGAAGCTTAAGGTAACTGGCTAAATAAAACAAGTGGCATACACACATCGTATCAGTTACAAAAACAGCCACATATGTACAGTAGACTGGGAAGGAGTGAGTGTGAGTATCTTCTGACCTTATGAAGTCTTTGTCTTTTCTCCTCTCCGTCTGGCAGAAGCCGCAGGCTTGGAGGAATGTACCAGAAACACACATTAGTGTGTTGGGGCTAAGGAACAGACAGAAGGGCAGCATAAAAAGTTAGGAAAGAAACATTGACTCTGAATAGCAGTACTGGTAAGTGAAGGACAGTGATATTGTGATTGTTTTCACCTACCTCCCCCTGAAACACCATCTCATATCCTTCTCTGTCCTTTATCTTGTGGTAGAGATACTCAGACAACTCCAGACATCTGTCAATGTGCTTCTCAAAGCCTATAGTGCCCTGTTAAAGATAACAGATCCATAACATTACAGTTGATCTTTGAGCTGGATTAACACTGATGGTATATATCCATTCATCTTCCACCATTTATCTATCATCCATTCCACAATTTAATCATTCATCATCCATCTAATTGTTCATCCATCCATCTATTCAACTAGCCATCAATTAATCGATCATCCATTCAATTTTTCATCCATCTACTCCATCCATTCAGTCTTTCTTTCATTCATTCATCCAAACGTTTACACATCCATCCTCCAAATGCATCCATCACCCATCCCTCCGTCTATCCATACATCCATTCATCACTTCATACAGTACATACAACCATTCATCTTCCTCCCATTTATCCATAATCCATTCAAATATTCATACATCCATCATCCATCTAATCATTTATACCTCCATCTGTTCAACCAGTCGTCACAGAATCCAACCATCCACCCAACCACACCTTCATACACCTTCAATCCATTCAAACATTCAATCTTCCGTCTATTCATTCATCCATCTATTAATCCATTAACCATCAAACTTTTCGTCCATCCAACCTTTAATTAATCGATCATTCTATCCCGTCCATCCTTCCTTCCTTCTGTTCATTCATCCATCCATCCATCTAAACATTCATCCACCCATCTTGTTTCTCATCACTGCATGATTCTGCATCCTGCCTTTGATTCATTCTTGAGTAACACATTATCAAGCACTGAAGTTCTGATCTCAAGAATATGAACACACACCTTTGACTTCCACATGAGCCAGAATTTGAAGATGTCTACATGACGGCCACATTGTATGGCCTTGTCCCCTGTGTCATAGGTGACATCATACTGCTTATCCGGCTGAAAGAGATATCCTGCACACATGGAGTTACAGCCCTGAAGAAGACCCTGAAAACACACACACACACACACAGTGAGAGAGCAGGAATGCTGAGTGGAGATAATCATAATGACAGCTCAGATAGCAGCTACCTCTCCTTTGATTCTTTGTCTCTCTGCCTCTCTTTTCCTCTTGTTCTCATTCATCAGAGTTTTACTCTGTTCATTTACTTTAAAACCCCCATTTATCCTTTTCTCTCTTACCTTCTCCCGCACCAGAATGGCGGAGCACTGTAGTGGAACGCCCATCATCTTGTGTGGGTTCCATGTGACAGAGTTTGCCCTGCAGAAACAACACTGATCAGAACATACTGTTCACGCATATGTTGTTAGTTTTATTGATTAAAACATAGTCGAGTATGTGCAGCAGATGCATAGCAACCATTATAACATTAGAAATTTGAAGTTTTTCCTACTTCTGGAAAATTATTGTATTTAAGTTTTACGTTGTGTGCCAGGAGGAGTGTGAAGATAAATTCTGTAGCCAGCTGCATGAACTGTTTTTGAACAAAACATATTCAAACTATTAAATATATTATGTCAAAAGTTCAGTCTTTAAAGTAATCTTTAGTGGATAAAAAACAAGCCATGTTAAGTACAGCTATCTTACTGTAAGTTCACGTTAGTTCATGTGCAGTTTTTTAAATATATAATTTTAAGAGTTGAAGTACACTACAAGTGGGCATTCAATACAATTAAGCTCACTTCTTAAAATGGATTCTGTCACCCAAATACTACTCATGAAGCAATCAGATTTGTATAATACGTCTCTCCCCTTTCCTCTTTCAGACCGACCCTTTGCACATGGAGCCAAATTTATTTACCATACCTCTCTACACCATTCAGCTTGTGTCTGTGTTTTCTAGACATCAGCAAACCTCCACCCCAAGCTCCCTTAAAACACACATTAGCATCAGTTTAAATGCCCCATTATACAGTGTTTCACCAAAATGAGTCTGTTAAAGTGAATACATGAAATAAACACAAGCGTACATCCACATGAAGCCAAATGTTGTATTTCTCACAGACGTCAGCGATCTCATTGATTGGATCAAAGGCTCCGTACACTGTAGATCCAGCTGTAGCGTTCACAAACATTGGCACAAAGCCCTAGACAGCAGAGACACAACAAAACCATTTCACCAGATAATCAGAGTCCCTCAAACCTAAATCTTTTAAACTAAACTCATAAAATGATTCTGAAACAAATATCTACATCTTGGAACAGCACTAAGATATTATGTCTTTTAGATGTGGCGGTCATGTTTGATCAACTGCACTATTTCACGAGTTAATGAAGTTGGGCAGACTCCGAGCCCTAGTAGTCTAAACCCTAGTGAGGGCTGAGCTCGGCATCTAGCTCGAACCCCGCGTGCCCCCCGGTGCGGGAAGATGCAGAACGAGGTGGAGAAGGGGTGGAGGAAGGATGCGTAACGAGACAATGACGTCACTGAATTCAATAATGAAATGCCTTTAACTGAAAATTTTGTGTTTAATCTTGTCATTATACACGACTGGCACGTATTTAATATTTGATATCTGTATTGTTAAAAGCACTATATAAATAAAGATGACTTCGAAAATCGAATCGAAAAATGGATGAAAACAGACAAACGTGTTCATGCATTCTTGTCTAAATGACTGTGGAGTCACGGAAACTTCAAAACTGGATTATAACTTTATGCAAAGAAGCAATTCAAACTCAATAGTTTCATATAACATGGGAGTCTTTTGGTTAGAGTAGAAACACTATTCTATTTTTGTGAACTGAACACTCACTTTCTGTTTGGCATCAATGACTTTGGCCTCCAGATCAGCCGGAATCACTCTGCCTCTAAAAAAAACAAAGCTAATGTTATGGACATTAGCTGATGAGATAGTCCACAAGCTCACAGCACAGACCAGAGACTTACCTCTCATCTGTCTTCAGCAGGATCAGATTCTCTGTGCCGAAACCTAGCACTGCACTGGCCTTCTTTATAGAGTAGTGACTCTGGGAACAACATTGTAGTGGACATTTACAATTTTATTGAAAGCTTAAAACTGACAGTTAAGACCCATAAAGAAGCACCAGCCTGCATAACTCTCACATCTCATTATGAGAAATGAGAGATGCAGCAAAAAGAAAAGGCTTATGGTGAACGGGTCTCACAAAAAGCTAGCAGAAGACTTACAATATAACACACAATTACGGTGCTTGTTTTGTCAGTTTCGGAGTTTACTGCATTCATTGCATTAAAAAACAAACACTTGTGCAAAACATTTTCTTATGAGTTACGAGAAGAAGGCAAATCATACAGATGAGTAAGTGATCACAGAATTGTCTTGTTCTTCGGGTTGACCTCAGAAACTGTTGTCAGTAAAAATGCATACTGAGTGACAACGTAAAAATATTGAGAATACTTTCAAGCTCAACATCTAACAGCATACGGAAGGAGAGTGAAGACGTAGAGTGAGTAAATGACCTACATGTTCAGAGGTGAACAGCACCAGTCTGGGAGCCGCTGCCATGCCTTTGATTTTAACCTCAGGGTAGTGTTTATACCGTGCCACCATCACACTGTACATGTTTGAGATTGCTCCTCCTGCAAGAACACACACGTTACCACATCGAATGGGGCTGTACGTAACCTCACAAAGCTTACTATATCATATGTGATGCACATAACTTTATCAACATAATCAAAAGTTAGCTGTTGCACACAATGTACCTTGTTTATATAAATTTATATATAGAACTATCAGGAACTGCACCAAATTGCATATTTTTGCTCAGTTTGGGCCTCTGAACTAAATACGTATTTAGTTTTTTTCTTGGTTGTGAGCTCCATACAGGAAACACAAAAGCCTGATGTATCTAGTATGATGCTCAAACGAAATCAAGCAAACTTCAAAAAATATATCTTTATTAATATAAATTAATTATAAATGTATTAATGTAATTAAATGTTATTGTTCAATATATTGTTTCAGTAAAAATAAATTTTTCTGACTGTTATTTTCATTTAGCAGGCTTTTAGTCTTAATATTGTGAAGTAATAATCTTAAGTACAGATGAAAACATGCATGTTTGCCTTGAATTAAGTGAATAACAACACAATAATGAACAGTTCTAGAATATTCTTTTGCTGGATTATAGCGGGTTAAATTAATATTTGTGCATCCATTTATTTATAATTGTAAGCAAAAAAAAAAGTATTAACATGGCGCCATCCAATCTCAGCACAATAAAGTTTCTTCATTTTCCTATCTATCTAAAACATTCTAAGGATTTTTTTCCCTTAAAGTTATCATTCTTAAAAAATAAATGAATGAATAAAAAGCAAACAATTTGTATTACTACTACTTCAAAAATGAGAACATCAATAAAGCCACATTAGTCATTGATATTTTATATTAACCATTGTTCCAATAGTTTTTATTCTGTAGTTTACTAGGCCACACCTGGTGAGAAAATGCCATCGCCCTCTCCATTTGGCCAGCCAATGATCTCTCGCATTTTCTTCAGGGTGAGCTGTTCCATCAGTACAAACACCGGTGCAATCTCATATGTGAACCTGTCAACACACACACACACACACACACACACCTCTCACATTAACGCGTGTCCTGGCAGCAGGAGGTAATTCACTAACTATATCTGTATTCATGTCAGTCTGTTCAGTCCATCACTGAATCATTGTGATGGGAGGAACCCACTGCTGGCATCTTCAACCTATTAGCGCAGGTCAATAATCATCCACGGTGATTAGTAATGATGAGCAGCTCATTAGTGCATGCAAATGTCAAGTGCTCATGCAGTTCTGCCTAATCCATATAAACAGTACTGACATATTATTTAGAGACAGCCTGAACCTGTGCGAACATGAGAAGGTGAAATAATGTACTACGGAGGAGACCGGGGCTAATTGTCACAGGTTTTCTAGTGAAAAATCCAATTATAGTTCTGATTTCTCTAGCAATATTTTTATATTTTAGTATCAAACATCTAGTTCAAAAGGTTTTTTTGTGTGCATTCTGTCATACAGCTCATTCAGACAGGTATGTAGTTTAAAAGCAGATATGATTGTGATTAAATAACTAGGGATAATTTTATAACAATTCTGTCCTTTTTTACTATATAAAAAGTTGTATTTCGCTTCATGATTAATTTTAAGCTTCATTTTTTTCTGGAAAATAATGCTGAACATTTTCAATATATTTTCTGACAACATTGCAAATATTTACCAAAGCAAAATATTCTATTCCTATCACAGTATATATTTTCTTCTTCCTTAAAAACAGACGTCTGTACATGCTCTGTGCTCTAAAGTACTTTTTACAAGAGTTCTTGACCAGATTTGACGTCATTTTCTAAGAGTGTTAATTTGCTGTTTTATGACACCATCAATCCTGCCGTAAAACTGACTGTTGGCCATTACAGGCATTAAGCAGCAGTGTCACACAACACAGCCCCTAAAACCCAGAGGTGCAGTCATTTGGGAATATGAGAAGTAAATCTGAGGACGTGGAGTAAATCTTTTATTGATCAAAGGAGAATTTGGGCATGGGCTGTGAGAGACATCATAAACTCTCTGACCCTCAGAGGTCAAACAGAACCAGGGGACTCGCTGCTGTTGTCCTTATATAAATGAACAAGATCCCAATGGACATATAAAATACTTTCAAATTCCTTTTAGTTTATAATCTGACATCAGAGCCATTAGAGCAGACCATGCAGCCATATAGTTTTTAAAGCACTGGCATGGTTAGTTTTAGCATTCTTTATAGCTTTAAGTTTAAGAAAGCTTATATTGTATCACACATGATCAAAACTGTGCTGGAATACATCTAATTCAAATGAATAAATGTAAAAATAATAATAGTAATGTTCTAAGAACTTATATTTGTGTATTTGTCTGACAGTAAAGCATAGCAGTGTTTACTAAGACTAGCATCACTATTGCTATTTCTCATGATTTAGAATCGTAAATAAACTTTAAATATGATACATTTGTGTGTAGCCCCTCCCTAAGCATTAGTGCCACAGGCATGCAGAATAACACAACTTTTGTTAAGAGGTGTGATATTAATATTATAAGCAAAACTAATCCACACCACCTGCCATACCTAGAACTCAATTGGATGTAAATGAAATATCTAGAGATCCGAACATTGTAGAGACTTTTTTTGAGTGGGTCTGTAAGCAACCCCAGCAACCTAGCAACTGCATAGCAACACACCAAAAACACTGCAAAGCAATGCCCTATAATGGTATATTTTGATCTTATAAAACCCCGTTTGTACACTAGACGTCAAATATTACTCACAGATAGCAGTCTGCCTTTAGGATGAACAGATGAATGGATGGCTGGAGAGATGGGGGTGGGGGTGTGGATCAGCTGGCACTGTGTCTTGTGTTTAGCTGTAAATTAGTCTTTACCAATGAGCCGTTACTCCTCATTCTGGCCGTGTCCATCACATATGACTGGAGCTCTTCTGATGAGAGCTAACGCATGTGGTTCTGAGCTGCCAGTAATAGTACATTTCATCCCGGTCTTCAGTTAACAGAGCAACATACACTTCAAAGCAGAAGTAGCAATAGCCAACAATACATTGTATGGGTAAAAATGATCAGTGTTACTTTTAAACCAAAAATCATTCGTGTTCCATGAAGATATTTTGTAAATTTCTACCATAGTCTAAGGACTTAATCTGGACAGCTTTAAAGGCGATTTTCTTAATATTCCAGATTCCACCCTCAGATTCAAAACTATATAGTAATAGTTATATCTCAAATATTTTATATTTTATATATTTTTTATATATTTTATATTTTATCATTATAATTGAAAGGAAATGTAAAATGCTTAACATTAGGGGTTTATAACAAGCCCTGTTTAGCAATTTTGCACCATAAATCTTTATATGTAAAGTTTTATTGTAGATTGCTGAATTGTCTTATTTGGTCAAATTGATTTAATCACTCAGCACAACAAATGAAGAATAACGCATGAAGGAAGGGGAACTCACATGTTAGTGTTTGCAGTAGAGGTCAGCCACTCTCCAGCTAAACCAATGATGTCTAGACCTGAAGACAGCTGGTTAAAAAACCTCGGGTGACCTTCAGAGAAAGAGAAAGAAGAGAAGAAACACTGACATCATTGTATATGCATGCAAGATAAAGGTGCTTCATGATTCCATAGAAGAACTTTCTTGTCTAAATGGTTCCATAAAGAACATTTAACATTAAAAGGTTCTTCAGATTATAAAAAGGTACGTTTTGTTACTATAACATTTTGAAACAGTTATTAAACGGGAAAGGGCAGGTGGAGCAGGTGAGGGTCACCTGTGCGGACGCCGTATTTGAGCGTATCCCTGCAGTCCACGAGGATCTGCTCCAGACTCTCTGGCTGGTCACACAGCTCTAGGTTGAAGCCCTCCATTCCCTCCAGCAGCTGGTGCGGATGATGGAAGTCCAGCACTTTTGTGGATCTGTCAAAGGTCTTGCGTACATAGTTTGTGAGGATGTCGACCACCTCCAACAGGAACTGCATCGTGTACTCCTCACCATTTTTAGCAGGAAGTAGATCTGTGACCAAAGTTGTTCCACATATTAATGGACTTGCTGTTTGTTCTTCCTTCGTTCATATAAATGTGTCACTTACACATGCTGGCGAAAGGTTGGGAGCAACTGAGATTTTTCTCTTGTTTTAATGTTTTTGAAAGAAGTCTCTTACAAAGTTGCGTTTATTTGATCAGAATACAGTAAAAACCTAAATATGAAACATTATTACCATTTAAAACAGCTGTTTTCTATTTGTATTTAAATGAAATAATTCCCATGATGTAAAATATGATACACTATCTTTCACATGTTTGGGGTGAGATTAAAAAATAATTAATACACTGATAATAATGAGAAACATTTCTTGATCACCCAATCAGCACATTCTGAATTTCTGAAGGATCATGTGACACTGAAGATTGGAGTAGACTAATGATGCTAAAAATGAATCACGTTTTAAGTTATATTCAAATACAAAACAGTTGTTTTGTAATAATATTTCCTTTTTTCATTGTCTCTGAGGCTTCCTTCAAAAACCTTTAAAACTCAGTTTTTATGAATGAGTGGAAGTAAAAAAAGTTACATAAATGTCATCTGCTTTACTTTTCAAAACCTTATTTATTTTCGAGCTTTTTTATTCATTCTAAAGCTTAACTAAATGCATACCAGCAAAAATATGTAGGCTATATTTAACAGCAAGAATCCCATTGCAAGTAATATTCTAAATAAAATACGTAGCCTATATTCAGAATAGCCTTTAACGTTTTACACACACGCGCTCACCTCTTGCATAAAGATTGGAGAAGTCTGTCTCTGTGCGTCTGAAGCGAGGGTCTCGCTCGTTGTCTCGTGTTAAAATGCTCTTGGGCTGCTGATCGTTAAAAAAGCCGACAATTCGGCTCTTGTCGTCAACATTATTGTTCTTCTGCAAAAATCCTGTATCATTACACAGAGAGGAAGACTGAAATGAGCGGCCTCCATGTCCAAACATCGCAGCAAAAACTTGAACACAGACGAAGTGTCTCTAAACTCCTGTCCGGCTCGTGTGTATTTATGTCACAGGTGATCTGGGGGAGGTCACCACTGATGACATCACTGTAACAGTGATTTAGATGGACGGCGTACAGGGACCATACCGCAGTTTAGAAATGCTCATAATTAATAATCAAAATGAATAAACTTTCATTTTGTAGCTTTCATGATGTCCTCGTTTGAAAACAACAACAGAAATAGTGTATCATTTACATGCGCTACAGAGGAATACAGCATAAGAAAAAAAAAAAATCAGCATCGAGACAGCAGCAGGCGCATATAAATGCCACTGCAGATTATTTCATTTAGTCTTCTTCTCATTGTCTTCATCATCATCTTCCTCAGCTGATATGGGCTCATTCAAGCGTTGTATGACTCTTTACCACGACAGCGCCACATTTCAAGTATGCCAAATGAACCTATTGTAAATGACGAAATATTTCATCTAAATAGTTTTTTTTAAAATCGAATTATTTTAGCCTACTCCGTGAAACCCAATGTCATTTTATAGGCAATCTTATTCATATCCGAACATTTATATGTATATTCTCATTCGTCTGCATCTAATAATACACAACCATAAACAGATTTAGCACGAATAATTCACGAAAGACCATTTCGTTTGAAATCAGCTCTTATCAGTAAGCATTATGTAAAATGCTCGCGTTATCGCGGCCAAACAGAGGCTTGAAGGATTGTGGTTTAATAGATCGCCACTGAGCATAAATTCTCTCGGGACACATATAGATTTATCTGCTCACCTCTTAACTCTATTGTAACTATATGCCGGACAAAAACAACCGTAAAGCTTTATCTTTAATAGCCGCACAGAAGGGATTTTCTTTTTAAATTACGCGGTTAAGCAAAGCAACATTCTGCAGCCTCTTATGTTTTTTTTTCCTTTTTTTCTTTTTTCTATTCACTGCAGTGAATCTTCAGTCTTTCAGTGAAGTCCAATAGGCTACTCACCCCTTTAAATTTTTCTTTTATAAAAGAAACGCATTTTTTTTGTCTTCTCCTCCATTCATCGGTCCATAATAGAGGTAATTGCTGCTGCTGTTGACTGTCAATTATCTGACCAGCGAAAAACACCAAAAGGGGGCGCTTTGAGACACATCTGCCCGTTAGAAAGCAATTAATACAGACATAGGCTATTATGTACCACCGTGCCAGGTGGTTTTTCAAAGTAGTCGGTATGGTAGGTATTTCAGTTTTTACATTATTCAATTTCTTTTTTCAACTTACCGCAAATCTTCATTCCAAGTTTCCTCGTACATCCATGAGCGACTCCACTCCAGTCATAGTCTACAGAGAGAAAACGGCGAAATCTCTAAGAAATATGGCAAATAAAGCGATGATTACATGGATCCCGCCTATCCACAAAATACAATCCAAGCCCTCTTTCTAAATGCACCCAAGCGGTAAATGCACCATGCTTTATGCTCTTAATATGAAATGAATGTGGCAGGAGCTGAACAGAATTCAGCATTAATGCAGGCCAAATCAGGACAAGAGGTGGCTCTGGAGCTCCCGCCCCTGCGGCCCAAACCCTCAAGCAGTTCAGCACCATTTACCAGCAGCTAATTATCTCTCCAGCACTCCCGTCCCATTCTTCTCCTCTATTCATCTCAGGTGCATTAAATCGTTTTCTATTTCAACTGTAATTCTGATATACATTTATAAGACTGCGATGTAAATAATTGCCATGCTTGGCAAATACATGTGGCACGAAAACATACAATTAATTTGAAAATCTGATGAAATTTATATTTTATCTTATGACGAATTTATTGACATCTTGTTGTGAAAAGTCTGCATATAGGACACTTCAATAATAGAATAATGGAATTTAATAACAGCGGTCATTTTATGCTTTTAATCTGTATTTAAAAATACAAATGTGAGAAATTAAATCTACAAG
>JAUCMU010000072.1:351332-375637 GCA_032275025.1 Enteromius treurensis
ATTTAATAACAGCTGTGATTTTATGCTTTTAATCTATATTTAAAAATACAAATATGAGAAATTAAATCTACAAGTGCTCATTTATATATATAGCCTATATATAATTAAGAAAACAGAGCCAAAAATGAATTTGGACAAATTTGCCCTGCAGCTACAGACATAGACAAAGTCATAATAAGCCGTGGCTAATTTTTGAAGAGCATGTTTCTGTTCCAGTCATAAGGAAATTAATAAACAGTTTGCCTCCCCCATCATCACAGAGAAACACACTGAAGCGAGCAGAGGACCATTAGTACCGATTTAGAGTGCCTACAATTATAGCTGCACTTCATATAATTACACTCTTCTACAGACTCGTTCCCGTTTTTAGACCGAGATGATAAAAATATATAAAAGCAGGCTACTAAAGCTATAAAACTGTCCTGCAATAACCAATTTTTTAATAATAGCTAATGCATGATAGTCAATTTGAAATAACTATATATATAGCTTTAACTATATATATAGCTTTAACTTTAATAATAGCTAGCTTATATGTACAAAAAAAGTGGTTTGCAGGTTTCCTGTTAGTACATCTCGAAAGGCAAAAAAAAAAAAAAAAATATATATATATATATATACATTTTAAAACAAATTTGCCGGTCAGAGTTGTGTGCTCGTCTGTCTTCGCTAATTGCCCGAGTGCAGGTGTGTTTAAAGGCCATCACCTATGTTGACAGCGACACTGGTCTGGCGCGCGCGGGAGGTCCGTCGCGCGCTCAGTGCTGCGGTGATTTGTTGCTCCTGACGCGTTGCGAATAGCCTCGTTTTCCCGCCTAGCCGACAAGATTAATGGCGTTGGCCACAAAACAAATAGCCGGAGTGAAATAGCGGTTTATCGGTGATGGACCTACTTGAGGAGGGTGGCCGTAAATTTGTCGAGTTGGGATCCGGATCGCCGCCAGCGGAGGAGGAAGAGGAGGAGGAGGAAGCCGCCATCAGCCCCGGTGTTTAAGTCCTCAATCCAAGGAGCGCTGTCACTCTCAGAGAAACTGCTCCTGTTGCAAAAAAAAAAAAAAAAGTCAAGCTGACTGGAGGGGAGATAGAGGGGAGGTTCAGCTCGTACATCATTTAAGGTCCACATCTAGCAATTTTTAAAATAGATTTTTCATATCATAAATTTAAAACAGTAATAATGTCGAATATGTTAATGAACTAGATATTCACATATAGCCTACCCGTGCTACACTTTTCTTTAAAAAAAATCTAATACTTCAGGTTCTTTGGCTTTTTTATTTTCTGAAGAACAGCAGCAGAACAAAAGCTTAACTAAGAACCATTTAAACATAAATTATTATTCAAGTGGATGGGGTTTCGAATTTATGTCAATACAATTAAACAACCTTTTAGAAACCAGTCCACGCGCACAGGTTGTCGAACATTAAATCATTTCCTCTAGGCTTACTTCCTCGAATAATTCAAATAAGCCGAGACGATTTACCTTTTTTCCTCACTGAAAAAGCTACTGGATCAAAAAGATTTTAAGAACCCTGCATTCAAATATTGATAGAACCTGATCTGCTCTGAAAGTGGTGCTCATCATCATGCCAATAGGAATCACATATTGTCTTGATTAATATAGCCTACACATGTTAACATTGATTAAGAAATAGCGCATATTGATTTCCCAATTCAGATGACATATGGATGAAGAAAACCGATGGCTGTTGAAAGGTTAATAGAAACCTGATAGCTAGCCTATATCTGCATGCCATATAGATTGGCATTGTTAGATTTAAATAAAAATAAGATTGAAATAAAAAGCGCAGACAGCACAGAACGCCCGTCTGAAGCACCTGTTAGATTTATTAGAATTATTACAGTTTTACTGCTTTTTAAAAAGTCCAGGAAGCTGCTTACCTTGTAAAAGAAACGAGAGTATGCAACAGTATCCAAAATCTCCGCTCAACTAAATTCCCTCGACGTCAGCCAAAAGAATCTAATTGACGGATCACGATGATCTTTCCTGAGGCGATGTTTTATTTGCTGCTACTCAGAGCGTAATTCGCCTGTTTATTCGACAGTGCGTGTGCGTGACGCGCGGTTAGCAATCCTCGGACCTCTCCACAACATCAGACTGGCTCTCAAACACATCTCATTTCTACAGAAGCATCGGCACGAGCGTTATTACGACAGCTCTGGCACCTTCCCGCAGGACTTTGTGTCTTAAACGAGAACGCAAGTCACGAACAAACACTTTCCAAGTTTGACACAACAGCCACGCAACCACAGCAACGCACTGCACGACATATTACACGCTGCTGCTGTGAGGAGTCTGGGTCAATGTGACCTTCAAACATCAAGGACAGCGCTGCATGTAAGAGCACCAAATGTCAGGATGTTTGTGCTTTTAGCACCTGTTCTTGAACATGTTATTTATTATTAATATCTATAAGACTATAGAGACTCGTCGAGCTTTGAAGGTTAAGCCTTGGTGCTTATGCGCAAGTTACATTCTTAACCTTGAAAAGAGAAGCTGTTGTCTGAGAAGTTTTAGTCCTGGATGTTAGACACGAATGAGAATGCTGTTCAGACTGGTGTTGTAGGAGAACTCCACATGGTGGCAGCAAGCGTTCAATTAATGCAATAAACTCGGGTGAATTTACGCACATATTCTGATTCTAATGTTTTCTTTTTCCGTTTTTTCCGTCAAAGTGATACGTTTTCCTTAAGCATTGTTCTACCTAAACACATTAGACAAGAAGGAAGTCATCGATTGTATAGGAGGACAGATCGCTAGATTTTGTCATATATTTCAGCACCTGGACAGCTCCCGCTGCGACTCGCATCTGCAGAAGGTCTGAAACAATAAACAAATAATAAAAATAAATAAATGAAAAATCTAACTCAAATATCATATCATACCCTGTTTTATTGTTTACCAATAGGTTTTTTCCAACTCAATAACCCTATTTAGAAGAGAATAATTTTCTGAATGTCACACCTCAGGTTATAAAGGTATAAAAGAAACGCTTATTGAGTAACTTCAGAACCTTTATTTTTCAGTTTAGCTATACATTCATCTTCTTTCTGAATTCTATCTGCAATAAAGCACCTTTTAATTGTAGTTGTTTTTTTTTTTTGTCTTGCAGCAGGTGTATGGATTAAACGTTAATTTTGATTCACGTAATTTCAGTAAGAAAAAAGCACAACAGAAGCAGAATATTATAATTTTTTTTACTTCAAGTCGACGCTAGATGGCGCTGGCATATTAGGTCCATTAAGATCAGTCCACGCACACCTGCTTCATATGCATATTGTGTAATTAAGCAACAAAATAATACAATTAAATATAATTTATTTTTATTACGTTTTTATCGTTTGTATTGCATAAAAAGCATTGAAATGTTATTCTTAGACATTCTAGATTTGTTATCTTCTTTTAAGAGTTCATAGGCTACAGGTAAGTAGTGATGATAATAATAATAATAATAATAATAATGAAAACCATAGTGATGGTAATAAGTAATATTTCATAGCCTAAAAAGAATGGTCAGAATGCAATCAATCAATTAATCACAAATTTAAGTTAATAAATTGATAGTGATAGGGACTATATACTGTAGTGGAGTATTTGAGTACTTAGTAAATTAGTGTAACAAAAAAAATATATATATAATAATAATAATGTGTATGCAGTATTTTGCATGTAGTAGTTCTTTTAGAAAAGCAGTAAGCAGTCAGGTTACAATATAGCAAAATATCTTTTAAATAAATTGGTTGTTTAGAGAAAGAAAAGGAAAAGTAGCATGGGACACCGAGGTGAGAAATGTGTCGATCTTTCAGTGCAAAGCGTCGCTTCATTCTCCATCCTGAAGTGATGCTCTTAAACACACCCCAAACAACCTTTGATGCTCAGCTAGGCCTGGGTTTATTATTTTTTTCACATTTAATACTCTAAAATAAACAAGCACATGTAAGATTGCAAGTATGCATGCTTAAGTATGTGTGTCTAAACGCCTGATTCTGCCAGACTTTCAACAGACTGACATCAAAGGAAGATCAGAGTGTGGCATTCAGATCAGGTCACGGTGAGGCTTAAACACAAACTCCCTCCAGCAGTCCCTCCATGCAAAGCCACATGTGCTGTTGTGATAGCCTGACCATATCTCACTCTCTGAAGGAGAGGAACAGCCTCGTCTGCCCTGTGGGAAGAACTCACTGCTTGCTGCTGCTGCAGAAGCACACTGAGACATGTTACTCAGTACCTGAAAAAGGCACGTGCGCAGATGCTTCAGAGATTGGTTTTCAGCTTCCTTATGGGACATTTTGAGACATGCAAGTTATTCATTCTATAGCATGACTCCAGTCAAAACAAAACTGATACATCTACTAAAGCACTTACTAAGATTATGTTAGTGAATACTCTGCTTTCTTTGGTACTCTTATAAGCAAAAACCAAAACGCTCTTTATTACACAGTTTGTATCTTATGCTTTAGTGAATGTCTGTGACAATTAGTCTTTTTGTTTTACATGTAGCTACAACAAATAACAATAATAGGTTTAATGTAGAGAAAATCACGATTGACTATGATAGAAGATCGGTTTTAATAATAAAGTTTGAATGTTCAATCAACATATTTACAATTCAGGATTTGGACAAAAAAAACAAAAAAAAATTTTTCTAAACAGAATTCATAAAAATATTGCGCTTACTTGTGTTGATGGATAAAGATCCAGTATGTGATTAATGATTGGTTATTAGGAGTTTGGAAAATAGAATTATGGATGTCCTGAATGGTGTTAAGAGGGGGGATAAAAAAAGAATCAATAATGAAGAAGTATTTATCTCTAAGACTTTAAAGGGCACAAAGGTTACGGGAAACACATTGCAAAATACCAAAATAACTGTAAGAAACTATGATTTAATGTTTTACAACCGTTCAGTGCATGTCCCCAGTGAGAAAGAGGTTTCATAAATCTGAATCAAATTTTATTGTATACTTTGTTCTGTAGAGGCTTAAGAGACTAACCCTAACTTAGTACAGGTAGAACAAGTAATATAGCTAGATCTTCTAAACGCAGGTAAGCGGGCAAACATTAGAGCGGAGTTTAGTGACCTGTGCCATGATTTTACCAACAGAGGCGCTATTGCAGGAGAACTGCACCATAGAGTTCAAAGAATGAATAAAGATCCCCCTTCCAAATATCAATAATACACACATCCCTAATATATTGTAAACTCATGTAGTTTCATGCAAGATATAGAAATCTCCCATAAAAAAAGGTGGAAATGGTCCTTACATTTCACACAGAGAATTAACTAGAACAAAACTCCTGAGTGAATCGCCAGAAAGCACTTTGTAAAAATGTAAATGCAGACAAATTGGAAATTAATTTCAGCTTAGCAAAATCAACATCAGGATCCGAACGTGAGCACATCACAGTCTGCATAGACTCGCAGTGCATCTGAATATGTCGTCTCGGGATGGAGCAGATATGAACGCCACACAGATGGCCTTTTATAGTAACACATATTTATATGGTTAGTGATGTTATTTCATTAATGTGCTTCTAGGATTCTGATGCAGAGATGTGTTTGAATATTTTAAATAACAAAAACTTCAATGCTTATGAGTGACATTACGAAAAACAGAAGACTACAGCTGATGTCAGTTAACGTTTGCTTTATTGTCATTTTTGCCGACTTTGTTCTTAAATTCATATAATGGCGTATAAAAGCTGTTCTTTGAACTGAACATCAGAGCTATCCTAATAACTGATAAATCTCACAGTGCTTCATTCTCGGCTCATTTTTAACAGAGTTTCACTGTTTCTCTGTTTGATACACACACACTATATAAAACGTACTTAAATTCAAACTCTGACATACATTTGACTCGCATTTTTCCTCTTGACAAAAATAAATCTATCCACTGTTAATAACGCCACCGCCTTAGGTTTCAATGGCACGTACAAGTCATATCCTTTATTTTCACACAATAATCTGGAAAGTTTAACAGATGGTGGTTTTCAATAGCATGCTAAAACACCCCACAAGGAGCGAGAACTGACACTTTCATTCAACAAAAGCTATCAATATATTTACAGAATAAAGAAATCTTCCACCGAAGACAGAGATCTGAACACAAGTCAAAACTTGTTAATGCTTTGAGTGGCTCAGGAAACATTTTCCAGGGTTCCTTGAGGAACTGAGAATGACTTGAAAATGATATTTACAAGTCCAAAAAACTGAGACTCCCAGTCTTACAAGTCTCATTGAACCAAACCATATTTTCGCTTCCTGAAGATTGTATGTATTGCACTAGTCTATGGTCGTCCAAGTCTACTACTACACAGGTCTCAGGTCCTCTCTTTTGACGTAATCAGTGGTCTTTTCGTGACTTTTGCTCTTCTTGTTCTGGTGCGTCTTCACATGTTTGGCCAAGTGGTCGCTCCTCATGAACCTCTTGCAGCAGTCCGGACACACAAAGCGTTTCTCCCCGGTATGAGTTCTCAGGTGCCTCTGTAACTCGTCCGATCTGGTGAAGCTCTTCCCACAGAAGAGCCAGTTACACACGAAGGGTCTCTCTCCCGAATGCCAGCGCAGGTGCGCCTTTAGGTGCGAGGTTTTGCCGTACACTTTCCCGCATCCGGGGATGTGACAGATGTGCTGTTTCTTTTTGCCGGGCTCGTCGCTGGAGCTGGACGACTGGCAGTTAGGACACCGGCATCTCCGGCAGCGCCTGGCCGTGGCCAGGGGGGATTTGGTGTGGAGGAGCGCTGCGATTTGAGTCTGGTACTGTGCAAAGTCTGTGTGTCCCAACATCAAGCCCCTCTGGATGGGAAAGCGGTGCGGGCCGAGGCTGGATGGGTGGCTGACGTGGTTTCCTTGCTGAAGGCTCCACCAGGGTATATCCTCCCCGGGGTTTGGAGACAGTTGTCTCTGCTGCTGATGGACCAGGCCTGAGTGTCCGTGGACGAAGCCGGGAGGGATGGGGGGTGGCGCCGCGTAGGTGACGGCGGGCACGTAGGTCGGAGGGCAGCTTGACTGCAACGACTGCATGGAGCACGGCAGCATCTTGACCGGAGAGAAGTCATAGGGATAGGTGGGGTCGGCCGGAGGGGTTAAGGGGAGCTCGTGGTGGGCGCTGTAGGAGCCCTGCAGGTGAGATTTGGTGGATAGTCCGAAGGAAGAATTGTTGGAAAGCGAGGGCTGGGGATTGGCCTCGTTACTCCAAGGGTGGAAAATCCGTGACGGAGACCCGAGGGTTGTGTCGTAGGGAACTTGAATAAAGTCCGTGGGTGTGGATCCGTGATGATGGCCGATCCGGTTACACGTCGCCGCTAGAAGTGCCAGAGGAGAGTGCTTGCTGTTTTCCGGCGAGGAGTTGGGAGTGCGGTCCTGGATGGCAGGAAAGAGCCGTGTTAAAACATTTAGTTGCATATGCTTGAAAACCCCTTTTAAAGATCACATTTAACTTTTGGGGGGAACTTTACTACATATGTTGTGGTCAGTGATAGATACAAAACTGGCCACAAAGCAAATTTACCTCAGTGTTTATGAAGCATGTGAAGCATAAAGAAAAAACAAACAAAAAAAACTATTACCACTTAAAATCTTTTCTCAAGGTAGGCAAAACGACGAAATCTGGTTATTTTGAATATGCACAACTTTAGTTGCATTGGTGAAATACGTTTACAGCATTAAGAAATGACTTTAAGAGATGTTTACCATCCTAATAAAGTACACTGAAGAAAAAAAATCAAGCAGCTTAAGTTTAACTGCTGCGTTACGAATTCGAAATGAAGTCATTGGAAATGTAATTACTGGTGAGAAGATCGTATTGAAAGTCTCAAAACTCTCAATGCAACTACTAATTACATGAATGAAAACACCGTTTTAACGACGAAGGAAGTCTTACAGTCCCGTTATGTGTTTTTGTTGTTTAAATTTGAAATCGTTCGAATAATCGCTCGCCACATAAAACAGAGCCGTCTCGTTATCTGCCGGAGTTTGCGCAGTTCGGAGACGCGCCTCTCGTCAGTGAGCACCGTTTATTTGCGCTATGCGCGACATTTTCTCCAATATCTCAAACTTTTCACGAACCTGAAGAAATGCCTGTAGTGTGTCGTTCCTCAGCACAGCCACAGCTGCCATGGCAACACTTCCTCGAGTTCCTAAAGCTTCCCGGTTTTAAAGCAGCCAAATTCACTTCTTCAGAAAGACTTGAATGCGTCTTCTCACGGAAAAAGTGCGCTCGCGTCGCTTCCTCTCCTCCAGCTATCCCTGGACTATCTGAGAGAGTGAAGGATCACTTCTTTGGATTTGATAAGGACTTTGGTGGGCCGCCAGCCAGTCAGGAGTGAGATTTATGACTTTGAAGTTCGCCGCTGCCCAATCATCAAAGAAGAGCGGCTCTTTGAGAGGGGGAAGCAAATCCTCTGAATCCACACAAAGCTCCTATGGTGTGTTTGTTGGTCTGGATAAAAGGGCTGATTATTAGGGGGGATGGGACGGGTGGGGATAAAGGCGGGACAATTAATGAAGTAATCACTATGTGGGAAATGTATATACACAAATAATTGGATTTTCTTGATCAAAGACCCCCTCGCCGCCTGGAGACCCCGCTATTGGATGCCGGAGTCACCCGATCCCCCTTTCTGTAATTAAGGATTTGTTGTGCGACAATAGGACTGTGTGTTATCTCCAGAGATCTGGTAGGGGCTTACGAGATAACTTCAAGAGGAAGGAATCATTTGACTCAGTAGAAAGTTCACACATAGTTTTCCCGTCCCGCGATTTATTGGATATATCGCTCAGGAGTTTGACTTGTTGGCTCGTTTCAAAAATAATTTTCATAATATATAAACAAAACCATGTAAATATGCATACATGTATGGAATCTGTCCTGTTGGTAAATGCAACAATGCAATTTTAATTTAGTAACAACAGTAATAAAGAATATATGTATATATTTAACAAATGATGTAAAAAAGGACGCTGCTGATTCTGGCACAATCAAATCACTTTTTATTTGAGTGCACTAATTGCTTGTGATCAAAGACCAAAAAGAACAAGCGACTGCTTAATTGTTTTCGTAGGTGATAAGACAAGTCGTTTATGAAAGAACAATCCCACAACACCCCATGGAAGTCTCCGTCGAGCCATCAAAGTGTGGAGGTGACATGATGATGGTGATGATGATGATGTCTTAGTTGTGTGATTTGCAGGCTGGCGAGAGGAGGAGATCCGATCTTTGAGAAAGTTTGAACATTTTCCAGTTCTCCTCCTTCTACTCCGCCCCGAACCAGTCAAGCCTTCAGTCTCCAGCACATGTGACACCTCCACAAATATCACAGGAATCAAGGACTATGCATCGTAAAAGACTGCTAAAAACAACAAGTGCTTCCAAGTAGAATGTGTTTAGGAGTTCTTGCAAAGTTTTGCAGGCTGTCATTTCAACTTCAAATGTGAAAAAAACAAAAAAACAACCCAAACAAGACAAGTAAACACCAACAGAGAGATGTGTCTAATCTATGACTTTTTAAACTGTCCCTTTCGAGCACTTTGGAGTGGATGATGTTGAAGCAGATCAGCTCTTTTGATGGGATTAAGGTTTCTCACATAGTAATGGAGGAGGAGGGGAATTCCCACCGGGACCAGATCTCAGTTTTCCTACAGTCCATAGAGAATTGCAAGAGGGCACAATTCTGTTTATTCTTCTTAACGGTCACCTCCATATGCCATATGTTATATTACTGGGTGCCACAGGCTCATACGTTTTTTTTACTTTTTTAGGCAACCTTAATTTAGGTTATGCAGTGCATGCATAGAGATTTAAAAGTAGTCGGCACATAATAAATAACAAAACATGACATTTTTTATTTTATTTTATTTTTTAGATAGATTAGGATACAAAACAGCTGGGAAGATTGGATTCGAACAACACTGTACAAGTGAAACTTCACCCAAACTCACAACCACGCCATTCAAAAATATGCTGTGTGATACTTACCAGATGTTATATATATATACATATTTTAATTTTAATGTGTAGTTGGAATTAATCTATTACCAGAGGGAGTTTTATAGTATCAAAATGAGAAGCAGCGATGCACATTAAAGATCTGAACCAAACTGTTACTGGAACAGCAAGCACCGCTCATTTACACGCTCTGTGAAGAGAGCACATTATAGAGCAGCTGATCACTTTCTGTCAAGATGATGTACAGACTTCGTTCCGTGGTCTGTCACTCATTAACAGGAAACAGAAAAAAGCACAATGAGTCAGCCCTCACTCATCTAATCATGTTGTTTGGCAACATATTATTTAAAACATTATCAGTTCAACAGGCTGCCACGGAGAGTCCTTATATAATTAATCACGGTATGCATTTCTTCCATTTTATTTTTAACTGATAAATAGACATGTAAACTTGTCTTTCATAATAAATACACAAATCCAAATACTGGGAAAATAATGCATATATAAATAATTACCCCTCATTATTTTATTTATCTACAGCACATTCATAGAAAAGGGCTGGAGAAGGCAATCTGTAAAAAGAAAAAAATAAATGTGATTAGTTACATAAAACTTAAATGCACAAATTTAACCGTGTAAGTGTAATTTTGATTGCTTGTCATGTAAATCAATGATTTCTAAAATAAATAAAGCAATGAGCAAATAATGTCCCTTAAAAGCTTGTTGAATCAAATCTGATTTTAGCATGACTTTTCTAAAAAAAATGCATGGCTAATCAAATAATCAACTTAAGCAATTTCAGTCCAGCAAGTGTTCATCTTGAAATATTACTAACAACTAAAAGTTATTCCTATATTACATTAAAGATTTAACAGTCACATTAAATGGCTTTTGATTTGCTGAAAAAGTGTGAACAATGATTTGGATGACTGAAGGCATGTAGTAAATTGTGTATAACCGCTTTCAGCAAAGTTTTGATTATGTTAATAATTTAGATTCCAAGAATGGGTTAATGAAAAGCCTAACCAAATCACATGCAAATAATATAAAATATCAATCGAATCTACATGAGTTTGGTCTCAGTGTACAACATAAATGGGTGTTTTCTGACAGCATCGCAGCATTGTCTGTGAGTTTCTGATGAAAGCATCAACAGTGAGTTTCATGATATTTTAAGGCTTCTTTCGGACAGGTCAGAGCCGAACTTTTCATGTTCTCTGGACAGACAGCAGAATAAAATAAAGCAAAAGGACTGAAAAAAAGAAAAAAGGGGTTCCACATCTGTCTCGCACACAAGAGCAGGAGAGATGGAAAGGCAGAGAATTGCTTGGGGCTACCGGCTACGAGAGCCTCAGTAATGGTGTCTCGTATGAGAAAACATCTGTGAATTTCCTCAGTGATCTACAACAAAGTCCAACTCAGAGTAGTCACTCAGGGGCCCTTTGAAGTCTCTCCCTGACAGAAAGCTGCCATTGTGTTCTGCCCTCGACGCCGTGTAGCCTGACTCTGCTCTTGCTAATTTCCAACATTTTCCCCTGAAATCTGATCCGGTTGCCTGTGCTCGGGCTGCAGCGGTGTGCTGATGGGCCTCGGGTCAGGAGATGAGGGAGAGGTCGCCCCTTAAACACACGCTCGCCGCTGTGTGTGGCACTGCTCTGGTCCCACCGGCCCGGGGCAACTGTTGGGGTCACGTCTGGCTTCCTCAAGCCTGATCAGAGGTTTGGAGGTTTAATGATCAGAGTTTATGGATTTGTACTAATTTTAGATTCGGTCGGTTGGGATTTGAAACCCTGTGCAGATGTTTGCTGTTGAAACAATTGAGGATTTTTTAGTGCTGAAGTTTCAGAGCGCAGAAAGTGAGATAAAAACTCGTATCAACAAACTGTTTTGTGTGCGCAAATTAATATTAACAGCAGTCAAACAGGAATTTGAGATATTGTTCAAACCATTGAAAGATGGAAAATTGTTACTTAAGTGCTTTATCTCAGATGTTTCTCATGTGTGCTCCTTATATGCAAACGTGTGAAATACATATGGACTGTAACAGGCTGTATTTCATTTAATCTGTGTTTGAATCACAGCCAAAACTGACATTTTAAATATTAAGTTTGGCATTTTAGTGACTATATTAAATCCCATTAGTCATGCGACTCAGGTTTAGTGATAAATCTAAACCTTAAACCATGAAAATGTTTAATTACTTGAATTGAATGTTAACTGAAATAAAATATAAAAACAAAAGCCTAAACTTAGCATTTTACAAGGTGGCTAATTCATAAGATTTTGTTACGATTTGCCTACTGGCAATTCATAAAATACATATGATTGATCAAGTATCGTATGAATTTGTACGAGTGAGATTGTATGAATTTGTATGAATTAGACACCTCGTAAAATACGTACCAATTGCCATGAGATTGGGCTGACATTTCTCATTTTCAGGCATTGATTTGATGTACTAAAACAACTAAATACACTAAAAAGACTGTAAGAGAGCGTCCGATCTGAGACAGTCTCTCTCCATGGCTTGTCCCCACTGTAAGGGACAGATTTGTTGTTTTGCCTCCTGAATGTAAACAGGTCCTGGCCACTTCTCTCAGCGCTCGCCCTGCTTGCGTTTACTCGGTGGCAGCTGCGAGCACCATCTGGGAGGGCTTGAGCAAGGCCAAACAAAACAGGTTACACCTTCGGCCATGCCAAGTCCTGTAGCCTATTCCTGGTCTGCACAAACAACAGGGGCTAATCGCAATTTCATGCTCTGATTTTCCCCAGACCTCTATCCAAGCCCCGCAGGAAAAGAAACTTTAGCTCATTTTCAGGAGATATGGGCTACACGTGGTTCCATATGGCCGTGCTCATGCATGAGAGTCCTCATACCTCATGATTACAGAATCTACCATTTTAAACTCCCTTAAATCATACTTTCCAATCTATTTCTTTTTTGTTTTTTTCTTTGTTTAATAGTAGATTTATATACATCGAAGGACATATCATGTCATTCTGTCCCGTGTGTCAAATAGCATGTACTGTATTCATTAGAATTCTGTGGTAGAAAAGACATTTATTTTACAGTTAATTAAGTTACTTTACAGTAATATTTTATTTACCTCACATACACTTAAAAATAAAGGTGCATCAGGATGCCAAAGAAGAACCTTTTCATCTAATGGTTCCATAAAGAATCTTTAACATCTGAAGAACCTTTCTGTTTCACCAAAGGTTCTTTGTGGAAAAGCTGGTTCTTCAGATTGTAAAAGGTAAGAAAGAGATGGTTCTTTAAAGAACCTTTGACCGAATAGTTCTTTGTGAAACTAAAAATGGCTTTTCTATGGCATCGCTGTGAAGAACCTTTACTCACCCTTATTTTTAAGAGTGGAAACCATAAATAAAAATAAAAAAATGTACATTGATCATTTATTTTCTTCACAGATCATGTTTTCACACAATCTCATGCTTTTTACTAACACTGCTGTCTACCTATTGCTGGTCTGATTGCCAAATTGTGCAAAACTACAACAAAAAGCAAAGAAGAAGAAAAAAAAGTCATACCCTTTAAAAAGAGACAGTTAATTGATCAAGACACTGTAAAGATTGTTCAATTGTTACTGATTCAAATAACTGCAGTTCTGTCGAACTTTTGTTTCCACAAAAATATTAATCAGTACAACTGTTTTCAAAATAATATATATATATATATATATATATTTTTTTTTTCTTTTTAATCAAGTGAGTATATTGGAATAATTTCTGATGGATAATGTGCTTCTCAAAATTAATGTAATGATGCTGAAAATTTAGCTTTGATCACACAAAACAAATGATTATTTTAATATGTATAGAACTATAAAGCTAGTTATCTTATATTGCAATAATATTTTACAGTATTACTGTTTTACTGTATTTTTGATCACATAAAAGAGCCTTGGTGAACATCAAAAACGAACAAATATTAACTAAAAAAAGGTGAGCGTTAAAAACAAACAAACAAACAAAACATTAACAGAAAAAAGTTTTCAACAACTAAACTGTAGTGGAACAAATCATGCAATTTTGAAAAGATTGTTTTAACGATACCATTTTTGGAGACTGAGCAAAAATCTAGATACAATAATGTAACGCGCACAAAAAGTCTTTTTAAAGGACACAAAAATCTATTCTAAAGCAGCGGTGAAGAGTTTCAGAAAAAAGTTAGACATCCTGGAACACAAAAGAGCTAGTAGTTAAGTTTCTGCGAATCAACCAGTTAAGTAAGGACTAGTTTGGTAAATCTTTCAGACACAAGACTAGTTTAGACCCAGTTGGCAATCAGCTCAGTCACAGATTTGGCCACACAACCACATTCAAGTCCAAATGCAGCGGGGCAAAATCTCCCACTTTTATCCCTGTGGTATTCACTCAGTGCTCATGCAAATGTGGGTAATTCAGCGGGGCATAGAAAGCCCTCAACAAATTGCAGGTGTTAGGAAGCCGAAACAAAGGCCACTACAAGCCCTAATGGCATCCAGCATCATTAGCAAGTCTTTGATGTGCGTGCTCCACTCACTCTTTTATCTCCTTCTCCCCCTCTCAGCCCTTCTCGCTCTACATCTTACGCTACCCCGCGCTCTCCTTCTGTCTTTCTCCTCTAACCCGCTCTCTTTCCGCGGTTCTTCATTAAATCAGTCTTTAGGGAGGGCGCCCACTCCTGTACCCGACATCTGTTTGGCTCTTATGCCTGTCTGTCTGTCACACATCAGTCAGCGTAAAAAGCAGTGCGCCGCTAATCTGCAAATATCCTAAAGTACCTGTTTATTCTGAGAGGCGGCGAGCAATAAAGTGTTTACTTTCATTCGCAGCTTTATTATCCTGGCGCGATTACGAGATGCGGCTCGCCGGGAAGCGTTTACTAGCAAACGAACATATATATGCGCAGGAGTGTGTGTGTTCTTGTGTATCAATGGCAGGTTACCTGCTTTACATCCCAGCAGGTTTGAAAGAGAGGCTTTGGAAACACTGCTATTCAAAACTCTTCCTTTGAACTCTAGAGGATATAGAGACAGGACAATGCCAGTCTATTTGTGTTCCCCCTTTGAAGTCCACCCTGTCTATTAGTATGAGAGAGTGTGCTGTCTGACAATAAATACTGCTCTATCTAAAGATTACGGCTGCAAAATATCTGAAAGGTGCCACATTGCTCCGCATACTTGGGAAAGAAAACACGCGCTCTAGAACAAACAGGGAAAAAACTCTTCGGCGACCACATTAAAAGAGATCGTCAGGTGCTCCAGATGCGCAGGGCGCTTTAATGAACGCAAAGAATAGGCTGTTCTGGTTTTACAGAGAGTTATTGAGATATTAAAGAGCACAGGTGCAGGGCCAGCATTGTTTACCGGAGCAGACGCGAGTTTAGGGATCATCGGTAGCTTTAGCTTGTCAATAAAAGCTTTGTGTTCGACAGCTCAGTTGAATCCTTAACCTGCTTCTGATTATTAAACGGCACATTGAGTTTCTTCGCTCTTAATATGCCTCTCGCAGAAGAACTGAAGAACAGTGTGAAGGCGAACTTCAGAGGCGAGCACAAAAACTAGAGAGCTTGTTCAAAATTGATTTCCATGGCAAAACAGGGCCAAAATAATCTAGGGAACAAGATCTCTCTTAATGGATTCGATGTTCTTTAAAGAGGCACTCGCGGGTGTTAGAGTGACCTATTTCAGCCGGCACTTTTCAGAGGAACTAAATATTCTCAGAAGGGGAATAATGCTCGCAGAATATTCTCATTACTGCCTCATCCGAGTGCGAGAAAACCGGACACGGCCAGCTATGATTAGGACTAGAGCTCATCAGGAAGCACACGGGCTCGAGCCAAACGTGTTATGAACACATCTTGCGATGATCGTTTATCTACACTGCCTCTGTCTGCAGGCACAGGAATTACTGTCATTTGTAATTACCCTTTTGTTAATCGTACACTTTAAGTAGCGCTGTCAAGTGACTAAACTCGATTAAACATTACCCATATTTACATATATTTATATTCATATAATTTATTATAAATAAATTAATTTAATATATAAACATAAAATATTTCATTGTATTTATACATACATGAAGATACAAAGTACACACACATATGTTAACAGAAACTTTTATTCTGCATGCGATTAATCAGGATTAATCGTTCAACGCCACTTTTTTAGGTCACATGTGCTTTGTAACACACAAGATTGTAATCTACGCTTTCAGTTGAACATAAAAATCAATTATAAAACAAATGTGGCTAATGCGTGTTTGTTATGAGCAGTATTGAGCAGTAATAATATTACTTTGTGCTGTAACTAGTAGTGTAGCTAATACTAATAAGATTTCAGTAATAATAATAAAAGTGAGGCAGAAATATATACATATTTAAGAAGATTTTTTGACCAAAATATGCAATTACACTTTCTTTGGGGCATGAAGAAAAAGTAATGTAACTAGTAGTGTAATTACTGATGCCAGAAAAGGTCACACTTGATATTAAGTTTTCTTACTTAATATAAACTATTACGTAATAACAAAGAAAATATATAGGTACAATGTACTTATTGTGCTCATATTGTATTACAAAACACTTCTGCTGCTATTGAAGTGGGATACAGGTAAGGTTAGGGACAGGTTTGGTGGTATGGGTAGGGTTAAAGGTGGTTTGAGGTGTAAGGGATGGGTCAACAGAGTATTTATACATTTAATTTCAGAAATGATCTACATATAGGTATTTTTAAAAATATAAGTACAATGTAAAAACATGTGTGTGCACAATAAGTGCATTGTACAAAATGATTAATTTAAATGTAAGTACATAGTAGTTAAAACCACCTAATATAAAGTGGGACCCAGAAAGAAATAAGTATAATATTGCTTTTTATAGGAGTAACTATTTACAAGTAATAAATAATTAGTTTTAAAGTTTTAGTTCACCCACAAATTAAAATTCTGTCATTAATTACTCGCCCTCATGTTATTCCAAACCCTTTGTTCATCTTCGGAACACAAATTAAGATATTTTTGGTGATATCAGGGAGCCATCTGACCCTCCATAGACAGCAACACAACTGAAATGATCCAGATCCAGAAACATAGCAAAAACATCAGTCAAACAGTCATCATTGGCTCAACTTCAGTTTTGTGACGCTATATGAGAATACTTTGTTTGTGCAAAGAAAGCAAAAATAACAATTTACTCCACCATTCTTCTCCCCTGAGTTACATCTTCCACCATTTTAGAGAGTATCACAACGCATGCGTACGCTTTCCACTAGACGTAAACCACTGCGGATTACCTACATGTGTGTGCTTCCCCCCGGATGTAAACAAGCTGATTACATCAAATGTGTTAAAGCGCGTGTATGCGCTGTGATACTCTCTAAAATGGTGGAAGACGTACGTTTTTTGAAGCCACCAAAAACATGTGTGTTCCGAAGATGGGTTTGTAATGACATGAGGATGAGTAATTAATGACACAATTATCATTTTGGGGTGAACTAACCCTTTAAGTAACAAGCCACTGGTTTTAAGCCACATGGAAGTTGTGTCAGTATTGGCCTTTCATAAACAAAAAGGTTGTTTGTTCAATGCAATTCATCAAAAAGCACCCACGTCTGTAAGAGTGCATGATGTGTCCACTTCAAAAACACTCAGAGTAGGCTGATATTTGTCTTTAAATGATGTGTTTTTCAAATAGGTTTCAAACTTGGCATACATTTGATTAAAGATTAAACAGCGCATCACTTCACTGAGAAACGTCTGTATGATGCATGTAAAAGGAAAGAGACGAGAACCTCAGAAACAGAGGAAAAAAAATCATCTAGATCCAAAAGAGGACAGCAATTGCACAACTGAACAGGGGGAAGTAGACCACTCTTAACAAACATCATCGCGAACATTAAAATTACTGATTGAATCTCCACACACCGTTAAAAATAAATCTACACTGACCATAAAAAATGTAGCAAATTTCAAGCATCTGATGTTTCATTACCTCAACGTGATGACTATAACAATTAGTATGGGATGACTGTCGCAAAGTCAGACGGAAAACACTAGAGCACTGTCTTTAGTGACAGATATATACCGAACCAAAACGTTAGACATTTCAACCAAAATATAGACAATCATTAAAAACAAACAAACAAAACCTTTTTTTGCCATTGCTAAATCAAACGGACTGACAGCAGTATTAGAGAACACCATCATCAAATCAAAATAATAGTTAACAAGAGTATCTGCAAGTGTTTACATTACATCTGAAATACCTATATAATGCGTTTGTTGGAATATCTGCGCAATATTTATTCATTCTTTGAAAATTTAACCTTGCCGATGCCGATAAGGCAAGCATGCTAATGAGTTGTTGTTTTTTATACCTGAAAGGAACCTAAAGAGAAAGACAGAAAGACATGGAGGGTGTTTGAGAGAATAAGATCTGTCTACATCTTCACTAAAGATCAGATTTTCTTACGGGCCCTGAGGGGTCAACAACGGCAGATGAACCAAATGATATGCAAATAAAATAATAAAGCGCCACGAATTGGCTTGTGTGCGCGGTGCGGCCCTTCTCATCTCAGAAATAGTTTTGTCCAGCATTTCTCATCTACAGCAACATCACGGCAGGCCCACAAATGGAGGTGTTGAATAAAAGATTTGGAGAAAAAGTAATACAGAATTTTTTTTTTTTTAAAAGAACAAAGTTGAAAACAATTTGAAATGCGAGGCATTCATAACAGTCTTATCTTGCTCTCTTCATGTCTTTTTGTCTCTGTTTCTGTGAGGGGGGATCAAACGCAAAGAATCACTTTTCATGTGCTAATGTTATCTGCCTCCTTGAGGAGAATTCAAATTAACGATTGTATCATTATTGGTTTGATAAACTGTGTTTAATGAAAGAATTATATCAAGGATGTGAATCAAAAAATAAGAAAGACATTGTAGGGTATTCCTCAAACTTTCCATAACCATGAGAGGCTTTGAAATGCAGATATTGCCTGACGCTTTGAGATAAGGTTAACCTCATCTCTGAGAGTGCAGGGCTGTCATAAACATCACAAAGGGCCAGTTAAATATTTGGTTCGTAGGGCCCTAAAAAGCGGTTTTACACAATAATCACAATTTCCTTTAAAATACTTTTAAACAATGCATAGTTTTTTGACTTTCAGCACCATTTCACCTTTTTTTTAATATAATAATAATAATAAAAATAATATATATATATTTTTTGCAACTTTTTATCAAACTCTTTCTTATCTGACTTCCCCCCCCCGCAAATTTAGCAAGTTTTCATCTCACAATTTCACAGTTATCTATTTTATTAGTTCAGACTGCTGCCAAATGATTAAAAACATTTTTGCTTACAAAATATGTGTGTGCATACTGTTATGTACATATTATGTGTGTAACATGCATGCATATATTTCAGAAAAATATGTAAAGTTTATATATTAAATATATTTATATATAATATAAATTACTAGAATATAAATATATTTTCAATATATATATATATATATATATTTATACTGTACATGTGTGTCTTTAGATATACATTATAACACAGATATACATTATTTAAACAAAAACTTTTATTTTGGATGTGATTAAACGTGATTTGACAGTACTAGTTCAAACTAGTTTCCCCTTAAAAATGAGTTTGCTATCTTTTCTTAAGTATGTCTTAAGTGTGTAAGTATGTTTTATACGTGTAGAAAGTCAACAAAAAGTCAGAGTTTCTGCAGAAAAACTGCTGTTGTGTCCTGAATGACTATAACGACACCACAGGACATCAGCGTCTCCAAACTCAGTGAGCCCTGTCATTAAATTCTTCATTCATTCATGCCATGTGACATCTGCACTGTCTGTGAGGATATGTATTAGGGCGAAACGTGTCTAATCTGACAGTCTGCCACAGCAAACAAGACTACAATCACAGAAAGAGGGGGAAAAAGAGTGCAGAAATGAAAGGGACAAACAAAGCAGCCTGTGAGTGATTTGTTCATATTGTCTGGATTGTAATGCTTTACTAGAAGTTATATGTTTCTCTGAAGAACAGAGAGATGCTGCCACTGCCAGTCCAATGCCAAGGATCTACAATGCATTTGGATATTATTAAGAAATGTTATATTTTTTGTATGTATAATTTTATGAAACACTGGTGGCTGTTATCCTATTGCTTTTGCTCCTGCTATTAATGCAGTACGCTACTTGAAGCAAGGTGTGATTCAACCACACTTTATGCCTATCCACACCCCTTAAAGACACTGTTAATTTTTTGATGAATTGGATATCCTGCTGGCATATTTTCTATTTAACAGGATGTTGGTGTTGGACAAAACAAAGGTTGGGTCTGTGATCTATATAATGATATAATAATTAAATACTAAAGTTTTGACATCTATTTGAGTAGCATAACCTTTTGAAAAATAAGTGCTTTTAGTACTGAATGCACACTTGTAATTCAAATCTTAAAAATCAACACTTCCACGACTATGTTTCTTTAATCACTTTTTAAAAGGGAAAAACATCAAATAAAAAAAATAAACAATTAAAGTGCATTAAAAATAGTTACTGTTTAGTTTATATAAGCTGATTAAAGAAGTTGATTATAATTTCAACTGTATAATGTAATTTGATATGACTGAAAAATTTCAGGTGTTATTATTAATTATTATTATGGTAAGCACTAAAAGTAATGTTTTCGTGTCATCTTAAACCATAAAATCACTGTGAAGAATCATCTGTAATGGCTTTATTGTTACGGATTATAAAGGATAGTTTACTCACTCACCCTCATTCCTAACCTCTATGAATTTCTATATATTTGGTAACCAAACAGCTTTGTCGATTACTGACCACTGTATGGAGAACAAACTAATTTATTAATCTACATTTATTTAAATATCTTGTATGTGTTGCAGAGAACAAAGAAAGTTAAACAGGTTTGTTGACTTAACGATGACAGGCCTTTCATTTTTGGATGCACTGTCCCTTTAAATACTTATGACCATGTTGTAATATGTCTGTAAGTCGATGGTCAGTCTGTAACAGTGCGGGCTGGTAGTGTGTGTTTAACTGTGAACAGACGCAGTGGTCTCTCACCGGCTGTCAGCACTGCCTCAGAGTGGTGTGCAGAGCTCAGCTCATCTGGATGAGATAATGGGAGGGGCAGTGGGCGGGACAGTCTTTGGGTTGGGGGAGGAGCCAGATAAAACCTCCTCCTCAGGGATGGCCTCTATAGTAGACAGTAACTGATAATATTCATCCTCTCCATCCAGAAGCTTGATTTGCCTGAGAAGTGAGAGAGAAATAGAAGAGGGTCACTGATATACATTAAGGCAAACTGGATAAACTTAATATATTAATAATACCATTATGTTCATGAGGCAAATAAAGTATACTTTGAGTTTTGTCTTCAGTAGTCCAATGAATTTGTCTTATGGCGTGGCAAATTAATTAATTCAATTAATTAAATACAAATATTTAAACATAGTCTCTCCACTATAATGAGCTCATAAAAACTGCATGCATAATAATGAAATAAAAATGAGCAAAATACTGTTAAAAATAGTTGAAAAATCACAGAACTTGCAAATTTCCCTAATTACATTCTAAATTAAATTGGCTGCATGTCTCTTCTAGTTTCTATTACGAGATAATGACCTTTCCACTGTCTCAAGCAGTTACTTCAGCCTCACATATATCTTTTGAGCTCAAAACATTCAGACTTTCCTCTGTGGCTGGAAGATCATCATCACTCTCAAATACTGAAACTCGCTGCCATTGAGTCCCCAGCATCTCTACTTTTTTCCACAATGCCATTGACTTCTAATGTCACTTTTGAGTTCCTCATGTCAGTCAGTTGCAATTGTTTCTGAAACACCTCTGTGGCAAAGCAACCTGCAAATTACAGGCACTAAACATTTTTACAGTGTTAAAAACTAAAGCAAATAAGAGGTTCAAACGTCAAACTAAACAGGCCTGAAAGCTGCCTTACTTTTCACAAGGGTTAAAAATAATAAATAAATAAAAGAAAAAGCAAGAAACGGTTAATCCTTTCATAAAGAGCGCTGATATACAGCCTGCTCGAGGTATTAAAGGAACCAGGCTTAACTTCACAGACTGTGAGGTCACATATCTCACAATTAATACATGCATTCTTATATCATGTCTTCTCCCCTCCCAAAAATAATAGGGGAAAAAAGGCGCTTCTTAAATAGCTGGTATTTTCAGCTGCGCATTTGCATGAGAAGCAAACAGAGCCGTGGTCTTCTCGGCTCCCCTCCTGAGCTGCTGGGGTGTTTAGATACCAAGAAGGAAAGCTGTTATTTACCCCAGTTTTCTGGGTTTCCTCTTGCTCCCCTGATAATCCAGACTTCTCTGCAGAGAGGACACAGAACCAGCACACACACACACACACATACATGCAGAGTTAGAAAAGCTTCAGAAAAGACAAGCGCGAAGCAAAGAACATGCGCGAGAGAATCATTAATTTTTAATTCAAAGTGATTTTGTGTTGAATGTGTGCAGATGCTGATAATATCAGAAGTCACAGCATAATTTTTCTTGATCAAAGCGCGCAGGGCTGAGGCTGATGAGGCAGGCATCTTGCTCGGCTTTGATAAACCACATCAATTATTCACCGTGAAGGGAGACATCCTCACATGAAAGCAACAGATAAAGCGCCAAAGCACATGGTGGAGACAACAGAACGGCGGAGCGGCGTGGGGGTGGGGGCTCGGGGGTCTGGCACAGGTAGCTTTAATTGTATTATCATCTGGAAACAAAGTTAGACAAAGGCTTCCATGAAAGGCTTTGAACTCACGTTGAGATGGTTGTAATAAAGACTGTCTTCCGGGCTGTTCAGGAGCTTGGGCTGCTGTCCTCTTCGCCGAGGGGAACGGTGATGTAGCTTTACCATTGGACCTGCGGGACACACACACACACACATGCGCGGGACGGATCAGTGACACGTCTCCCATTGTGTTGCCCTGCAGGAATTGTATAAGCAGAGCAGCGCAAATAAAGCTGACAGCTGCAACATAAATACATCACGCTGAACAATAGTGCACTGCAAGATTTTTAAATTTTTAGAAGAAAATCTGAGTGCTGTTTGCCCTTGAAAAAAGTTGTTATGCGGAGTGCTCTGAGTGATAATTAGATGGTTTCTTATTGGAATAGAGCATAAGTTTATGGGATTTTTCATCCATGTTATTGTCTCCCATGCAGGCTAAAAAACAATTGCACTTTATTTTACGGTATGTGCACTTACAGCGTACTTACATAACATGGATTAAGGTTAGCGTTTAGTAACCTACTTAGTTCTTACCAAAAATAGTATATACACGCTACACGATTTAAGGCATGATTCATGTCTTGTTCATTTTGAAGACATCACAACGTTGCTTTACATGTACTTGGAAATAACAGTAACAATTAACAACAGATCGAGGACCTGGAGGGCAAAACATCCATAGAACTTCAGCAAAAGCCTGTCAATCTGTTTCACAGCCATGCATATTTAGATCACCTCTCAAAACAATAAAACCAAGGTATGGGAATAAAATGTAAGTTTTGGTTATTTGCGGTCTATATTAAGCACCCGCGGCATTATTTCAATCATTAAACAGCACGGCAAAACATTGTAGAAACACTTAAAGTGCAGCAATTTATTTAAAACATTAATATTTACATATCAAATTCAATCACTGTATTAACAACGCAGAGTTAACATAAGAAAGCAGATGAGGCTGGAATTTGAACACAAGCCGCTTAATGGTTCACTGTTTTCCTTTGGAAACCATTTAATGTGAAACTTTGCAATTTGCGTTTATATTCTGGCTTCATTTTCTGCCTGTACAAAATATACATCATCAATAAGGTGTTTACTGAATTTCACCTTTTAATGTCTGCATTTTACATTACTTATTAATGCAAACTGTGTAGAAATGACTGGCCAAGGCAACTAAAATTGTTAACTAATGTTAACTAATGAACCTTATTGTAAAGCGTTACTGGAGTAACAGTTATTACATGTAACCAATCCTATACCAAATTCTAAGCGAAGTCGTTCAGTAATAACATGTCTACATATGTATAAATGTATATATATATATATATATATATTTTAGGGGTGGGCATAGATTAATTTTTTTAATCTAGATTAATCTCTGATCGCCGCTGCGGTAAAATGCACTTGCACCTTCTAATGCTTTTATACAAAACTGATGAACACACTGTCAGTTATGTTTTCAAAGCAGAGCAAAACATCTGATATATGGAAAGAGATCCGTGCATTAGTCTGAATGCAGCCTGTTAAAGCTGCCACTGTC
>JAUCMU010000072.1:414005-429091 GCA_032275025.1 Enteromius treurensis
CCAGGTACTGACCAGGCTCAACCCTGCTTAGCTTCAGTGGGCAACCAGGCTTGGGCTGCAGGGTGATATGGCTGTGTAGATCGGCACGGATATCAGCAGTGGCTTATTTAAGTTTATACTTAACGATCAGGAGATTGTCGAGTGTTCACCATACCACAGAAGGAGCAACTTCACTGACAACTTCCACCCAGTTTATTGCAGTACAGCTGCTTGTGTTTCGCCCACTTGTTCTGTCACATCTTATAGCGACTCTCAGCAGGTGTCAGTCCAAACTGGCAGCAGTGCCTGCTCAGCTCCATCTATGGACTGTTGCCCTTATTACTAGAGTTTCGCCTCTTGGTCTTCTATACTCTTTGGGTATACTCCACTTCCAGGCAGGTGTGTTGAGGAAAGTCCCTCCAGGACCAAGTTTGATGACCCCTGATTTAGACAAAAAGGTTCTTCTGTGGCATTGCGTTCTTGTGATGAAGTGAAGGCTAAAGAAGACCAATGGTCTCTATGCAAAATTATTGGTTTGTAAGCATCTGTTTAAAAATAAAACAACATGAGTCAGACTGTTGTTAATATATTTAACCCTTTTTTATTATTAAATATGAGACGTGTCTTTTTTCCGCGCTTGAGGATCTGAACAGACTGTAGTGTGGATGGATGGAGTCTGTGATCAGGAAGATGGTGTATTCTTCAGCTGCTGCTGCTGTCTCAGAGATGGTGTGTGTTTTTCAGAGCATGCTGAAGTTTCATCAGAAGGAAAGTTTACAGGTCTGTCTGGATCACGGGAGACTGAAAAAACATAAATGTGATTTTCATTGTTTTGGATTTACTCTGTTCTCAATATAATATATTCTGTCAATGACACACAATTACACATCTGTAAACTTTCATCTTACAGAAAATCTGATGAATCTGTCTGAATGTGAAACTTAAAGACAGTCATGTGAAGATAGAATTTCCACAAAGAACAAACACTCACAGTTTGGTTGTATTCTCCTCATACTGTCACATCTAACAAGAGTCCGTCTGTTTTTCTCTTGTGTTTCACTGGTTTGTGTCTCATTTCTGGCCTCCATTCTCCTCTCTGTCCTGTTGTTTTTCTGGTTTCATCTGGTCTCTGATGCTCCAGCAGCTTTCTCTCTGTGTTATTTTATTTCTACACTCAGTTTCTGTGAAACCACACAGACTGTTTAGAGTTTATTTGAAGCCAGTGGTTTTAGTTCAAGAGCAAGTACATTTTTTTCCAAGCACATGTTATCAGTTAAATCCACACCAATCTCAATAACTGCTATTAGTGGACAGATAAGTTGAGAGTGACTCTCGAAGGAACAGCATCCTCTTAAACCACTGTTTGAAGAATTGATCTTCCAGAATCTGGGAGTAAGTTTGGGGAGCTGTTCCTTCAAGAGTCTCTCACAGATTTATCTGTTCCTGAAGCCCATGAAAGATCAGGCTTAACATATTTCACAACACTTCAGCATGTTATTGTTAAGTGAGTGTCAGAACCTGACTTACTGCTCTTCTAGAGACTCCAGGAAGGTTCAGTTCTAGAAAATTATGACGCTGGAGACTAAATGCTTCCTGATGGTTTCTTGACATTAATTCTTTTGCAAACTTGTTTTTTTTTTTTCCTTCTCCACCTGTTTTTTTCTGACTCTGCTGAGCCAATGAGCATTTCTTGCTAATTCTATTATTGCATTAGTATTGCATTTCACTGGCACTTCATCATTTTTAACATTTTAATCTGAGTTTAATCTCTTTCTTGGCTCATTTTATCTGGGAGAACACTTTTAATAATTTGGCACACCTGAATATAAGGAGTTTTTGACTTTCAGCCTTTCTGGACAATTATATATCACTTATATTATTAAATACAAAATCAATAGTAGTTATTAAGATTTATGTGGTTTGGAATTGGTAAAATGTGTCTAGAATTTCAACTTATGAAACAATTTGGAACACAGTGTAATCTTACTGCTACCTTTGTCATGTTGACATTTCTATTTGATAGTTTCACTTTACTGTTGTAACATCCCCATTTGTGTATCTTCCGTGTTTTGATCTGTTCTCCCCCTGTGCTTCCCTGTGACCCAGTTTCTGTTAATTGTCTATTCTGTTCAGGTGTGTCTCCCACGTTTGAGTTGATTGTCTCCCCTACTTAAGCCTACCCTGTGTTTCAGTCTGTGTTCGTTATTTTTAAATGTAACATGTGTTTTTGCTTGTTGATATTCCACTTTGTATAAATTAAATATGTTTTCACAAATAGAAGACTCATTCCGTTCTATTTCCAAGGAGCTCAGTTACAATAGGTGCTTGCTTGATGGTTTATAATATGATCTAAATACAGCTTGAATCTCTCCCTCAATATACTAAGTCCATAATCACTTGACGGCACACAATAATTCACCATATTTCAGGGTTTAATGGTTAGTTCAATCAAAAATGAAAATTCTGTTAACATTTACTCACCCTCATGTCCTTCCAAATAACTAATATTAATGCATTATTCTACTGTACATCCCTAATCCTACCCAAGACCTAAACTTAACAACTACCTTACTAACTATTAATAAGCGACGAAATTAGGAATTTATTGAGGGGATAGTCTGAGCTAACAGTTAGTTAATAGAAATAATCGCAGGAGAATTGCGATTGCTTCAAGAAAAAATTGCTTCAGGAATCAGCTTTTGTGCATCAAATATTTAACTCAACACAATATTCCCTCTGCCTTGCTGTGAATCGTCAGTCTTCTCTCAGGATGTCGTGTGCATTGAGTCATTGCTAATCTCTCTCCTCCCGCTCTCATTAGCAGCTTGTGTTTTGTGTGATCTTCGTTGTGTCTAGGGCCCTGCGGGACAAGCTCAACACTCATTCTGCCAGCGTTGTGTTATTCTGTGGCTGTTTTCTACCTGTTAACAAACTCCTCGATGAGTATGCGGTGAGAATAGCCCTGCCGGCGGATGTTGACGGTCTCTAGGATGCCAGTGTATCGCAGCTGAACCATCACACGCTCCTTATTAAAGAGTAGAGCCTGCCGGTCATCATTGGGTTTGATACAACGGACGAAATGAGGCGTTCCCACCACCATCTTAGACAGCAGGTCCATGAGAGAGTACTACAGTAGAACAAACACACACACGTGTTAAGTGTGGGTATTGTGTAGGAATAGGGATATAGAATGTGGTCATGCAGAGTATATGAGTACTAATAAACCGCCAATATGTTATGCTAATAAGCTATTTGTTTACAGTAAAAATCCCTATATTAAAGTGTCACCTACAACTGAGCTGAGGACTCACCCTGAAATAAGACGCCACTGTCTGTCTCCTCATGTTAGTGGTTTCCTCTGGGTGACGCATCATTTCCATGGTATCTACCTAAACACACACACAGACACACTTACTGTAGCTTACATGCCTACATGCAGAAAATGTGCACATCACACACATTTTTACACACACAATGAACACTAGTTTTCTGTTCTAGACTAAATGAGCATGCCTTCCTGTTCATGTATGACAGATATTTACACAATCACACAATTTACTCAACTAGAAAATAATAAGAAAAAAAACTTTAAACACTAAAGAGAGGTTTTTTAACGGCAAAACAAGAACTATATGAACTGTACTATAGGTACAGTATTAGTCAATGTAAACAGCTCAAATTAAAAGTCTGACATAGGAATTCATTTTTTGTAACACAATTTTAAATCTTTATAATGCCAGTGAGTGCAACACATCTGCTTATTGTCAGTTCATGTCATGTAAATAATACAAACAGATTATTAAATGTTTTTATAAATGCCTTTGGTAATACTTTATTTTGTTACATATACATACAATAAATTATGATTAACTACATTTAGATCAGCCAACCCCTAGCATTATACTGTAGTAAGTACATGTAGTAAATTAATATTACTCAGCACAAACACCTTGAAATAAAGTGGGACTACATGTTTAGCATTAGTTCAACTAATAACTAATGTTGACAAATTAAACCTTATAGTAAAATGTTTTTGATTTAATCTACTACTATATAAAGGGTTTTAATGACAGTGCACTTAAACCATCATGATTCAAGCATGATGGGCTGAATACTGCAGGGACGTGTTTTCATAATGAAGTTCAGGCTTTCGACTGTTCTTAAAAAGGACAAGATATGATGTGTATAACAGCCATTGCTACAACAGACCTCATGAATTTATCAAAGCGATACATAATTTAGAGCAGGTCTACACCAGCAAAGCGTGTCTTCATATTCTATTTCATCTGCGTGTGCAGAGGCAGGTGTGTGTGATCTTTATGAGAAACTGAAGGGCTGGACATGAACCCTGTCTGTGAGACAATCGAACTAACCCAGTGTTTTAATAAGACATCTGTCCCACTTCTGCTTACAAGCACAACTCTGTAAAGTGTCTCATCTGTGACTGAAGCAGTTTGAAAGTATCTGCAATATTAAATGCAAACAATTAACTGGCTTCTGTGCTCCGGTGTCTAATTATATTTCTCTGATACAGCAGGTAGTCTGTTTGAATCTCACACGCAGAAATAATTATCCAGGGTTTTCCTTCATAAGAACAGCAACTCAGCACTGTATGAGCACACATCACCACAGCAAGTCCAGCTATATTAAGTCCTTCGACTGTGCTGGACATAAAGAAATGTAAACGTCACCCGGGCTTCGCTATGACTGAAGGGCTTTCACAGTGAAAACTTCTTACAAAAATATTTACAGTAACATTTACATTTACAGTCATTTATGATGTTATAATATAAATGTTACTTGATGTTTCTTTGTAATTGTTTGTGAAATACATTTATTAAATACATTTAGGATTTGTCTTCAGAATGAAATGCTCTGTTATTGGCTTATTTGAAAGGGTCCTGAATAATAATGTTGACTTCTGCCCTAATTGGCTGTTTCACAATGCAGCTAATTTTAATAGTGCACATTGCAGGTAAGAAACACAAGAAGGAATATATATACTTCAGTACTTTCTCTCGCAGTTATATCCGTAATACGCACAATCACGTTGCGAGATTTGCAACTGCACATACTGTTTATACTAATGAGCGTCAGTACTTTCCACACATCAAGATGGTTGTCAGTGGTGCTCAGGATCCATAAATCTTTCACCATGATCCTCAATCTTCTCTCCTTACTCTGTTTATGTGGTAAGTGAAATCTTATGTACTGTAACAGGCTACTGCTAGCAAGCTAACCATGTCTCTTTAGTGGCTCGCGTGACTTTATTAGAACAGGTTTTTTTCTTTTCGTGCCTTTCTGAATACAGACACCAATCCATCTCTGGACTTTACATTCCCTGCACAGCCTGGAACATAACCTTTATCTCCATGATCTGCCATTTTCACTATTGTCCTGCTTGTTTCTTCACGATACCTGCAGAACATCTGATGGTTTGGCTGGTGGTTGGTCTAGAACATGGGCGGGTATAACAAGTCATTTAAATACTGGGGGCGTAGTGATCCCGACTGTGATGTCACAGTTGGTGTTATTTTGAGATTTGCCTGTTTTTCAGTAGTCTTTTTTTATTTATGACATTTACACAAGAAGGAGGAAACATTGGTGTTTGAGACCCAGGGTATATCATTTTCCTGTACAGAACTCCTATACCAAGGTAAATACAGTTTTACATTCTATGGCACCTTTAAATAAAACATTGTTATATTTAATACTCTGAAATATAATTTTATAGTATATGTGCAGTACTAGGTTTCCGATGCTAGTCAGTGGCAGGTGGAATTAAGGGAGGAATTAACAATCCCAGTTTAGAGATTTGAAAGGACAAAAAGTTGTATTACAAGTAGGAACCTTTAATATTCTTGAATATTTATGTTCCTGTAAAAGAGATACTGTAAATATTAAATGCCTGTCTCTACTAAAAGTACATTTTGTAATTTTTAAGACGTACATTAGCCATCTTAGATGTTTTAAACGTAAAAGACATTTACCAAACATTTCAGTTTTGATTTCTTAGGATTGTTAGGAACAGAGAGATAATAAACAGATATTAAAAACTTTAGAATAAAATACATAGGATGTGGCTTTTTTAAAGCTGCTTCTCAAATTAAACTTTTTAATTTTTTAAGTAGGGTGTTCTAGGTTTTGTTTCATTAGCTTACAAACTAAATCAAACCAGAAAGAGAAAACAAAGGAGTGAAAACTGCATTGGAAAATTGGACTGATGAACATAAAGACAGATATCAAGAGATTCTTACCTTTAGCAGGTATTTAGGAGACTGAGAGGAGAGAGGATAGATCCGACAGTCAGATAATAGATTAAAAGTGCAGAGCTATTTTACAATCAAAGTTATGCAAACAGGAGTTCAGCGGCTCTGGAGCGGTTCTGGCAAAATATATAACTTCATCAGTTGTAATGTATCTAGTCAGCATTTGTAGCTGATGCAAAATTACTCTTCATGTGGCTGATGAAGTATCTGGTGGTGGCCCATACAGTAACACCTGACTCTTTAATACAGAGGAAATTATATAAAAAGATGAGATTAAATAAGTGTCGAGCTTACATAAAATCTGCACCTTTACTGAACAGACAAAACTGTAGAAAGCTCAGAAAAGACTCTGAATTATGTGATAATTCATGTTTATTTTCATCTGAAACGACCAGAAAAATGAATGAGATATTTTAGAGATGGCGGTCTGAATGTAAAGAGGACAGCACAGACCTTGTTTCTGCCGCTGCTGAGCTGAGGAGGCAGAGATCTGGATGCTGCTGTCACTCTTGCTCTGGACGTGGCCAGGTTACCTGCTCAGCCAAAGAAGAAACGCAGATCAGTGACACATCAATCTTTCCTCTCTGAGCCACGAATCAATAAAACAACACAGTAATGTAGTGCTTTGAGCTTGCAACCCAAAGAATGCATGTTTAAACCCTGGAGGAAATCAGCCAAAAGACTACAATCTTGATTCTTGATGCCAGATCGCTCCACCCTTTGGGTATTTTTATGTTATTTTCATTTTTTTTTTTTTTTTTTTTTTGTATGAGCTTGTAGTGTACTTCAAATATTAAAAATATCTATTTAAAAAAAAATTCACTTGCAGATAATATAATACTGGTGAAATAAAAGCCCATAATTGTACTTAAAGTATATTTTCATGACTGTTTTATAACACACTTAAGTATACTTTTAAAACACCCATAAATATATATATATATATATATATATATATATATATATATAATGTCAACTTAAACTTCATTAAGTTTTAAGAATCTTTTGTTTTCAGGCTACAAAGAAGTATTTTTTTTTACAGAAATGTGTAAACATTTAAAGTTAATACATTTTTACCAAATTGCACCATCATTACAAATGTGTAATATAAAATAAATAGTTTAAAATTATATTTTAGTTTTTTATGACTGTAGATAAAAACACAGTACATTTGCAGTACACTTTTAATATATTTTCGGGACAACAGTAGTAATTATGATTGTACGAACTGTATGAACGTGGTGGTCATGTCACACTGTGGGATCTCCGTTGTGACTAGTGTCTGACTGTATACTATGGTAAAAATGTGTTAAAAAAGGTGTGCGCAAAAAAGTCTTGTTCAGAGTTTTACATCAACCTACAGATTCTTAAAGTGCCCCATTATGGCATTTTAAAGGTTGCTAATATTGCTTTATGAGTCTCTTAAAACAGGTTTACATGTATGCAAGGTCAAAAAACACTTCAGTTTTCTTCAAAAATCATTTCTTCATTTAATTTTACCCGGTTTCTAAATGGTTGGTAAACGACTCGTGTGAACAGTTCGAAGAATCAGTCTGTCTAAACCCCACCTTCCCGTGAGCCCTCACTGCTGTGATTGGTCAGATGTAGCAGTCCTTTATGATTGGTCTACCACTACAGCATGTGTTGGAAAACAAAAAAACCCATTGCTATAACTGAATGACAGCAGGATACAGCGTCTTCTTCACATGATGTAATCCACGTGGAAATTGTACTGTTGGGGGGCGGGGCAAGTTGTTCGTGACGTAGAATGTGGGCGGACATTAAGCAAATATGTTACTTAGTGATGTGGATCTGTAACAGAAAAAGATTCAAATAGCTGATGACTCGTTTAGGTGAATGTGCGCCAACTCTTTTTTTTGATAGACAATAACTTTATTAATCTTGCACTGTCGGCATCACAACTTTGCAGATAGTTTATGTTCACATACAGCTACATGACACACTGCATAAAAGATCATATTTGAAAAGGCATAATAGGGGCACTTTAAATGATCGTGAGCTTCATTGCACACGGGGATGAATCTGCATATTTAAGAAGAATGTTATAAGGAGCAGCACACACCCACAGGGAAACAGCAGTGCAACCAGGGTTTATCATAGCAAAGGCAACATATAAGAGGAATTTCTCAAGCAGAGGACGAAAGCGCATCAGTCTATGGCATATAGAAGAAAACTCTAGCATTAATTCTGATCTTTTCGTAGGAGATGTCACACTGCAGGACTATGCGCAAAATCTAGTGACACTGCCAGAATTTCATCAGAGGTCAAATTTGATCGCAACGGCAATTAATCGGCTGTCGGTGAACATGTCAAACTAACAATCAAAGACTAGAGATTTTAGCCTATAGGACTATAGGAGTACTTTAGGATTTTAAACATTTATCTGAGACTGCCAAATCATGGCTTAAATCGCACAGTGTGAGCCAGGCCTTACATTCATCTTGCACTTTTACGTATCACTTATTTTCAAGTACTGTTTTTTATTCTTGACGACATTAACAACGACAAACAACATTCGTTACAACAGCAACGTTCGTTACTATAATTGCTCACTGTCATAAAACTATAAAACCAAAAAAAATGATATAGCAGACAATGACCTTTATTTACCCCCTAATTGAACTACATTAGTGTGTTGTAATGTAATGTGGGGAATATGATTACAACTCATATTTACTTATTTAAGACAAAAACCATTTCACAAAGAGCCTGAATGAAGCCTGTGTTGTGACCTTGTGACCTATGCACTGTCTAATATCCAGTGCTGAGAGCATTCAGGATCAGAGTGAGCCGTCACTGTCTCTCATCTTTCTTTCTCTCTGTCGTTAATACACTCTCTCTCTCTTTCTGCTTCCTCCTCTCTTATGCTTAAACACACACACACACACACGTCTTCGGGATATGAAACCCCACTGTTGCATATGCAGCACCGTCTGAGCTTTTCAAAAGTTTCTGCACAAGATGTCCAAATGTTTTCCCTGGCTGGGTCTTCAGAGACTAAACTCTGATTAATGGTACTGAAGGAGCCTTTGAAGCCGGATTGGTGACATCAAAGTGCTAATCCATGGGTGGCAGGAGTTTTATAATGAGTGGGAAGCATTTTAGCACGTTTCAAAGGCTCCGGCGCATGAATAAACAATGGCAGCACAGATGTGCCACACACCTTTAGAAAAATACCCACCGCAGAAACGCCAAGCATAGCGCAACTGTAGCTGTGTGTGTGTCGAAGTCTGAAGGAATCTAGGGAAATGAAACATCTGTTGTTCTTGTAGTCTGTGCCCCAGTAATACACCAGATGACAGATTAGAATGGGTCACAGACTCAAACAAACAAACAATAAGTCAAGAAAACAATTATCATTCTTCTTGCCATTGCCACGCTGGTTTTGTAATGACCGTCTCGTGTGAACAAACACGAACGGTTCCCAGCGTTCAGAACAGATCTTGTTTAATTGCTCTGTTTGTCAGGGATTAATTGAGTTGTTTCAGATCTAACTACAGCTCAGGAATCCCACGCTCCTGCCAATGGGATTACACGTGTAGGCTGCTGCTGGTAAAATGTTGTCTAAAGCCTGACGCAGCACTGCTTGATTTTTGCTTTTACATTGACGGGTGCCGGAGCACAATCTCGCCCAACCACTGGCCAAACCTGCTTCTACTGGTCTTATACCAGCATCCAAAAACCTCTCTACACTTCAATAAACTCATGCAATTTTTTTGTTATTGAGGCACAGCTATTCCAGCTGGATTGTTTTTCCTGTTCAGTTAAGAGAAAATAATTTGTATGCATACAACTTGATGTATAATATGATGTATAAGATATATAATTATATATCAAAAATATGATATAATTGATGAGATGAACCATACATGTGACCCTATAGACAACAAAACCAGTCACAATGGTATATTTTGTAAAATTGAGATGTATACATTATCTAAAAAGCTGAACGAATAAGCTTTCTATTGATGTATTTTGTTGGGATATGGCAATATTTGACTGAGATACAACTATTTGAATATCTGAAATCTGAGGGTGCAAAAATATTAAGAAAATTCCCTCAAGTGTTGTTAAAAGTTCTTAGCAATGCACATTACTAATCAAAAATTAAACTTTGATATATTTACAGTAGAAAATTCATTAAATATCTTTAACATTATCATAACATGATCTTTACTAGACTATTGTAGTTGAACTACATCAGTATTTTGTGATGTAATGTGGCAATTAGAGTACAACTCTTATTTAAGGCAAAAACCCTTCCACGGACAACCTTAAAGGAGGCCGTGTTGTGCCCCTGTGACCTATGCACTTTGCAATTCACACAAGCAGTGACTTAGGCCCAATCCCAATTCTATTTTCTACACCTTTGCCTACCCCTCCCCCCTTCCCCTTGAAATAAAGTGGAAAGGGGAATGGTTAAATATTTTCCCCTAAGAAATGGGACACGACTACTACACTGTTATACGTCATCATCCATTGTCACTAGCTCCTAATGTTACGTCAGAGGACATGTGCCGATGTAAGCACCGTTCATTTACATGTACACATATATGGCTGTAAGCGAAACAAAACCAAAAGGGAATTGAGACACCCCTACCCCTACACGTGAACGCGCCAAACGGAGGGAAAGTGTAGGGGTAAGGGGTAGAATTGTGATTGTCTTTTGATGGTTGAAGGGATACTTAACCAAAAATGAAATTAAGCATGTTCTCTAAGATGTATACAGGCATTGTGAATCTCACATGAATGTAATGGTATTTTGTGCTTTTGTGTCATTTATATATGATATATGTGTGTCATGCTTCATAAAATGCTGATGTAATGCATTACAATCTTATTAATGCACATGTGGCTGGAAGCAATGCTTTATACTTCCACTTTCAAATATTCATATTTTTCTCATCGACGTGGGTTATATGTGTTACTCTCTTACACTACTTTGTGTGGTTTTTGACACTTTTTTTGTTCACCCATTCATTTGCATATTATGTAGACTTACAGAGAAAAAAGCTTTGCTTGGTTTTATACATTGGTTGTTGATAGGATGGAGGCAGATGTGAATTAGAGCTTGCTGTTAAGAGTTTTTGCAGACTAAATGACTGGATAAGTCTTGCATGCAGTACATCACAGAAGGAAAGTATGGCACTTTACCGTAATGTGAGTAAAAACATGTTACATTTTTTTTCACTGTCCAATTTGACATAATTTTTGACTTCTGAGACACACATTGCTGTACATAGTATGAAATAACAGTCACAACTGTTGTTCTCACATCTCTAAATTGCAAAATAAGTGACAAATAGTTATAAATAGTTATTTTACAGATAAAAGATCAATGCAGATATAGCTGAGTCTTGGGTACTGCTGGTCTAATTGCGGCTATATTGTGTTTGTCAGGTCACATGACAACCTGCTAAACACAAATTACCGTAGAAAAACCCCTGTTTCTCTCAGCCTGTCGTTTTTTTTATTTCAGCTCTTTCTGCTACTGTCTGTCTGTCTGAGATTCTCCCCTCCTCTCTCTCTCTCTCTCTCTCATCTCTGAGTGCAGATTATTAAAGGACATTTGTCAAAATGAATTAGTGCGAGTGGAACAAGCATGCAATGCATAAGTGCATTTTCACGCTTTTCACACATACATCATGGTCTGATGAAGGGGATCTACCCTGAAGTCAGCTTATAACTCATGCACCTACGCACACTGACACACACACATTCAGTATCTCTGTCTCACACACAGAGCGGAGCAGTGCCTCTGTATGCTTATATTTTTCACATTATGACTTGATGTTTTGACACCCACATGCCAGTTCATGATACGTCCATACTGAATTGTGAATCTGCAAACCCCCCTAATATTGAGTGTTCGACAAATATGGGGTTTTCAATGGTTGATTTCTGAACTACAACCCCCCAACTCCAATTCAATCTATAAGCTTAACCCTGAAGCACAACATTATGTCTAACCCGTCACAGTAAGTTTTCTGTTCATATAATTTGAATAGATAACAGAGGGAAGTTTAGTAGAATCACTCGTGTGCGAAATCACACATTCTAAATAAAAAATGAATAACCCAGGACATTTCTCTTTCATGTTTAATGTAGACTCATCACATTACAAATGTTGCCCCAGAAAGTACTGGCATTAAGGTAACTACACAGGTTCAGGTTAGATTTGGAAGTAAGTTTAGGGTTAGACTGTAGTTTAGTTTACAAAGTAGGTAAGGATAATGCATAGTACAGGACTTCAGATTCTGAGGACTACAAAGTACTGTCTATAGCTTTTAGATACAAAGTCTTAAGAGGAATTGGCAACTCGTAAACTACGTATGATTTAGCCACCTCATAAAATATGTACGAATTACTGTAAGATCGGGCTCCTACAGTATGACACATACACACCTTCACAGTATTAGATTTGCCATTGTTCACAAAGCAGCACCCCTCACACTAAAATAAATCTATTCACGCACAGGCTCAAACAAAAACATTTGAAATGAAAGATGATATCGTAGCTATGGTCACACATTTAGTATGAATTTCCAGAGAATGACCTACTGTGTGTTATTTTGTTTACCGCTGTTGTGTTCACTCGTTTACTGTAATAGACTTTTATACTGCAAATGACTTGAATGCATTCAGAAAAAAATTAACTATTATGTAGAACTATTTTATGTATAATTACTTCTAATATTAGCTTTGGGGGAGCCAAGTTTTGTGACTTTTTTGTTTTGTTACACTTTTTTTTAAATTACAATTACATAATTTAAAATGTGAAAAAACAAACAAACAAAACCAAAGCATTTCTGAACAGCAGTACATTTCTACTGAAAACAAAAATGCAGAATTCAAGAAAGAGGTCAGCACACAATCAAAGCAAATCGTGTGTCGGTGTGTGTATGTGTGTGTGTGCGCACTCTTCCCATCAGGTCAATCTGTCTGTTAAGTCACAGGCCTGTGAAAAAGGATGACACCCAGCATCTCTCTTCACATGTGCTTCTGACACAAGCTGCCGAACGGGAGACGGGGGAAAAAAGAGAAAGAAAGCCCTGTGCATTCACTTTGAAAATTAAGCCCAGCAAGGTTCTCGCAGAGAACAGCGGCCCAAGCTGCCACTTGTGTTGCCTTTCTATTGACCAGAATAGTCAATGTGCCCTGGATTATAAAGCAATCCCTGCTTCAGTATGACACCTTTCATCCCAGCGTATGCGTGTGAAGCCCAGGAACGAGCTGTCGGCACAGGGGACAATCAAAGTTGTCAGACAGCAGTCTACACAAGCTGACTTCTGCTGAGGAAAGCGCCTTCGTATCTCCTGGCTTTTCCTTATACTTCATCTCTTATTCAGACGCTCTCTGCTCTTTTAAATAAATATGAAATATTCTCGAAACTCAGCTCGGAAAGCAGGCAAATCTGATTGTTCCAGTCCAAGATACCCTGCCCCCATCTCCCCTCTCCGTTCGGTGCTTGACCAGAGGCACTTTGAGCTGTCCGTTTGAGAGTCACGTTAGTTCTATACACTGTAAAGGGCTATGCGGGTCGCTTTAATCAGGAGATGATCTGCTGGGCCGGTTTAGTGTGACTAAGAACCAATATCACAGCAAGGGATTTTGTCGACCTAACACAGAGCTTCCCTGAGGTCAAGCTGAAGTTAAAAAGTGGTTCTCCTATTTAAAAGCTTGTAATACTTGTGAGGGCACAACGCTGAATAGGTGACGGATCTACAGTAGGATCTTCTGAACTGAACACAGTCAATACAACAAAATAAAAACCCTTTTATCACAATAGGATATCAAAATGGCAAATTTACATTTCTCAGCAGAACATTGAACACTGCACACTCAAACATGTCCATCAACGTAATGTAAAAGAAACAGCAGTATAAGGAGTAAAGGAGGTCCAGGTTCAAGTCACTCTGGCATCCAACACACTAATTGTTTGCTTAAAATCTACCCAGACCTTAAAGGAGTCATGAACTGAGAAATCTGAATTCCCGTGATCTTTTGACATTTCAAAAAATTGCCACTTTATGACGCAATAATGCAGTGAAAGCCCATCTCTGCGGCGGAAGATCAACGCCTGCTTCTACAGCTCTGCCTCTTTAGTCATGTCCACTGTTATGTACTTGTAGTAGGAGAGCAAATACTAGCAAGGGTACAGGATTTCAGGATTACTCACACCAAGCACAATAAAATAAGATAAAATTCTAAAAATTGTTCTCAATGTTAAAGAATACCACACCAAAACTATACCGATAGAGGCACAGAGAAACAAAAATGTTGGAGTCATTTTCAGTAGGACTTTTTTTCAGCTGATGAACGATAGAAACATTGACAACCAATCCGAATCAATTCTGCTAACATGCGCTTTGAGAATTCAAAGCCACAGACACGTTTGAGCTTAGAATAAACAGACGATATCATTCACTGGTGTGGGTGCAAATACAGTTATCATTACCTTTCTAGTTATCATGCTTGGTGTGAATAGGGCTTTATTGGTTAAAATTAACTGAGACTTTATCGAGCTAGTTTTCCATGGGTACTTGGAAGAAATGTTCATTTTGACAGCACATTTTTTTATTTAGTTTTAGTAATAGTCTTTTGACTAAAATGGCATTTAGTCTTAGCTAATTTTTTGTCATCTAAATGCTAGTATTGCTAGCTATTAGTCTAAGAATGTTTAGACCATATTATTAATCTATTCACAAATCTATTTTATAAATATTTATCTGTAGATGTTTATATATATATGTGTATGTGTGTACATATACTGATATTAGCATGCTCACAGATGTTTTGTTGTTTGTTTTTTAGTGA
>JAUCMU010000072.1:429191-447929 GCA_032275025.1 Enteromius treurensis
TTTTTTTCCTAAAAAATGCAAACATGTAAATTCATTTTGGTCACATATTATTGTAGAGCAGTTTGTGCTGATTACAATAAAAATACAGGTTGGTCAATAATATGTTCTAAGTAGCTGAAAAAAAGCACAAATATCAGAGAATGTCCAAACATCTCAGGGGCCCCAAAATCACCTCAGACTCCAGAGGGTTAAGTTGACTAAGACCAAAATGCATAGAGTTAAAGATGTTTTTCAAATATCTGGATTAACGTGGAAATAATCTGAAATAAAACACAGTGCTATAAATAAATCAGGAAGTAAATAAGACACAGGTGTTACCCAATTGAGTAATATAAACAGGAAAAGAAAAGAAAACATAAGAATATCAAAGTAAGAGTCAAAATAAGTAGGTTTTCACAGTCAAATCTGCCCGATTGCAACTCAAAACTAGCTCAAGACTAGCCAAATCATTTTTAGGGGGTATTCCCATTAAAAATCGCATCTAACCTCACTACGTTTAGACATGTAAATGTAAAGAGCCAGTCTGACCCGGTCCATATGTACAAACTGCTCAACAATCAGTTCTGCACTCAGCAATTTCCTATACAGCAAAAACAGTATCAGTTTCTCTCCAGAGACCTTGAGAGTGACCATCTCTATCTGACAGTAACCAGAACAGCATACGGTTCTGTTCTAGCGTGCAGATGTTCTATGCAAATCCTTTGGAAGACCGCACAGAGGAGCACATGCAAGCAGTGTGGCCACAGGCCTGCAGTAAAAGCCCCATGGAGTTTTCCAGAACAGGGCCAAACCAAACACCTCCAACCCCCTAGTCCACACAAGAGCTCTGGCTTTAGGGGAATTTGTTCATGCAAATATAATCCATTTCCTCTGAAAAAACAGCACCACATGGACTGCAGGCCGACCCCAGACCCAAACCGGGGCATGGCCTTCTAATGGGCGCTTCTGTTTATTCTGTCGTTTCAAAGGTTGGAAGAGACATCTAACCTCTGTGTGACTTCTTACAATGTTAAATCCAAACTTTACTGTGACATTTCCTATAATAACACTGCACAGATTTTCCTGAAACTGTAATCTGAATAAACTGAGTAATTTATAGGCTTTTCACACTGTTTTACCTCATGTTAAGTCAATTTTAACTACATTTTACACATAGGATGTCTTTTAAAAGTGTCTTTTAATGTCGTTTCCACTACAGTTGAATGTTTCTGAGGTGCTAACCCCAAATTGCTATGTCCAATGTATAAAGAAAAATAAATAAATAAATAAATGAAAAGAAGCAATGCAGTGCTAGAACAGTTTAGTGGTATGGCAAGTTAAAAACAGAGAACCAATCATAAACTAGACAACGCTTATCTCTCATTTTTTGTATAGAAACCACACAGCTGTTAGTGTCAGCACCTGCGATACGTGCGTGAAAATATATTTCAGACAATCAGAAAACAGCTTCTGACAAACAGTTTATGTGGGTCTACTTGCACAGATGAACAAGTAGTTATTATAGCAGACTGCATGCTTTACTTGTCTAATCAATAAAAGCAGATTGGAGGACTTTACAGGATCTATGATCAGTCTAAAATGATCCCATTGTACGGAAAATAAGCACACTTAAATCATCAGTTAACCATGAATATATGCAATGTTAACCTACAGTTTAAAATTGTACAAAGTAAAATATGAAACGTGCAAGAGATTTTCGTTGTATTTCTAAATAAACCTCCTCGGCACTTAAACTGACATCATTTTTCAGCACAGGACTTATGATCATGTTACCATTTACAGCATGCACATATGCTACAAACATCAGTGACTTCAGAACAGCATCACACAAGCGCTGTGATTGAGATGTGATTGAATCATCAAGCCTGACCCCTACTGGTATGAAATGAGAAAGAGGAAGACCAGCTTCACAAAGTCAACAAGAACAAACAGATTAAATCAGGCTCTGCCAGAATTTTTAAAGATAACAGCAAAAAAAACAGAGAACAATGAAAACTTATGCAAATGAAAGCCACCAGGTATTTTGCCCTGCAGAATAAAACGATCAGGTGATGGATGAGGATTATGGCTACACACTTAAAAAGCTCAGTGATTCTTTGTAGCATATTAGACACATCAAAGACACCTTTCTTTTCAAGTACTATTTGTTTTTGCACAGAGTTCTTCAGTTCTTCAAATCAGTTAACTGTGGATCACGAAAATGAAATTTAATATTATACAACACATTTATATTAAAAAGGAGAGTACATTTCATGCTTTTGGCAAGATTTGTAATTGTTTTACTTTCAGTCAGTCACTATGACGTTACGTCATCGACTGACATCATGGGGTCCCACCTGGGACTCTGACCTTTGGAGAAAATGCCAACGGAACTTCCTGCAGTCACATGACATTACGCCACTGCCTGACATCTTACAGCAGCTGCAGCCGCGGTCGCCTCTCAGCTAGCTTACACCGCTACAGCATTGGTTTCACGGGAGAGTCCCGAGATGGGCGTGGCATCGCTGCTCGCTCTGGATCAGCGATTTCGGGAATGTCGACGCCTCTTCAATCCGGGGTCAGACCCTGTCTTTCTATGGGCCGATGTGCCCCTAGGCCAGGTATCCAGGCATGTGGTAGTTTCCACAGATGTTTTGGATTATTTTCCATTTGCCGCCCAATCAACTTTACTGCATTTGACTCTGTGAGAGAGGACTGTACACTCCAGAATTCATCCGGCTGCTTGTCTTCTGTCACGTCTTCACTAAACAGCAGCGACCCAGAGCCATTGGAAGCCACTCATAATCACACTGCTCCATGTTTTACAGAAGATGTTTGTGGTGAACCCCTCTGTTTCAGCTCTGGAGAAATCTGCTCTTGATTGTAGATTTGACAGAGACCCATCAGCCTGGTGACTCCTAGAGAGTGTCCTTCTCTGCGTTTGTTTTTCTCAGAATTAACTGATCATGATCCTAATGCTCCTGCTCTCTCTCTCTCTCTGATGGATTTGTTTTGCTTTTGAAGCCTAATAATCATCAGTTTCACTAGTATGGAGAGATCATTTGATTGCACGATGTGGTTCACACCAACAGCTTCCAAATATAAATGACACACTTAAATCAACTCCAGACATTAACTTAACTTCTGTTTTTATGGCGATTTTCTAAAATCGAGTTTGAGGAGGAGCATGCACGAACGATCGCAGCTGCTCCCAATCTCATCATTATTTGATTACTCGCTAATTACTCTCCTCCGCCTTTAAGACCGTTCACTTCCATTCCTTAGTATCTGCGTTTTTGTCTCGAAAACAAAGGTAACCATGTCCGATCACGACAAAAAATCAGATTTTTCCGACCCGGAGGAGCTCGCCCCTGCGCAAGCAACCGGTTCACGAGCACCGAATACCGCCAGCCATCCAAGCGAGCCCGCTGGCTCAGCCAGAGGACGGAAACCATGCCGGGCCCAGTCAGCTACACCACCGCGTCGCCACCGCTCGCGGCCTCCTCCACCCCAGAGGAGCCAGGCAGCCTCTCCCGCCTCGGCTAGGTCCACAACCCACGCAGCCGACAAATGGACAATTCCCATGCTCCGCCATGCCCTCGCTTAAGCCGGGATCAACTTCACAAGGAAGGCAACTAAAGCGGACCTTCTCTCACTTTTCCTTCAGCACCAGCAAGGTACTATGCAGTCGCTCCCCTATCTTCCAGCCATTAATAAAGGAAATACTAAAAAGCACACAGAATCCTCGCCAGCCCCAGCTGCCCGCCGAACACTTTCCAGGCATGCTCCTTACGCAAGGGGGACTCGTCTCGCCTGCTCACCCAATCCGGGGCTGCTGCTCAGTCGCCTGCTCACCCAGACGGCTACCATCACACGTTCCAGCAACAGCCGGTTATCCAACAACAGCCCGTTTGGCCCGCCCCGCCGCTGTATCCAGCCAGCTCCTCTCATGTCCAGGAAGTTCCCGCCGGATACCGTCCCATTCAGCCACCTAATCTTCCTGCCGCTCCCCCAGCCCAGGATCCTTCCCTCGCACAGCCGCAGCAAGCGGCCGCTGCCGCCCCCACCTCTGCCCCTCCCGACTTTTTTACCTTTTTTTCTTTCCCTGCTCTTCCTTCTACTTCCTTTGCTCTCAACGTAGCTCAAAACCCTTGCCAAGCCTCTACTTCTTTCTCTCAGTACTCCGCTAAATCTCTACCCATGCCCACAAATGCATCAGCCGCCAAACCCACCCCAATCTCCCCCGCCATCAGATTTCACATTTGAACAGAAATTCAAGATCTTGGCCCGGATGCCAAGGCCCTGCCGACGCCAGTTCCTCCCTATTCGGTGTTCACGTTCCCTTAAACCACCCCCTGAGACGCCTCTTTGAAGCATTCCTCGATTCTATTCTGACCGAAGTAGCTCCTAGAACTCTTTCTTCTTACCTCACCACTTGGAAATCCTTATAAGACCGTTCACTTCCATTCCTCAGTATCTGCTTTTTTGTCTACCTCCACCTCTCCCTGCTGCCACCTGAGCCGGGTCCTTCCCCGGCAAAGGGTCTCACATCTTTGCAGGTTCTCTACTTCCTTCGGGGGGCACGCGGGGACCAGGCTGGACTCCGAGCATCTGTTAACCCTAGCCTCCTAGGGGTTGAACCTCCTAGGGCTCGGAGACCGCCGGGCTCCCTGCCTGTCCCCCGGACAGTTCGCCAAACAAGTCATTTTATCGCAGAGGAAGTGGAAACTAGTGAAATGTAGAAATAACAAAGCTTTTGACTTTTGAGTCAACTATCCAATTACTTATTGTCCCTTCAAAAAAAGAGGGAGGGACATATTAAAGAGCTGCAATTCCTTAACCTTCTTAATTTGAATACCTTCAAATGAAAAATTACAAATTTAAACATCAAAAATCTGAGTGTACAATTTAAGCCGATATTCATTATATAACTGTAACTTGAATATATTTTGGTCAACAGCTAAAATAAAAATTGTGCCTGTCTCTTAATATATATGTACATTTTTATCAGGCTCCTATGTGTAGGTTCATTAATTTCACTTTAATCGCAATAAAACAGGTTATTTGTAATGAGATTGAAGTAAAATAACAGAACATACACATGGGAGCCTAAATAAATGCTAATTTTAGATGAAAACTTCACATGACACTTTGGTTTGCATCTGATTTATTATATAATTATTATTTTATGTAAAAATGTCTAGTAATTGAGCAAAAATATATTGTATTTCTCTTCTAGGTCGTAGTTGTTTCAAAACAAACAAACAAACAAACAAATAAACAAAAAATAAAACACTGCAGTGGTATTAAATACTACTACTACTAATATAATAATAATAATAATAATAATAATTAAATAGTATGTTACTGTGCTTAAAAAACTGTAGTACAGTATGTACATATTTAAGTAAAGCAATGATAATATTTTTAATTGCTCATTATGGATGTTTATTTTACCTTTTGTTTAGAACATCTACTTCGATTTAGAACTACAGGCAAGCAACATATCTCTCTCTCTCTCTCTCTCTCTCTCTCTCTCTCTCTACACACACACAGACATCTCAAAATTGACCAATAAAATTCTGCTATTCCATTTAACAAAGTATCCAGCACTTATTATAACCTCAGCTCATTCATGTGAAAACACGGTTCTTCAAATCTTTTTCATTGGGCTCTGATTAAACACACTCATTAACAGGTAGCCGAAGGCAGTGGCCAGCCACATAAAGGCTTAACTAAAGAGACGCATGGTAATACACATCTCATAATTACCCAGCGTGCTCCTATTCACACCTCACTAAGTCGAGTGACCGTCTAGCAACTCTTGGCTTTCCTAAGCACCTAGCTGGCAGAACGATAGCAGAGGAAAAGCAGTTTACTGGGCTAAATAGCTGCTTTTCTTCCTCAGGGTATTTGAGAACCTTATCGCTGGAATATCCCAAACTCCAATAGATAGCAGAGAAGCAGCGGGAGCCTAGCGGACAGCTTAGAGGAAATGAAAACGCATCCATCCACAGCTCTATCCTTCCTTTCTATTCCACTATTCTTCTGCCTGGAGATCAGCCACTCCAGAGATAATGGGGAGAGAGATTTGTATTTATAAAGAGAGAGAGAGAGAAACAGAGAGAAAGAGAGAGAGACAGACAAAGATTGTGGCCACTCTGTCTGATCCCAGCGTGTTTGTTGAGTCAAATAATCACACTGTAACATCAGTGAGTCAGAAAACGTTTTCAACTCAAAACTCACAACACCATACTGGAAATGCTCTCACAAATAAGGTAAAACGCAATACATTTAGAGAGATATATATGTATGTGCCATTCAAAAATTTTTTTCAGTCATTAATATTTTTTCAATGCTTTTTTTTTCCGCCTAATTTTTTAAAAGCTCTTATTATGGCTATATTCAATTTCATCAAGACTGTATTTATAAAATACAGCAAAATTAAAAGTTATTTCAAAATAATTTCAAAAAGTAATATTAAGAAATATTACCACAATTACAAATATGTACGTTTATTTTTCTATTTAAATATATTTTAAAGGGTAAGCTATTCCTGTGATTACAGCTGAATTTTCAGCGTCATTACTCCAGTCTACAGTGGAACATGATGCTTCAGAAATCATTCTAGTATGCTGATTTGATGCTTAAGAAACAGTTGTCCTGCATAATATTTTTGTATAAACTGTGATTTTTGTTAATATTATGTGTTATTGTTAGCATGTGTATTTGCTATTATTGTGTTACTGTTATTATTATTTTACAGAGTTTTAATTATCATTATTTTTACTTTTCTGGGGGAATAAAATATCATTATTTTACAATATTTTTAAACATTTATATGCAATTTAATGCATTCTTGCTGAATAAAATAAAATTATAAATAAAATCTTAGCGACCCCATAGCTAGAATGATTTAAAATAAGGTAAAATCTAAAATCCTGTTGCTTGAAACCCAATTTTCCAATCTTAATATTTTCATATATTTTAATTAGTGATGTCAAATGATTAATCGTGATTAAATCGCATCCAAAATATATATTATTTTACATTATATATGTATGTGTGCTGTGCATATTTACTATGTACACATAAATAAACACACATAAACATATTTCAAAACACATAATTTAAAATATAAACATACATTTTATATATTCCTATTCTTATATTTTAGATTATATATAACATAACATTTATATATATACACTACTGTTTAAAAATGTGGGGTCAGTAAGATATTTAATGGTTTTTAAAGATGTTTCTTATGCTCGTCAAGGCTGCATTAATTAGAGTAAAAATCCAGAAAAAAAACAGGATTCTTTGATGAAAAACAAGTAAAAACAACATAATTTTTTACCAAATATAAAACATTTCCAAAATGTAAATTTGACCGACGAATAGGTATCTTGCTTCGAGATGACCAATCTACTTTTCATGTATGAAAACACGGCAATGAAATTGGCACACGTGATTAACATCCAGCTGCAGCTGATCGCAACGCGAGTATAAACAAGCAGTGGATGTAGCGCTCATTAGGTTTGTGCTGAGGAGCCGAGCCGGTGACACGGCCACCCAGCGGAGGTAAAGATCCATTGCGACATTCCCTTTCAGTCGGTCACTCTGAGTCACGTTGGTGACCGACGAATAGGAATCCCTACCAAAGCGCCATGGAAGCTCCCCCTTCCAGTGTCGTGTAAGAGTCTCCCAAGCCCTCAGGGTTTGGCCTCTAGGCCAGGACTCACCACAAGATACCAGTACTGTACAAGCACTACCCATCAGTAAGTGGAGCACTTGGAAGTCTCAGAGTTATGGAGACATACGGAAGTCCAGCCATCCTCTGCTTGGAGATGGCATTCCCCTTCTGCCGGCCTCCGTGACAGACAAAGAGCTGGGGAACCAGGTCTTGGTGGGCCAATATGGGGCTACCAACCGGACCTGCTCCTTGTCCTCTCTGACCTTGCACAGGAGCTGTGCTAGAAGGCTCACTGGGGGGAACACATATTTACCAGCTGTGTGCCAGGGCATCCATGTCGAGGGTTGCGTCGGTCAGGGCGTAAAACAACTGGCAGTGAGAGGTTTCTGGAAAGGGAAACAAGGCCTATCCGAGAGCCTCTGAATGTCTCCCAAATCAGCTGGACTGTCTGGGGATGAAGTCTCCATTCCTGAGAGTGCAGCTTGTGCGTCGGCTGTTTGGTTGCAGTGGCGCGAAGCAGTGGCATGCGACGGGAGTGTAGACCCCCTTGATGGTTGATGTACGCTACAGTTGCTGTGTTGTCTGTACGAACTAGTACATGTCTAGGACATGTCCCTGTAAGCGCCTTTTGATACGACCCAGAGCTAGCCATACTGCCAGCAGCTCGAGGCAATTGACATGCCAATGCAGATGAGGTCCTGTCCAAACCCCTGACACTGCATGCCCGTTGTACATGGCCCCCAACCCGGTGGTGAAGGCATCTGAGAACACTACAGCATGTGTCTCATATAGAGCAACCCCAATGGCGTAACCGCTGCAGCTGCTGCCATATGCCCCAGGAGCCTCTGAAAGGACTTCAGTGGGACCCGCCGTCCTGCCCTTGAACATATTCAAGCAGTCCAGCACCGAATGAGCACGTTCCTGTGTGCGGCATGATGTCTGTTCGACCAAATCAAACTTCCTGAGAAAAGAGATTCTCTGCACCGGACAGAGTTTGGTCTTCTCTCGGTTGACCCATAGCCTCAACAGGCTGAGATGTCATAACACCAGGTCCCTGTTATCGCACAACTTAGCCCGACCCTGTGCTCGGATAAGCCAGTCGCCCAGGAAGTTGCGGATGCGAACCCCTTGCTCCTTGAGCGGAGTCAGGGCAGCCTCCACTACTTTCGCAAACACGCGGGGCGACAGGAAGAGCAGGACGTTGTACTGATATGCTAGGCCTTCGAACATGAACCTCAGGAATGGCTGGTGTCGCAGAAGGATCGAAAAATCGAAAGTATGTGTCGTTCAGGTTATTCGCTGCAAACCAATCCTGGGGACTGATGCACTCGGAAATGTGCTTCTGCATCAATATCTTGAAAGGGAGCCTGGGAAGTGCTTGGTTCAAAACTAGCAGGTCTCAGTCTCCGCACTGCTGCCTGTAACGAGAGGAGAGTAAGTGTGATACGAAACTGACCCGTTCACAGCACCTCGTCCCCTCTGGGGACCCAGAGACAGAAGAAATAGCTTGTGAGTCGAGATTTTGCATAAGCCAGTGACATGATTATCCGCCCCGCCCTCCTCTGGGAAAGTTCTCTCCTCCGGGAGTTCTCAGCTGCGTCGCCGAAGAGGCTGGTCTGGGACGCGGGAGCATTCAAGAAGCTTGTCTCGTCTGTCTCACTCATGTCAGCCAGACACAGCCCCAGATGGTGCTTCTGGACCACCACGGTGGACTTTGCACGAACCAGAGACCATGCCATAACCTTGAGGCGCGAGGTCCGGGGGGGTACGGAGTTCCGCAGGAGTTCATTGGTAGCAGAGCGCCGGTGGAAGGAGGAGCCCTCGAGAGGGACTTCCCCACCATCACCATAAGACCAGTCCACCCCCTGTCAGACGCTTTCACCAGTGTGAGTCCTAGATCTAGGCAGAGAAAAGGGTGCCCCACACCCTGGTCCACAACTCTGCGATGGTCATCTTCCCACAGAGAGAACATGACTCCAGAAATGCTGCCTCAGCGTGCTTTAAGCCCAGACACGTGAGGCAGCGATCGTGACCATCGCCCAGCGCCAGGTAAGGACCACATCCAGAAACGCACATGTGGTATGACATTTTTAAAAACACGCATCTTGAAAAAAACTTACGACCCGTGAGCTGCTTTTTTAGTGAACAAGGGAGATGGTTTGCCTGCACACAACAGTGGGTAGTGCAAACTGTTGTGGCAATCCACTTGACACTGCAACCACCGTCGCTGCATACGCCATCCACCAGTCACTGTCTTTAACACCGACGTAGACTGGGAGGAGCAGAACTTCATGAAGCTCGCCTCTGAAGTGAAAAGCTAATGAGCGCTACATCCACTGCTTGTTTATACTCCTGCTACAATAGGCTGCAGCTGGACATTAATCAGTGCATGTCAAATTCCTTGGCGTGTTCTCGAAGCGAGATTCATGTTCGTCGCCGCTCATCGACGTGACTAAGGAGTGTCCGACTGAAAGGGAACAGTTATTTTAAATTGAAATAATATTTCACATTATTACATGGCTCTCTGGAATGCTTGATTCTGATTGGTCAGTTGAGACATTTGCAGGTTTGTTCTTTTTAAAGAATAACCGCTCCAAAGTAATAACGCATAGCCGTTACTACTTGTACTGTATGTTTAAAATCCCTCCACGCCAACAAAGATTACCATTTGGCGCCATCTTGTGACAAATACTGGACAACATAAGGTGCAATTTAATACTTGTAAATAACTAAAATATATCCGTTATTATATATTCATATGTAGATGTTATAAATTGTCTTACTAACATTTGAATGTTAGTCACGTGGTACTATATAGTTTCAGGGAAGGATGAAAATGTTAATTTAAAACTTTAAATTAATCTAGATTAAAAAAAATTATCTATGCCCACCCCTAATTTACATCAAAAATTTTTGAATTAACAGCATTTTACTGTAAAATGTAATTAAATGTCTGGTTAGGTATATAGTGCGGGAACTTACATAATTCCCCCACCCTCCGACAAGGCGTGACCTTATATGGTTCTTGGAACATTAAGGGAGGGTGGGTGGGTGTCCAGGGCAGGACAGGGTTGAGCGGAGGCCATGGCGGATCTGGAGCCTTGGACTGCCACAGCTCAATTACCAACCCACCCCTCCCCATCAGGACCCTGGCACATCAATGGCAACGGCTTTCCTGACTGTGACTCGGGGCTAGGACCCGACAACAGCTCTCCCGACCGTAATTCAGACACTGACGTTGGCATCTCTGACTAGAAAACTGCGGAATCCGTGGGAAACTGGATCGGTTCTCCTGGCCGAAACTGTGGAACCGGACTTGGAAACTGCGGACTGTGGAATCCATGGATATGTAGATTTGCGGGGCGCACTGTTGATCGGACTGTAATGGCTCGGCGGCCTGTGAGACTCCTGTCCGGGCCCGGACAGTTACCAGACAGAGGAACACCGCCACTTTCCATCTCAATCGGCAGTGTCTGGGAGCCCTACAGGGCAGTGATAGCAGATGGTGTTTCAGACATTAGACATGATACAATGAACTGAGAATGAATAAACTGGCAAATATGCAGTAACATTAAACACCGACAGACAAGGGAGAATTTAAAAAAACGAATTAAATACACAAGGAAACAAGGGAAATTGGGAACACCTGTGAGACATGGCTGGGAACAAATCAACTAATAATGACAAGACAGGAAATCCAAATAAGGGCAAAACACGTGAGAAAGCAAAACTAAGCCATAACAGACAGAAAAGACCAGACAGATAATGTTACACTGTTAACCTATTGAGTTTTTTTCCTGTAGCGTTTTTACAAGATTTTTTTTTACATTTATTTTATAGTCTACAATTTTCTAGCAAATTATCATTTTTGGTATAAACGTTCATCACTTTAAGTGTGAGAGCTGTCACACCATGCTACAATTCTGTTTAAAGTCTTAAATTAAGTTGTATATTTCTTAAGGATAATGAATAAAACATTTATCCTAAAATCTAAAATCAGTCCATATGGTTAAAGTTGTTCACAGTTGTCTATATCTGAATATAGACATTTATTCAACACACTTGAGTCAAGTTTATCAAACTTAATTAATGACTATATATTTTATTTTATATTTTATTTATATCATCATTTACTTGCTTGCTTAAGTATAACTAATTTGTAATAATGCAAATGCCTCAAAATAAGTACTTGATTTACAGCTTGCAGCTCTACGTTTTAGAACATTTGTAGACAACACACTCAGTATATCATGCCTCATTTTAGTATTGATGAAATCTCTGTGACATTTATGCTCTGACCTGATAATAATCCCAAACAACTGATAGAGCTGAAATACTCACCCCCATACAACCCAAATACAAGGGTCATCACAGCTGCGGCCTGATGTTGCAATTAAAGAAGGCGAGATATTCCTGCCTAATGATGTTTGTCAGACAGGCAGAGGATGTGTCTTTGTTAAAGTGTAGCCTCCAGTCGTGTCTGTACAGCCCTCGGTGTAGCAGTGCTTGTTTTAATTGGGTGCATAGAGAGAGAGTAAATCTGACTATGATTTAACTAGGAAATGACTTGAAGGTTTAAATACAGTATGTAGGGCTGGAAATACACTTCCTTTTTTAAGCACATCATCAGGTGACAAGGAGGCAGAATTAATTAATCCAATACACAAAAGTTGGTCTTTCAGGAGTATTCTTTTGTTCTCATCTGATAATGTTAGTGCAGTTAAACAGATAACAGATGTCTAATTCGAACTTATAATTTTTTTAAGTGGTCGTAACATTAACTAAAAAAGTTACTATTTTGCATATAAGGTCATTGTAGTATAAGTATAAAAGAGCATTTGTTAAACCAACTGTCTGAAACTACTTGTTTTCTACTTCCTCCACAGTTTGATTGTCACAGTAATGGAGGAGACAGGGACGTGCGGATGCATTTGCAGTGTTTTATTCAAAGTCAAGCAGGCAGGGTAAACAATGGCGCCAGGAGCAAACATAGACAATCCAGAAAAATAAACGATAATCCAGGCAGATTTGTAAAACAATGACAAAACAGGGTAAAATGTCAAAGATTAAGAAACCAGAAAACAAATATGGGAAAACGCTCTGAAATGACAGCAGTAGCAAATCAAGACTTAGCACATGGCAGATGAGAGTTTGAGAATGACCTCCATGGCCGTAGCAGAGCAGGACGAGAGTCCGAGGATGGCCTCTTTGGCTGAAACAGGGCAGGATAAGAGTGCGTGTACGGCCTCCATGGCCCGAACAGGGCTGAATGAGAGTTCGACAACAGACTCCATGGCATGAACAGGGCTGGACAAGAGTTCCTCTGTCATCTTTCTGGCTGTGACCGGGCAGAACGAGGATTTCATGGTCTCTGTGTTCATGATAGATGAGATTGTCGACTTTATTTTCATTAGCTGTGACAGGGGACAGCAAAAGGCTAATGCGGACCCTGATGGCTGAGCTCGGACAGAGCAAATATTCAATGGCCTCTGTGGCCATGACAGAGCCGGCCGAGGATTCCGCGCCAATTTCCATTTCTCAGCCTTTGTGGTCATGACAGGGCAGGATGTCAACTCAATAACTTCCTTAGTTGTGTCAGAGCCAGATAAGGGGTCTATGGCAACCCCTATAGCTGAAACAGGGCAGAATGAGGGTTCAACGACCTCTCCTCTGGCTGGGACGGAACTGAGCACTTCTGGTCGTGACTTGGTAACCGAGTTTGGGACCAGTGTTCCTGGCCCTAACTCGGAAACAGGATTCTCGGGACTTGGGAACAGCACCCCTGGCTGTGACTGGTAAACTGGATTCTCAGGGATCGGGAACGGTTCTCCTGCCGTTCCAATTCCCATGACTCTGAAACTGAACTGGGCAACGGCTTTCCTGGCCGTGATTGCGGAACAGAGTCCGCGGGGAACTGGAACAAACGTTCAACGGAACGGACAGGACAAGGCAAAGGTTCAGTGGCCTGAACTGATGGACCCGGAGGCTGTGCAGCCACCAGCGGAACCTCTGGAAAGTCTATGACCAAAGTTGACATCTCCGGTGGTTGTGCAACCCCTGGCGGAACCTCCGTGATTGGGACTGGACAGTACGAGGGTACTCGGGCATGAATTGCTGGTTATGGAGGTTGTGCAGCCATCAGCGGAACCTCCAGAGAGTCTACGACCAAAGCTGATATCTCCGGGGGTCGTGCATCCATTGGTGGCACCTCAGAGAACTCCACAGGTTACCTCAGGTTAGTGCAGCCACCAGTAGAACTTCCAGAAAGGCATTATCTTTCACAACGCCCTCTAGATGTAGTGCAGCCACCAGTGGAACCTTTTGAGAAACTATGGCAAGATTCTTAGCCACTAGGAGTTCTGAAGTGGACCTGGGAACATGCTTATGGGAACATAAAGTCCTTGAAGTGAACTTGGAAATGCCAGCTGTCCTTACTGAAACCATCGGTGGGTCTGCCAGGCTAGATGCCATCTGTCTCACACCATGGATTAGCTTTGTTTGACGGTCCTCCTGTGCAGCGATTTGGGTGTGGCAGCCTTCTTGTACAGCAACTCAGGTGTGGCAGCCATCTTGTGTAGCGGCTCAGGGATGGCAGCCATCTCGTACAGTGGCTCGGGTGTGGCAGCCATTTTGTGTAGCGACTTTGGTGTGGCAGCCATCTTGTATAGTGGCTCAGGGGAAGCAGACATTTTGTACAGCGGCTTGGGAGTGGCAGCCATCTTGTTTAGCAGCTCGGGGGTGGCAGCCATCTTGTGCAGCAGTCCAAGATCAAGAAACCAGCAAACAAATACGGGAAAACACTGGGAGTGGTGATGAACTGCAGCTGTGAGTGAAAATATGAAAAAGGTGTAAGTGCATGGTGCATGATGGGGAATTGAGTCTGTGTGAGTGGACAAAAAAGAAAGAAGGCAGGAACTTGATTAAAGTAAACATGCTTCGACTTTTCTCTCAATAAACTCCTAATTTGCTACTTATTAGAAGTTAGTAAGGCCATTTTTAAGCTTATAAATAAGGGATAAACAAGGCATTAATATGTGCTTTAATAGCCAATATGCATGCTAATAATTAAGTTAATAGTAAGTTCTTGTTAACCAGTTTGAGACATTGGGTTGATCTGGATATTTTGAAAGCACCGCAGAAACAGTGTTTACACTTTTCACGGGAATCAACTTGTAGATGGCTTACTTATAGCTGTCTCTACTTATTAAGCTGAAACAGGAAAAAACACAGAAAATCGACTCAACGACTCCACAGAGACTTAATGAGCAGACAGAAACATGCTGCGCAGACTAGGGAAGCTGTAGGAAGACACCCAGAGCTCTATATTTCCTGTTGCGATGCACCTTTTGTTTATATTATGATCCTGGAAGCTGCTAGACATCAACATATGGAGCAGATGGATTTGATTCTCACCCTCAGCTGCTGTAGAGCCCACCCAAGGACTCACATTAGCTCCAGAGCTGATCTGAGGCCAGCTCTCAGGACACATTGTTTATCAGTACGGCCAGCGTTTGACCCCACATGCTGACCAACCTCCCCCTTGCGTCCCGCTGCACGTGTCTGCTTTACTCTGTTCCTGGATCTGTCGGCCCGCAGAAGCAGGAGTGATGGGCTGCGTGCTGTGTGCTGCTGTTCTATGTTTAGAAGCACTTTCAAAGGCCGTCCTGCTGGTTTAGACCATCACAAAAATAGATCCACACCACAGCATTATTGTTTATCTACTCCCAGGCCAATTTGAGGTAGAGCTGTTTGCTAATGCTGGCATATTCTCCAAATTCTGCCTGTGAGAGAGAATGTCAAACAAACAATTCTAAGGTAATTAAAGCTAGCCTATACGGGGACAATAAATGAAGGGATGGTTAATGAAACCTAAAACCTGGCATTTACACTAGGAAGGTTTATTTCACTTAAACTCTGGTGTGATTGCTCTGTTAGTATGGTTCAGCTGAATATGTGTTAATGCTACCATCTAAATACTGGTGCACACTAAACAAGCAGCTTTTTAAGGGAATTTCGGTCTACTTTCAAACAAACTTTGGTGCAGATTTGACTGATAAATAAATGATATATAAATAAGTAGACCAGAGATATCTAAATGAACCAAAACAGGATGTGATGTCACAAGATAACTTTGGTGCAATTGTTCGTTTGATGTCAGGGTTTTGTTCAGGTCTGGAAATATATGTACTATGTTTCATTGCTGATTTCAACTTAAAAGCTAAAGTAACATTTTTGCCCTCATACAAAAGTTCAGATTGTGCAGATTCAACCATGAAATATCTTTAAATATCAGTAAATGTGGCTGCATCTTTAGTCGCTGTTGACAAAAGCATATTATTAAGTGTCATTTTAGTCAAGTAAGATGTAAAACCATTCTTTTATTTGGTTGATTTGGACAGGATCCCACTGATCTTTTTACTGGTCTAAAACAGGTCCACCACCTAGACCAGTACAATAAAGGCTCATAGTGAATATCACACACGAGTATTATCAGCGTTTTTTTTCGCTGTTCATACACAAGCAATTTTCACTGATATATATATATATATATATATATGCACGCGATGTTCGTCCTGGTGTGAAGTCTAGACCAATAGTGGAATTTTGCATTGGTATAACTTGATCGAACCACACTGTTCAATATACTTTTAATATAATTCTGGAGTAAAGATCATATATTGAAGATAAAAGAGTGCCAGACATGCAGTTGGAGTCCTATTATTGGTCGAGGTGTTTGCTAGGGCACAGGCATGTGTACGCGGATGGACCTCCTGGCATGACAGTGTGACGCCGCCATTAAAAACCTCAAGCTCTGAGTGTGAGCAGTGTCACTGGGCCAATTAGCCTGTCACATAGACACACACTGACTGACAGCTGCCACAACTGTGCCTTTGACATTCACAAAAAGACTAAAAGAGAACGAGAGAAACAGGGAGAGCTTGCAAGAAACTAGTGGATGTCTGAGGTTCATTGTGATTTATGGCTTGAAAGCTGCGGGTCACTGTCATATTTTGTTTACTCTATTAGTTTTGGCACAGCATGGCATTAAAGATGATGCTAACAAACACCAGTGACTGATTTTCCATTAATTTGATCCATAGGCATTTAAAAATATTATTCAGTAATGTACTAGGCTTGGGCCAAACCAGCGTTCTGTGAGATGAATCACATTATGTCAGTTAATGCATGAAAAAGGGTATTAGAAAATCAGATCAAAAGGTAAATAAGAGGATACTAAACATATTTTATTAAAAAAGAAGTACACTTTAAAAATAGAATACAAAATAATATACATCTAATATATATACTATATATATATAATATACATATAATATACATAACATACATCCGTTTAATAATTTGAATTAAAATGATAATTTACACTCAACATGCTATTATTGTGTACTCTTAGACTTTGGTAATGCTTGTCATGTTTATTTGTATAGCACATTTCTGTCCCCACAATGCCAAAATTTCAGGTTTTACGATTCTTGTGAAAACATTTGGTCCCCACAAAGTACCACACAGGTATACACACACACATATTATTTTTATTATTAATTTAATTTCACTTTCTCTGGCAGCGGAATATCAAATATTGCTATGCTCTTTCTCTACCAGTGTTTTTTTTTTTCTTTGTCTCTTTCTTCTTCTTTTTGAAAAAAGTTGCCCGTCACCTCCAGCATTTTTCATAGTTTCCACAAAACTTTCATGGCACCCTGAATATTTAGTTATATGGCTTTCTGAACATGTAATATGTCAAGCAAAAAAGAGTTTCTGCCATTTTAAATCTAGCTTTATGCATTTTTTTTGTCGGGACTTGAATAAGGGAAACGTTTCATTAAAAAAAAAAAAAAAAACTGTAAAACTGCATAAAAGACTATTTTCGGATCAGATTCAGAACAATGATCAGAAAATGGCATCTTTTCCATCAGCTCAGTGAAAGTTCCACCAATGGCATGGAAAGAAAAAAAGATCAAATTATCACTTTGGAGCTTTTACAACAGGTGTTAGTTGCTTTGAAACATCAGGAGAAGACATAAGGCCCTCTGAATGCACACAACAGTATGATGACATATTAGAAATCATAAACGTGTGACTAGTCGACTAAATAAATGATTAATAGTTGACTAGGAACATCTTTGGTCAGGGCAACCCTAGTGGAGACAGAAGTCATTTATCTAAACCAGTCCCTATATCCCTAGTCTTAGTCAATTAATTTTCTTTCTAACTTCTCACTTTGATTAAAAGTGAACAGCGTGAAGGTGTGTAGAGCTACTGAATTCATCTTGTGTCCTCCGAGCGGCTTAGATCTGCCAGTGTCTGTGTATGCGTTGTGTCTGTCTGGCTTTAATTAGGATAGAGTGTTCCCAGCTGAAGCTCTCACCTGCTCAATACCCGCCGTCAGCTCCCTCTCTATCAGAAGACCCTGTCCCTTCCTCTCAGCGTGGGCCAGAGTCTGTTTCTCTCATTTCGTGCAGAAGCTGTTATCAGTTGTGTGATTCCTGAAGCTTTTATTGCAGGAATTGACTAAAGCTCAAGGGGTCAGTTCCTGGAGTACACAATGAATAATATTAGGAGTATTGCTGTGTCTTTACAGGAAGTCAAGATATGCTTGATCTCGGCCTGGTAAAGGATAAAAGCCAACTCACAATTTGACCACTAGACGGCTGGAGAATACATGTAAATTCAAAATATTTAGGACAGTCATAACCACAATTATCAAATTAATGACATGATTATTTTGAATCTCCCAATAGTGAATATTTGGTTACAAGAAGTTGATCAAAAATTGTATATTCAACACATTATGAGGATATTTATTTATAAAAAAAAGTATTTTGATACTTACCTCTTCATATTATTCTGTATTGTAACGCATTATACTTTAGTGTAAGTTTTTTTAACCACAAATACACTCAACAAGAATATAAACGCAACACCTTTGTTTCTGCTCTGATTTTTCATGAGATGGACTTAAAGATGTAAAATTCATTCCAGATACACAATATTACAATTTCTCTCAAACATTGTTCACAAATCAGTCTAAATGTGTGATAGTG
>JAUCMU010000072.1:448029-463191 GCA_032275025.1 Enteromius treurensis
ATTTCAGTTTTTCTTTTTTAATAAATCTGCAAAAATGTCAACAATTCTGTGTTTTTCTGTCAATATGGGGTGCTGTGAGTACATTAATGAGGGGGGAAAATGAACTTAAATGATTTTAGCAAATGGCTGCAATATAACAAAGAGTGAAAAATGTGAGGGGTCTGAATACTTTCTGTACCCACTGTATCTCATTATATTCATGTGCGTCTCATCAGTAAAGCCGGTTCTTTGATTAGCGGTAAATCTCCATTAGCTGTTTTCAAACGGACTGCCAGTTCATTCACAGAGCCGTAGATGTGTCAGTGATCTACGGCTCTGTGTATTAACTGGCAGTCTGTCTAAAAATAGCTGATGGAGATTTACCGCTAATCAAAGAAATGGCTTTACTGGCGAAATGCGCAAATAAATTACCGTGCAGCCCTACTGCTCACTCAAGTCTCCAATAAGGGGATAAGGATGATCACTATGATTTGGAAAATGACCATGAATCGTCCGATACACGATACACAAATCGTTACACCCCTAATAATCAATGATAGTCACTTCAACTGCCAGTGGTTTTAATGATCATTGCTGACAAACAGACCAAAATGTAAACATTCAGACAAAAAATCCTTAAAGACATTATGAAACAGAAGTGAAGATCTTTTTTTCATAGTGTGGTACACATCTGACTATAATAGATTATTGGAAAAGAAAAAATATGGGGGGATGGGATTCTATACATCAGTTATTGATTAGATTTTAAAATGTAGATGGTGAATTAGTCCTGTATTAAGGTCAAAAAATAATTTAAGGATCTAGAATATGCAATAAAATAAAAGAAGGATCTAAAATATGCATTTAGAAAATAAGGTGAGCATTCCTTTCATTCTTAAAGTGAAAACTTAAACGTATGTTAACAATCACTGCCACTCTCTCTGGACTCTGAGTCCCTCTAAATTATTAATTTGCTTTCAGCACTTTAGGGCCTTAAGAGGGTAATAGGATTTCACAGTACATTTTTAATGTTTCATTCCCAAACAAACTCTAACAGGGAGAAAACCTTGATAGCTGGAGTAAGAGAAAGAGAACAATCTCTTTCATGGGAATTTAAGACAGAAATAAAATGTGGTGCATTTTCAGACCAGCAACAGACTAATGTAGTTCATGATAATTGTTTTTTGGGGTTTTTAAATTAGATTCAGTTCAAACCTAGCAACACCTGCATGCCTTTGGTGAACATACATTCTAAAAAGACTCTCAGGGTCAAAAAGATGCATTTAAAGTAATTAGATACGATTTATTACAAGTAATTGCTTATTTCTATGCCTCCAAACAAACCCCCAGTCTATATTGGAATCAATTTCTACTGTAACATTGAATCAAATGTGCACTAATGAGGTGCAGAACAGTTTAGGTCAGCACTCCTTAAATTTGAGTTCTGAATTAAATAGTCGATGTGTGCATCTCAGCACTCTGTTGCTCATATCCAATAGATGTGGCCCAGATGGAGAGGGTGAGAAACATGCAAGTGTGAATGGAGAGTGTAAATGGCTTAGAGTAAAAGACAACTGACACACATCCCCCGTATCACTTCCATTTGACACATCTTGTATCTAGTGCATCTAGTGATGCCACTGCTTTCGTTTTAATCTACAATCATTTTTCATTTCATCTAGGAATCAGTGCAACATTGCCCTTTTCTGTTGTATTGGAGGCCCTTAAAATGCGCTGTTTAAAAGCCACTTCCTTTGTACCTCTTTCAGATCATTTTATTTACAAGTTTAAAAAAGGGAATTCATTCAGTTGTAAAAGCTCTGCTTAAATCACTTTTTGAGCAGTGATGCTGTGTCTATGAGCTATGCCTTCAACAGATTCTAGGGGGCGCTAACATATTGGATAGCTTAAAGACCTAAACAAGGTCTAGCAACCTTGTTTTTGCTTACTAAAGGAGATATTTAAACCGTTTTTTATTTATTAAAATAAATAATTAAATTTATTTCATTTATATTTATATGTTATTTATAAAATTTAATCAGTTAAGACAACATTCCGTTGTCTGTGTGTGTAACAGATAAATCATCTCCAATCCATTTATGCAAACTGTGCAACAGTCGTACACTCATATATGTTGACATAATCAGTCCTTTCTAATCAAAGGTTTAAACCAATGCAGGGTAATTTATCATTTGAAATCAAAATGAGAATAGACAAGTTTTGACTTAACATGCATCAAGTCAAATTATGTACAATTAGTCTTTGCGATAACTAAACAATTGACATTAGTCTTTGATGTAATGAGAATCAAAGTGTTAGATGTAACATTAAATGTAGATTTTGGGAAGAAAAAAAAGAAAATATCACAATAAAGGAAAATGCAGCATCTGCATGGGAATGTTAAAGGGTAAAGACTAGCCATCATCTGTACACACACCTGTTAACATTTTGATGGAATCATTACCATACCAGTCATGACTTTCTGTAACCTTTTCCACTGTCAGTAACGAGGGTGGTTTCCTGAAATACAGACCGCTGAGTTCAGCGTTTTGCCAGGATGGATACTCTTCCAGCTTAGCACACAACAAAAAACAATATGAACATTTTCATTTGAAGCTACTCCTATTAAGGCATGGATTACTTTTAAGCAGTAAATACATTATCAAGAAAATTGTTGCAAAAGAATTCGATAAAAAAAAAAAAAAATCTATCAAAGAATTCTTTAAAAATCCACAATGTGTTCAACTAAAATTCAGAATCTGTTTTCAAAAATGTCAGTAGTAAGACAAGCTATTACAAATCAGCATATCATAATAATTTAAAGTTCAACAAATCAGTTCTATACTGGCATAAACTGCCTGCTCAGGGTAAGCATGGTATTAACTTTGCCAAACTGAACAAAGATGTCTCTTTGTTGTGTAACAATTTCATCAATTGTCATTTACATTACAGGTACAGACACATCAAACTGAAAGAGTCAACAAGCAGAGCCAGGCATAAACCCCCTCATTCTTTGAGCGCTGCGTTAAACAGGTAAGGCGCAAAATGAAAGACTGCACACTGAAAATAGCTCTCCTGTTTTTAAGAGAGTCAAAGACAGGCCGAGATCAAAAGCAAGGAGGGCGAGAGAGAACCTTTCGCTTCTAAATCCTCAACAAACAATCATCCCTATAGTCGCATTCTCATGGGAAACACACACTAAGTGATGAAACTGAGTGTGAGGACAGACCACCATGCCAGCCAGACGCTCCCATACACACACACGCACTCCTTCTCCATTTTGGAAAGGGATAAAAAGAAAGATAGAAATTAAGTATCCGAGATGCTTCTTTTTCTTTGCAAAAATACTAGAATGAAAGTGTCATGTCCTTGCATCACACAAGGGCAAAATGAAATGTTAGATTTTTCGAATGTTACTAGCACACAAAAACAACATGCAGGAGAAAGCCCCAATTAGTCCCAAACACATAACTCCATCTTTTGTCTACCAATGTTTTACAAGCATGCTTGTAGTGAGTTTCATGGAAAATGTCCTTTTGATGCTTTGGCATGTAGGAAGAGGACCCAGACTCAGCATGATCCAAGAGAAGAGCCAACTGAATGCGTACATCCTCAAAAAAAGGCTCCTACTGATGAGTCACAGTTAATCTGTCATGGATGAATGGGAGTTTATGGTTACTCTTTGTTCTGCACATATGCTTCAGGCAAAAGATGTTTTTGACATCATCTGCCTTACCACATTCTGTTTCCTTTTATTGCAGGCTTAAGTTAGTCACCGTCCTTCACGCTCACACTTTGCCTCTCGTTTCTCTGTCAGACATCTTCCTTTATTTCGACTTATCCTACGTTTTGTAATTCTCTTATTGTGCACTGTTTTTTCACCCACCCTTTCTTCCTCCAGTTTTATTTCTCCAAGTTTCACCTACTCTCCTTTGTCTACGTTTTCTTCAATGGTTTGTTTCTTTCTCACCTTATACGTTGTTCTGCTCCATGGATTTTGACTCCCAATAATCTGAATTGTCCCCTCCATTAATCCAATATTACAATTTGCATTTATTCAAAGCAGCTTACAGTGTATTCAGACGAAGTTCTGTATTTGCATTCTCTGGGAGTCAAACACTTGACCTTGGAGTTAAGCTAGAGGAATAAGGGAACGCATTTTGTTTACTGGTTTGTAGACTAAATATGATATTAGATATTAATTAACTAGACCTTTAAGGACTTACAAGGAAAAGCTCAGATTAAGGAACAATGAATGATTACGTTAACCTTGACCAAACGATAAATCAAAACACTGCTGATTCAAATAAGCATATCAGACAGAGAACTACATGAAACCAACCACTAATGAGGCCAGATGAGGATATATCGAACAAGTATAACTGAGACCAGTCCTGACAGAGCAATGAAAACAACATTCAATCCCTGTGGATTGATGAAATTATACCTGATTGATGAAACGTTTTTCAGAACTTTGATGAAGTGTTTACATGGTCTATAAAAGATTACAAGGCTGTCTTAATTACTCGACGCAAACAGCAAATTGCATCAGGAGTCTGTGTGGATGTGTGCGTTAAAGAGAATTTGTATGAGAGAGAGTATATGAGGTTTTTAATAGTGTTCTATAATGATTTTCATTTTAATTGCAAGTATAAGAACATTATTACAGAGTCACATGGCTGCTCATCAATAAAATGACAACCATATATATTATAAACCTAAATATAAATTTATAATGTATAACAAGGCATGACGAAGTTGCAGGATTATTTTGAACATAATATTAAAAATTCCTGAAACTTTGGTTAAAATGAGCCTAAAATGCATATTAATAAAAAAGATCCATTTCCAAATGCATAAAAACATAAAATTTGATTATGTACTCACAGTTTGTGAAAACATTACGGGACCTCGGTATGAATGGCACGGTACGGTATTTATTGAATCATTTACAGGAAAAACAAAACTAATGAAGAGACTCAAAAGAAAGTGCCAGAAGTGTTTATTGAACAGTTTACATGAACACTGAACATATCAATGGCATACAAATTATTGTCTCCATTGCTCTGTTTGCAGGTATTTGACCCTGCCTGTACGACCTCTCTAATAAATAAGCTGCATATGGATCCGCATGCCTCTGTCTTGTTCGTCACAATTATAAGCATGTCTTCAGTGATATTTTGACCGCTAAACTAGTAAATGTTGGTTTACATTTCTGAAATCTGGTCACCTTAAACCATACTTAAGACATAGAGATGTTTAAATGTATGTAAACTATAATTCAGGAGTCTCTGTGTCTGTGTGTGTTTATGAATCCAAGGGAATGATCACAGACCACAGGGCACAAAGTTATTTTAGTGAAAATTCACTTTCACCGTTCTGTGCTGGTGGAATGATCTTGAGTCACTTGCAATTTCAAGAAACATCGACAAACTGCAATGTACTAAGGTACTAACTCTCTTTCTTTCATCTCTATTCTAGTCTGTACTACAACAAATAATACTGGATACAAGAACAATTTTTATATCACAGCACCTCTTAAATTACTGCTTTTTTGAGGTGAAACACTTGTTGTATTGATCATTTGTAGTCACTTTGGGTAAAAGCATCGGTTAAGTGAATAAATGTATATGTAAGAATAAAGATTATGAATTACTAGGCTATACATTTTGGCAGCAGTGTAGTGAATGAGTTAGCCTTATTAAAAATGTACAAAATGAAACTGACTATAGCCAAGTTTCCATCCAAGGCATTTTTGCGGAAAAATATTTAACGCTTCAAATGTTTTACAGATATAGCTGATGGAAATGCTAATTATCGATAACATTTTGTAAATGTTGACACAGTATTTTTCCGTTTAACTTTAGTGCATGAATTCTATATCGATACTTCAAATGTCGCAAAAAAATGTTTGGAAACACCTTTTGTCGAGAAAAAGGGCTTTAACGCAAATAAATGTAGTGTCACTTGACAGAATAAGCCTATTGGTAGCTTCGTGTTTGTGGTGTTGCTTGCGTCAAAGCACCTTAGCCTGCTTCAAAAGCGAATTAAATTATATTCATATTATTGCATCTAAAATTGTAAATATGGTAAAAGGATGAGTTACCTCTCAAACTTACATATCTTAATTTAATGTTTCCTTTTAATACTTTAAAACTTAAACTTTATTAGGCTTAATTTTGTTCAGGATATTATATTGTCGAGTTGGTAGTTTAATGCATTACTGCGTGCGGCGCCGGCAAGATAATTAGATTTTTCCCTTTTATAAAAGTGAAAAAAAGCTTACAATACTCGTTCAAAAATAAGACATTATTCAAAATTATTTACATATTTATTTTATTTGTGTACATTCACAATAAAAACAGTCGTGCTTCTGAAAATAATTGGATGTTGTTTTCAAGAGCACATCACAAGAATTAACTGAAATTCTGCACATAGGCTTCTACTTGTTGCAGTTTTTTTTTCATTCGTTTTGTTAATTTATTATTTATTTACAAAAATATATATATGAGCCTTTTTTTCTTTTATAGCTTATGTTTTTCTAGGTTCGCACAAGCTCTGCGCCTGATGTGACGTGATCCTCATGTTCTGTTTATGTTGCTTTTTTCATGTATAAAATGAATCCCTGGAAACAAATTAAGCTATTTTTAATAGGTCACAGCCACGTATCAATTCAAATTTAATTGACTTGTAATTCAGCATAATCTTGTCAGTTAATAATAAAATAACCTGAATTAGCAGATTCTCTTTGTCGATAACAAAACAGTGTAAAAACTGGATGGAAACTTTGCTATTGTCATGTTGGAAGACCCAGCAAAGACCCATCTTTAATGCTCTGACAGAGGGAAGGAGGTTTTTGCCCTATATGTCACAATACATGGCCCTGTTCATCCTCTCCGTAATGCAGAAAAAAACCCCAGAGAATGATGCTTCCAGCCCCATGCTTCACTGTAGGTATGGTATTTTTCTTCTTCCTCCAAACACAGCGAATGAAGTAAAGACCAAATAGTTCTACTTTGGTCTCATCTGATAGTAGCCTTGGGAACAATGGTCCCTGCTGTCTTCACGGCATTGACCAGCTCCAGAGTGGATTCTTCACCATTCTTAGCATCATTGATACCCCACGAGGAGAGATCTTCCGTGGGGCCCCAGTCAGAGGGACATTGACAGTCATCATTAGCCTCTTTCATTTTCTGACAGTTGCTCCAACAGTTGTTCTTTTGTCACCAAGCTGCTTGACAATTGCCCCGTAGCTCTTTCCAGCTTTGTGAAGGTCTACAATTTTGTCTTTTGACAGCTCTTTGGTTTTGCCCATGTTGCTACTTAGACTTTGGCTGATTGTGGGGTGCACAGGTATCTTTATGACAGCTAACAACCTCAAACAGGTGCGGCTAATTTAGAATCATGAGCAGAGAGTAGCTGGACTATTTAAAAGCAAAATAACAGATCTTTAAGGGTCAGAAATCTGGGTAATAAGCAAGTGATCAAATACTTATTTGACACAGTAATTCCCAAATAAATCGTTAAAAAAAATCATACAATATGATTTCAGGATTTTTTTTTTAGATTGGAAAATGCACCTATGCTGAAAATTGTAGACCCCTACATGATTTCTAAGTAAGAGAACTAGCAAAATCATAGGGTGATCAAATACTTATTGACCTCATTGTAGGTATATATTATGTAAACAAGAACTTTTATTTAAGATGCAATAGCTTGAAGGCACTAATTTTAATGCTAATTAATTTCATACTATAACTTTTTAAATTGAATTTTGTACCCTATTGTATGGAAATATTCTCTCTCTGGATCTGAGATTGACCTTTAAAATAAGAGCAAAATGACACAGTGACAAAGAGAATTGATCATTTTACAACAGGTGTCTGGGCTGAAGTGTGAACATCACTTTCAATTGACTGCTTTATCATTTAACAACAAACATTTACACCAACAGCCCCTAACATTTTACAGTCCACTGTCATGAATTTTAACGTAGCTCTCACCCATTGGCCCTGACGTGACTCAGTGACCTCTTGATGGTGAAAATGGGTGTGAATCCTCTAAAATGACTGGGACAGTTTTAACACCCTTACTGCATTTCCTTTAATCTGAAGCTCTGTTCCAGCCTCCTAGAAGCTCTGTGGCACGGCAGTATTTATCAAGGGATCTTTGAGATACGGTTGGCCTGACAGTGAGTTCTGATTGGCTGTGACATGATAATACTGAATGATTCTGGTACCTGTTTTAGTAAGAGGGCTGGAGAACAGCTGCTGCAGGAGTTTGTTCTCTGACGTCCTCAAAACCACCATAATATCTGCAGGAAGAGTGTCCCGGTTCTTCTCCAGAAAACCACTGACATTATACAACACCTGACAGAGAAACACAAGACATTCATTTTTACACACTTTTACTTGTAAGGCTGCAGGAAATATTCCTATTCCGATATAACAGGGATCGATGTGTTAATGAATTCCTGCAATAGTAACTGTTTAACAACAATGTTGATTATATATACACTACAGTTAAAGTCTGGGGTCAGTAACATTTTTAACATTTTATTTAAAAAAATAAAAAAATATTCAGCAATGATGCATTCAATTGATCAAAGGTAAAAGTAAAGATAATCAACCTGGTTACCAAAGATTTCTACTAATTACAAACTAATTTTGTCCTAAAAACCTTTCCTAATTTAACCTAAGAACATGCAAATACCGTTTCTAATAAAATAAAGTAACTACTATGTACTTTGATCAAATAAATGCAGTTTTGGTGAACATAAGAGATGTTTTCCCCTAAAAATACCTATGGTCTTGTGGTTAACTGAAATTACACATTAACTGGTTAATGTATCTTTTACAAACTTTACATTTAAATAAACAAATTTGGTGGAAAGTTAGTCAGCTAAATTTGTATATTTAAATGAAGCAAAAACACATTGATTGCAACCACCTTAAAGAAAATTGAGTAAAAAATGTTTTTAGTGCATTTGAATAAGAAGATTGTGATTTCTCTATTCATATTAAGCTGTAAGTCCTGCAAATAAAATGGTAGATGAAATAGTTTTCTCTTTACCTTGCCAGCATAATGCTGGATGCCGAAGCAAAGCTCCACACGCTTGGGTGTCCAGAAGTACTTGTTTCTCAGGTTATCCTGAAACTTATCTATATAACAAACACTGAAGGTGAGTGAAGAATCTTATCAAACTGATTACAGTGCTGCTATCCCGTTAATACTTATTTGTTGTTAGAGTTAATTTTTTAAACAAATGCATGCTGGGCACCATGCAAATGATTTTACATGAAGCAGTTGAGTATTACCGACAAGTGTTTGGTCAGTGGCCTGAGGGAAGCGGCTCTCCTCGTCCAGCAGAGACAGTAAACCCATGGGCTTCTGTAGAAACATGTCCAGAATGGGCCTGTTGTCCTCATACTCCACCAGACTGGCATCTACAGCCTCACTCTGATACTCGATCTCAACAAACACACACAGACACACTTGTTAATAAAATACAAGATGATGGAACTTCATATAAAGATGTAATTAAAGTGCCCCTGTTGTGGATTTTTAGGAATGGTCTTTCATGCAGTGTGTAACACAGCTCTAATTGAATGAAAACATCCTGCAAAGTTTTAAATCTGAAAGTGCACCGTGTATAAAGTTACTGTCTCTCAAAAGAAAGAGTCGGCCCTGGAGCCTGGATCACTGAAATGAGTCATTGTTAGAACTAATGCGAAGCAATTTCATGCTGAGGTCAATATGAAAAATTTGCATATTACTATTGGTCTCTTCACATTGTTCTGAATAAAAATGCAATTATTATTATTATTATTCTTTAAAATTATATTATTTGTTGTAATAAGCTCTCCTTTTAATAGTATCCTACAGTATACTTCCTTTTAACTATGTGGTAATAATAAAATAAATACTTTCATTTTGACAAACGTTGAATATCAAAGGTTTCAGCAACACTACTCTATATGTGCAAGTGTACTAATAGTTTTTTTTGGGGGGTTGGGTTTGGCAAATGAAGTGTAACACTAGACACACGGATTTGCTTTGAAAACATTTTAGTTCCATTCAAAGATTTGATTATATGATGAATTCTATTTATTAATAAAACAATGATTTAAATTATTATTATTATTTTGTTTTGCCTTTTTTAACTATTTTACTTATTTTGTACTTATTCTAAAAGTTTTGAAATTTAAAAAAATTGAAAATTGAAACAAAAAACAAAAAAAATTACGGTCTGCAGCTTAAAGTACACCTAAGTGGCCAGTTATTTAATAAATACTATTATCTGCAAGGGAAAACCTCAGTACACATTTTACAGATTTTTAAAAAGTGCATTTCTTTCTTTACCATCTAAACTGATGCAGATGCATTCAAGGATAAACTCAGAGAAAGTGCAGAAAGAAAGTCTCACCTGTTCCAGGGCAAAGATGTGTTGATTAAAGTAGAACTGGATCTGTTCATTAGCGATGTTGATGCACAGCTGCTCAAATGAGTTCTTCTTGAAGTTTTCGAAACCAAAGATGTCCAAAATCCCCACGTTCATCCCACTCTCAGCCCCACTTCAAAGACACGAAAAGCCAAACATTATCCGACCGTCACAACACATTTAGGCCTTAAGCACTCTAATGACCCAAACAACTAAATATTTTACGACCTGTCAACCAAGAAAACACAAAAACAAAGAGCTTTAAAAACACAGGTCTGCCTGAGCATGTCATTTCAGTTTAGGAAGAGCTTGCACGCTCGTCTCTGAACATTCAGCCAGTCGCAATCTCCTTCAAACTCCTCAGACAGCGACCAGGGGTCACCTTTTGCTCCTGCTAACAGGTTATTAATGGCAATAACGCTGAACGCGCTACTGATTGGAGTGGAAATGGCAGAATTTGGATGGTGTGTATGGAGGTGGAAGATGTGAGTTTCTCTGACAAGCCCGTGGCTGATGTCTGACAGGATTCGCTCGGATCAATGAACGGCTTTTCCACTCTCTCTGAAGTCTTTTTAATCATCTGCATATTATTTTTTTTCAATGTAACTCTGTATCAAAAATTTATAAAAACCTCTCTTTTTGGTAGCTCTTTTCTTCTTGTGGATATTAATATTCTAAGCTTTCTGGTGGTTATACTGGAGGTCATCGTTCGAGATGATGCTCACGCATGTAAACGCATTGGAAACGATTCAAGGAGCAAGATCAGGATGAAAGCTCAGAATTTACCTTGGCATTGTCGTTATATTACCTTAAGATAAAAGTTAATCAAAGGTACATAAGCTGAAAAAGCCCTGTTTAAACCAGGCTAGGAGAACAGAAAATATATGTGAAAATAAATTTAACTGCATTGAATGTCCACTTTAGAGAACTTAATATTAGCTGTTTTTTAAAAAATGTTCTTGAAGATAGTAATAAATACAAAGTTGACAGTATATTCATTTTTGAGTAAACTATTTCTTTAAGACCATCGTGAAACTTAAGTTCAAACTGCAGTTTGAAAATTGTAGTCTTGGGTGTATTTTAACATCAAGCTGAAGGATACATCCCTTATAACGATGGGAATATTTTCTCGTACCAGATGTTAGTGTCAGGCTGCAGCAGTGCATTAATGCGGTTCACAATCCAGCTGAAGAGGCGTCCGTACAGGGCTTTAGACATAGCGTCTCTCACATCAGTGGCCTTGTCCACGGTGTTGGTGCGAATGATGGTTTCTCCTCGAGTTACCACGCAGTGGGAGGTCAAAGCTTCCTGAAGCTCCTCAGAGCCGATGCTGAGCAGAGTGGCCGCTGAACACACCAGTTACAGACAGAAGAACATCAAAAATGGACCTACGTCTCTTTTGCCTTTCAAATGTCCATGGTCCCATGTCCAGAAACTAACATTCATGAAATATAACATTCGGAAAGTTTTAATATACTAAATATAAAAGCATCAATAATGAATCCATGCTGAACATATCAACACTGACCAACGGCAACAGACACACCTTGTCCAATCAATGTATTACCACCATTGATGTCTGCTATCATCGATCAGTGCTTGTTTATGCATGTTGAACATGTTTTTGCCATTGAATGTATGAGAAGTGATGTACTGCAATGTGGTGATTGCCAGCGTTGAATGAATGAATGAATGCGCATTTATATAGTGATTTACTGTGTATTGCCATACACCCAAAGCGCTTTACAAGCAGGGGTCTCTCCTCAACCACCACCAGTGTGCAGCATCCACTTGGATGATGCGACGGCTGCCACAGGACAACGGCGCCAGTGCGCTCACCACACACCAGCTACAGGTGGAGAGGAGAGAGATACAGCCAATCAATGGATGGGGATTATTTGGAGGCCAGTGGGAATTTGGCCAGGACACCGGGGTTACACCCCTATTCTTTACGATGAGTGTCATAGGATTTTTAATGACCACAGAGAGTCAGGTCCTCGGTTCAACGTCTCATCCGAAAGACGGTGCTCTATTGACAGTATAGTGACCCACACAGACCACAAGGTGAGCACCCCCTGCTGGCCTCTCTGACACCGTTCTTCTGCGTTTGTCAGTGCAAATGAAATGAACCAAACTAAAAAAAAAACTGATCTAATCTAAATTTTGAAATACAGGATCTTGCTAAAAGTAAGAAATGACTATATTTAATATACATTTATTTCATACAAAGTATAGTTCAAATGTATTAACATATTTACATATGAGACTTCCTAATATAAAAATTATAATTAAACTTTATTTGGCAAGATATTTGTAGTCTACTGTACGTCAAGCACACTTGCAATAGTTTCACTTTAGCACAATCAGTTATACTTCAGTATATCTTCAGTTGGACCTCAGCACTACTTTCTCACAATTAAAGTGCTTTTAGCAGAAAACTTGTTGTTCGAGTTGACCAGGTGAATTTGTTAAATACACAGATAAAAGTGCATTTTAGTTCATATTCAAGGTGTCTCAAAATAGCACAGTTAAGTAAAGTTAGATGATTATAAGTTTATCTTAAGAAGAATCATTTCTGGTATATAAAGTACAAAATGAGTGTGCAAATTTACTAGGTATTTTTACTGAGCACACAAATTATATGTATATTTCAAATGCATTTTAGTGTGTTTATTTTAAGGCCACATCAGACTACGTAGCGACCTGTAGGCAACAAACTGACCATCTACTGTAGCTAGCTTCTCTCCAAACTCAATAAATAAAAGGGATTAAACAGCAGAAAGGTGTATGTAATAATGTATGTAGTTAAGGGTTAGCCAATTAAATGCATTCAAGCAGATTGTTTATTGTGTTATGATAAATTTTGACATTATTTACAGCTTTAACATCTCTGTAATTAATCATCTTGTTATGGCTCTCACCATTATCTAAGGCCTCAGAGTCGGGCACCTCACTCTTGTCGCTCTGATGTTGGGAGCTGGTGGATGTAAACTCAATATTTCCTGTGTTTAAAATGGCTGATAGAATTCTGTACACAGAGTTCACTTCCTGCATATAAAAATATTAATCATTGGGGGCGAACTGCCACTTTAATAACTGTAAATGATTAAGGAATATAAATAAGATTTCCAGATGTACCTCTTCTGTGAATCCTATGATACGGAAACAGTCCTGAATGGCATCAAACTGCTCCTTGTAGAGTTTGCTAGAGATGATGTCCTGCATTACTTTACCATTAACACAGTCAATGTATCTGAAAGAACAGAACAGTAGAGTCAATCTCTGACCTCCACTGTAGATGCATGACCCGGATTTTTATAAGAGTCCATAAAACTCACAAACCTGGGGGCGGTTTTGTTGGGTAGCCTGTATCTCTTGAGGTTGTCTTGGTGGTAAAGACCAGCATAGATGTAGTAAAATATGTGGAAGTTTTTCTCGCCCCTGAAAGATAAAATACGAGCTGTTAATAGTCGTCAGTGTTCAAAATGGCCACATATCTAGGCCCTGTGTTTCCTCACGTAGCCTGTTTGATGACTCTTGATTTCTCCAGAAGATACTCAGAGATCTTAGCACCCATCACGGCCCCTGTTGGTGTGAACTTCATCTCTAGATATTTTCCGAAGCGGCTGGAGTTATCGTTAATGGCTGTGCATGCGTTACCAAACGCCTCCACCAGGGGATTCACCTGAAGAATCTTCTCACGCAGCGTGCGATTATTAGCCTTGACACAGAAACAACAGATGATGTTTAAACGGTGAGAGCCATATTTTGATCTGTGATCTTACTCCACAGATGATTAAATCTTTAGAGGGAAAATGATCTGTTACTGAAGCATTTCTTAGAACACATGATATGTATGAAGTATGTTAGCTCAAGTATAAAAGAGGTGAGTACTCAACCTTGCCCAGAAATGTGAGGTGCTGGACGATGAGGTGGGCACTCTCAGTTTTACCCGCTCCGCTTTCTCCACTAATAATTATACACTACACAGACAAAAATAACAAAAATATATAAATACTCATTCCACACAAAAGCACCAATCATAAGATGTTTATTTAGTATTTACAGTAGTCACAATTTTGAAGTGGATGAAAAAAAAGTTTTAGGTGCAGGTTTTAGGACAACTTTGAGGAAAGGCTTTGATCCACTTTACATATTGACTACTATATTTGAATATTGATTTATATTTTCATTTAGTTTTATGTTATTCGTTTTTATTTGCTAGACCTGAAATTGAAGAAAATATATGAAAAGGTTAACCATTGTAGATTTTAAAAAGGTGTTTTAGTGCCACCTTAAAAAAAAAATCTAAAATTACAAGATTAAAGTCATATTTCGAGAATAAATTCAAAATTATGAGAATAAAGTCGAAATATTTATTTGGAGAATAAAGTCAAAAACTATGAGATTAAAGTTGAAATATTATTAGATTAAAGTAATTTTTTTTTTTTAATATTTCAAGAATAAAGTCAAAATACTACGAGACTAAAATCAAAATATTATGAGAATAAAGATTAAAGTTATATTTATAGATGTATTAGTGCTGGGCCGTTATCAGCGTTAACGTGCTGCGTTAACACGAGACTCTTATCGAGCGATAAAAAAAATATCGCCACTATTCACAAAGTCGGGTTGACTTTGACCTTGATAGCCCGGATGTAAACTTAGCCAAATTGCAGGGGCGGACTTACCCATTATGCAAAGGTAGGCAACTGCCTTGGGCCCCCAAAATGCTTTTCACG
>JAUCMU010000072.1:476500-487636 GCA_032275025.1 Enteromius treurensis
GCTAAAGGTGAAAGTCACCATAGCTTGTAGTATAGACTCCAACCCAACTTTGTAAATAGATTAACAGCGATATTTTTCTGCGTTAACGCCGATAACGGGCCACCACTAATATATATATATATTAAATACTAAATGACTAAATGCATACATATTTTTGCTATTGTTCTGGCACTTCATTGAGGGCAGAATAAACATTTGTTGACAACATGTTATGGTCATTTATTGTGATAGCATTTAGATCATTATTTTATTTTGTTGAAAATCATTTACCTTAGTACCTCCACCTTACAGTTTGGACTCTTCAGTCCTTCAGAAAGAAGCTTCACACCTGAATCCTGAAGGTCATTGTTACTCAGGTCCAGATCTCTCAGGACAGAGTTTAAGGAACGTAAAACTGAAGACAAACTCCTACAAGACTGTGCAGTGAGATTACAGCTGGAAAATCTGAACAAGAAAAACAAAAAAGTTGCATACAGAACTAATCTTGTAGCAATGTGATTTTTTATTTATTTATTTTTTAATAAAATTGAATGAATTAAGTATTTGAAACACAAACCTCAATATCTCCAGCTTAGAGTTTAAACTCTTCAAAAGCTTTACTCCTGAATCCTGCAGGTCATTGTTGCTCAGGTCCAGCTCTCTCAGGACAGAGTTTGAGAATTGTAGAGCTAATGACAAATTTTCACATGACTGAGAAGTGAGATTACAGCCACACAGCCTGTGAAGAGAATAGAAATAAGAAAATACAATTATATATATTTATATATATATATATATATATATATATATATATCTCCATTCAACTGTTTTGAATGAATCAATTCAATGAGCGCTTCTATGATAAAGCAGTGATTTGCCATCATTACTTGCGGCATTAATGTCATAGATTGTTATGTCATTTCATTTTATTTTTCTATATTCCATTTTATTAATATTATAAGTTCCAACAGAAAAAAAAAAGAAAACAAAACATCTCGGTTACGTATTGTAACTCTTGTTCCCTGAAGAAGGGAACAGGGACGTCACATCAGCGACCGACGAATAGGAATCTCGCTTCGAAAGGTTCAATCTACTCTGAACGTATAGAAACACGCCAATGAAATTGGCATACGCTGATATGCATATGATCGCAGCGTGAGTATAAATAGGCAGCAAATTAAGTGTTCATTAGTTTTTCGCTGACAAGGCGAGCTGGTGACACGGCCCTCTAGCGGCGGTACAGATCCATGGTGACGGGATATCTCCGTTCCCTTCTTCTTTCATGGGGAACATGTTTTTTTTTTTTTCTAACTATGAATACCACATGAGGTCCTCTAAGGGTATCACTGAAGGGGTCCCAGGCCTGGCACTAGATGCTTCAGCGAGGCGCCTGGTGCTAACACCCAGGACGAAGCTACACTTCTTGTAGAGTGAGCTCGTACACTGAGAGGGCATCAACTATTCAGTGGGCCATCCTCTGCTTAGAGATGACATTCCCCTTCTGCCGTCCAACGTAACAGACAAAGAGCTGGTCTGAGGTCCTGAAACTCTGTGTCCAGTCTTCATAGCATCTTAGTGCTTGGATGGGATACAGAGTCAGCAGGGTTGGGTCTGTCTCCTCCGGGGGCAGCGCTTGGAGGTTCACTACCTGATCTCTGAAAGGAGTAGTAGGAACCTTGGGCACGTAGCCGGGCCGTGGTTTCAGTGTTACCTGGGAAAGTGCAAGCAGGAGGAGAGATTTCATTAAAAAAAAAAAACTTTAGCTCGACTGCTGGCAAAAGGCTCAAAGGGGACCTGTCTCAATGCTGTTAAACAAGAGACAGGTCCCAAGAGGGTACAGTAGGGGGCCGTGGAGGATTTAACCTTTTGGCCCCCCTAAGGAACCTGGTGACCAGGTCGTGCTTACCAACGGACCTTCCATCATTGAGGTCGTGGCTTGCAGCAATAGCAGTCACGTAGACTTTAAGTGTGGAGGGAGACAGCCTTCGCTCCATCCCTTGCTGCAAGTAGAGAAGCACAACTCTGATCGGGCATCTCCGGGGGTCCACTCATTGAGAGGAGCACCACTCAACGAACAGATTCCATTTCAAGGCGTAGACAGCTCTTGTAGAAGGCGCTCTCGCAGAAGAAATTGTGTCAACTACAGCTTGGGGTAGGTCACTTAGAACCTCCCATCCAGGGGCCAGAAGTGGAGTTTCCACAAATCTGGGCGTGGGTGCCAAAGGGTGTCCCGTCTCTAAGTCAGTAGATCCTTCCTCAGAGGAATTGGCCAAGGAGGGGCTGTCACAAGGAGCATGAGTTCAGGGAACCAGGTCCTGGTGGGCCAGTAGGGGGGCTACCAGCAGGACCTAGTCCTTGTCCTCCCTGACCTCGCACAGAAACTGTGCAAGAAGGCTCACTGGGGGAAACACATATTTGCGTAGCCCCTACGGCCAGCTGTGTTCCAGGGCGTTTTTTTGTCTAAGGTTCCCTCAGTCAGAGCGTAAAACAACTGGCAGTGAGAGGTCTCTGGAGAGGCAAACAGGTCTACTTGTACGGCTCCGAACTTCTCCCAAATCAGATGAACCGACAGGGGATGGAGTCTTCATTCTCCAGGGAGCGCTGCTCAAGACAGCTCGTCGGATGTCTGGTTGTAAACACCTGGAATGTGAATGGCACGAAGCGACCTCAGATGCTTCTGACTCCATAGGTGGAGGTCAAAGTCAAATTTATTTGTCACATACACAATCATACAGAGTACAATATGCAGTGAAATGATTCGTGCTACCACAGAGTCACGATTACTGTTACTCGCGCCATCATAGAAAATTAGGAATAAGATACATTAGGAAAACGAGGGTAAAAAAAATCCCTCCCAGACTGTCCAGTGTACACTGGGCAGTGTGCGAACAGGGGTAAAAAATACCTCAGCAAAGCACATAAAAACATAGAATCAAGACATAACATTGCAACAATGAGGGAGGATGAGGAGGAGAGCGTCCAGTTATCTTGGTCTTCAGGGAGTAGTTATGTTTCCAGCAACGGCCTTGATGCAGTAGCTGGAAAGAAGAGTGAGCTAAAATAGAAAAAAAATTTTTTTCCAGGTTTGGATCAATATTTGCCAATTTCACAGATATTTAATGTCCATCACTGATCTCCAGGTCTGTCCAAATCCCGTTGTATATCTGCTAGTTTCACCAAGATGTTATTTAATTTGCGGTCTATAACCACAGTCTGATTGCTAACAGCTCTCGTCACCGCATTTTCCCAGCCAGCCATTCTCTTGGGGTTGAGACAGACTGCTTTTAATATTTGTCGATATCCAAGTGCCCCACCTAATTCAATCAGCAGAATACCTGTTATCAGAGTTCCGAATAGGTAGATATCTTCAACATCCTCCATAGACAGTGCAGCCAGGCACACGATGCGCCACTTGTCCCACCCGTCCATCATGTAGCCAGCAGAAAACGTCCCAGCAGAACATGTAGGTTCCCCAGTACTCTTCGTCAAGAGGGAAGAGGGAGCCTTGATGGTTGATGTATACTACGGCCTATGTGTTGTCCGTGGGGCCCAGAACGTGACAGCCCTGTAGGTGCTCTTTAAGGTGACCCAAAGCTAGATGAACTGCTAGCAGCTTGAGGCAATTGATATGCCAATGCAGATGAGGTCCCATCCAAACCCCTGTCACTGCATGGCTGTTGCACATGGCACCCCACCCCGTGGTAGAGGCATCTGTGAAGACAACAGCATGCCTGGAGACTTTCTGTAAGGGTACCCCAACCCGAAGAAATGCTAGGTCTGACCATGGGGAGAAGGCTAGGCGCCAGGCCGGTGTTATCTGAAACCGGAACTGCCGCGTTTCCACGCCCACCTCAGGACTCGATTGTGAAGCCAGTGCTGAAGCCTCTGAAATTGTTTCTGTGGAACCGCCGTCCTGCCTTTGAACGTATTCAAGAAATTGTCCATTGTGTCCATTTCCCCCATCATCCAAAAATGGTTCCATCAGTTTCATGACCACATTCTCTGCCAGCCTCTCCCCTTTCTGACAACTGGGGTTCTCTTCCAAGTAAGGTACTGCATTGCAGACATATTTGGTCTCCAAATCTGTGGCCATCCAGAACTTGATCCCAAATTTTTTCAGGCTTGGTTGCGGTATACTGGATGAATGGACAACAAACCTTGGTCATGTGTCCTCCTGGAGTGAAACTTTAAGCACAGTTCTTGGTGAAGTGAGTCCAGATGTCAGAGATTGCAGCAAATTTGTTTTTACCCGTTCTGCCCTTGTGACCTAGTCCTCAAAACGAAGGTGTTGCATAATTGAAATGAATCTATCTCAGGACATTGTCTCTTTGATTACTGGCACCAGAAAGCTTTCTGACCAGCAATCCACAATGGCACCAAAGGGACACATGATTGCTCTCACAAACAGAATTGAAATGAATGCCATCTTGAAGTGCCAACTTCCAGTCCGGTTCTGTTCTGCAGGCTTGATGGACCATACACTCTCTGATGGTCTGCAGCATTCCCCAGTCAAACAGGCAGAGGAAGCTTTAGCACGCCCATAATTTTACACAGTTGGAAGATAAACAATTAGAGAATAGTAAATTTACATGAACCTCACTGTAAATGGGTTTATATGAATTTTCCTGAAGCCAGGCCAAAGCCTGTTGCGCGGAGAGGTTCTTCCTACGTGGCAGTCATACGGAGGTCATCCTGCTGTGCATTCTAAGAAATGCGAAAGAGGTATGAGCCCTCTTGGGTAGGTCTGATTTTATACACAGCAATCTACAGCATTCATATGTTGTGAAAAGCTGGCTTATTTGCATTACATGCATTGTAAACATATATTATCAAAGACATAAGCCTAACCTCAGTGTTGGAACTTGTTTACAGTGATGACGATCGGTGCCAGCAGAAAAAGGAAACCCAACACTGTGCTATCACTCAGTTCAGCCATGCAACAATCCTTCCCTCCCTGGTTTAACCTGGCTTGCAAATGCAAATATTCTAGCCCTCACAGGTGATGGCTCATTTTAAAAACAAAAGGAGGGGAACAATGGAGTCAGCAGGGGGGCCAGGTCCTGGATTTTACACAAATTTGCGCAGGTCTAGTAAAGGCAGTGTTAATTCTACAAGCTTAAGTGGTAGTCAACAGCACCCTTTCACCCCATACGTTGAATGTAGCAGTGGAGGCGCCTTGGCGCGGCAGTTGAAAAACTATTACGGTTTAATAACCTGCTGCGGGAAGGATACAAGGGGAGGCGTCTCGTGAACAAGAGGCGGGACCTCAACATAGCCATGGGCATCTGCTCGCAATGAACGCATGACCCATCCATGAAAGCTGTCTCAGCATGTTCTCTGCCCACACACGAGGCAGCAATTGTGTCTGTCCACAGAGGTGAGGAACCTACCACACCCAGAAATGCACGGTTGGATCGACATTCCGGAGAACGCTTCACCAACACTTAAATTTTCTCCTGGATTGCCCAGGGAAGACCTTTCGCGGCAACCCTGTGCACTCAACAGATCTTTGCTAGCTGGAATGCAAAAAGCTGATACAGCCTGCCTTGAAAAAGGCCACCAGCCTACCAGTCAACGTTGTCAGATGAGAGAGCATGAACTTGCAGGAACTCTTTTCAGTAGATCTCAACCACTCCAATTTCAAAACGAAAGCCGAGAGGATCTTCAGGTTAGGAACGGCGAAGGCTCCAAAGCAAAAAGCTGCAAGTGCACTGCATCGATGCCCTCTTATACTCACATAGTGATGAGTAGGGATGGCACGGTTCATGAAAAAAAAACGAACCGTTCGGTTCGCTTGTGTCACATTCGTACTCAGTGCGGTGCGTGTAAGCACCTCTCATCGCGGGCAGAGAGCAGAGGAGACAAGAGCTGAGAAAATGCAAACTTTTAATAAAACGAAAACCTGGAAAAACAAAGGCTGACGAGGCAGCACAACATGAAGAACACTGGACATTAATCCAGACTAACTAGAACTGAAAAACAAAGGGCTTTAAATACACAAGAACTAATATGCAGAAGTGAGGACAGCTGGAAAAACACAGGTGAACCAAATCAACTAATCAGAACATAATGACAGGGAGAAACCAAATAAAGACAAGACAGGACTAAACCAAAAGTACAAAGACAGGGGAGACCAGGACAGAGAGACACGAAACATGACATTACACTCCCCTCCCGAAAAGGTGCACCTGCACCGTATGCAACATCATAGGGGAGGGAGGGCTGGGCACTCTGGAAGCAGGACCCGGACCCCTACAGATTACCTGCCTCCGGGGCGGATCAGGTGCCTTAGCAGGCCACACAGGCTGGACAGTCTTAGGCGGCACAGGGTCGGGTGCCTTAGCAGGCCACACAAGCTGGACAGTCTTAGGCGGCACAGGGTTGGGTGCCTTAGCAGGCCACACAGGCTGGACAGTCTTAGGAGGAGCTGGATCAGTGGCCTTGGGAGGCCGACTCCAAACCCCTGTCCCGCCCACCCTTTCCAAGGTCTTGGCATTACTGCCTCCGGGGTGCGCGGCAGACTCTGGAGGGTGCACGGGGTGCGCGGCAGACTCTGGGGGGCACATGGGGTGCGCGGCAGACTCTGGGGGGCGCACGGGGTGCGCGGCAGGCTCTGGGGGGCGCACAGGGTGCGCGGCAGGCTCAGGGGGGCGCACTGGATGCGCAGCAGACTCTGGAGGAAGCCCCATTGGCGCAGCAGGATCGGGCCAAGGCGGCAGGTCCCCCTCCTCCATTGGCTCAGGTGGGTCGGGCCACGACAACAGGTCCTCCTCCACCATTGGCTCAGGTGGGTCGGGCCACGACAGCAGGTCCTCCTCCACCATTGGCTCAGGTGGGTCGGGCCACGACAGCAGGTCCTCCTCCACCATTGGCTCTGGTGGGTCGGGCCACGACAGAAGGTCCTCCTCCACCATTGGCTCTGGTGGGTCGGGCCACGACAGCAGGTCCTCCTCCACCATTGACTCTGGTGGGTCGGGCCATGACAGCAGGTCCTCCTCCACCATTGACTCTGGCATTGGCAGCGTGGCAGGCTCTGGCTCGGGCTGTGGCAGTGTGGCAGGCTTTGGCTGGGGCTGTGGCAGCGTGGCAAAATCAGCGGCCGTCTCCTCGGTCGCCATCTTGAATGCCAGCTGAAATATTCCCCAGATTCTCCTTGCTTCCTCCCTCGAAGTGATCAGGGGTGGCACACACTGGAACGCGGAAGCTCCCCATGGCACTCCGTGCCGCGGAAGCGGAACCGGAACCAGGTCCCGTGGATCGATTTGGCGAGGAGCTCTTGGTGGCGGACCTCGCCGAATGGCGAGCCGGGAACCAGTGAACTGGGTCCGCCAAGATGGACCGGGATCCGCGAAGATGTGCTCGTTCATTGGAGAGAAACCAAATAAAGACAAGCCAGGACTAAACCAAAAGTACAAAGGCAGGGGAGACCAGGACAGACAGACACAAAACATGACAATACCGGCAGTAAACTCCTTGTATGTTATGGATACTTGGCCAATAAATCCTGAATTGAATTGAAATTTTTTTTTCATTATTATTTTTATTATTCATGCAAAAAATATATAACATTTTTTGTTTTATTTTAGTTTTAATTCAATTTGTATTTTGTTTTGTTTTAATTACTTTTGTACTTAAAGTTACGCATGAAAAGAGAATGTGAAAAGATGTCTTGGCAAAAAAACAAAAAAACAATGAATTTGTGTTGAATTATGAATTTTAAAGACCATTATTGATAATGATAATGATAGGTTGTTTAATAAATACATCAAGAAATAATAACAATGTATTTTCCAAAAAAACAAACATTTCTTTTAAAGGGCACTGTACAGTAGAACATATACTTATGAGAACTATGCAACCTTTTTGTTTAAGTTTTTCATTTCCATTTTTGCATGTCTGTTTGAGTGACAGTAATGACTGAAGTACCGCACAAGCCCTCAGCACTTGACAGTTTTTATTGCAGAGAGGCAGTAAAAACTTAAGCAAGCCTTGAGCTCTTCAGTAGAGCAGCTCGTATCTCAGAAGAGCTGCTGTATATCTCAGTGAGGTGGAGTTGTAAGAGTTTAAGTCTTTAAGGCGCAGACTGTGGGATTGCCAGGGCTGTGTCGGCCCACTGCTGGATGACAAACGAGCCGCCCTGCAGAGTGTCTGGCAGGCAACATCTGTCCGCAGAGCTGCCGAGTTATGAGAGCGAATAATCCCTCTGTCAGCTACGCTCAGACAGAGCCATCTATTAACTCACACACACACTTTCACACGCCCATATATTAGCACACACACTCTCAGAGCCTCATTTATTAACACACAAGCAGCTCTCGGTGGCTGTGATGCTGCAAGGCCAAAACCTCTGGGACAGTTTTAGGCCATCAAAGAAAACATCATTTTTAAGAGCAACATGCTGGAAAATATCTTCCTGAACAACAACATAGTGCATTACTGCCTCAGGAGACATTTGAACTCTAAGGCCCGGTTTCACAAACGGGGCTTAGCTTAAGCCAGGACTAGGCATTAGTTTAATTAAGATATTTAAACAACTTTTACCAAAATGCCTTATAAGAAAATATTACAGGTGTGCATCTTAACACAGATCAATGACACCGACATGTTTTAAGATATGTCAGAGCAAGATATTTTAATCTGAGACCGCTCAAACATGCAATTTAGTCTAGGACTAGCTTAAGCCCTGTCTGTGAAACTGGGGGTAAGTGTATTAGTTTAAATTGATTAATTCAATCAATAAGTGTGCTTACTGAGCATACACTAAAGTGTATTTCTTAAATCATAAAGGTACATTTGAAAAACTTTACTTACAATTATATTAAAGAAATAAAGTACACTTTTATGCAAAAGCGTACTCCTTTTACATACACAAGGTAACTCTGGTACTTTCCATACAAATGTAAATCTTCGAAAGTCTGCATTAAATAATTTGTGTTATTCAAAGTCACAAAAAGGCTCTAAAGAAGTCATTAAAAGACATGAAAGAAGCTCATCAAAACAAAATCCTTGTGGACTTGATGACTTGATTTTGGCAACAATGAAGGACAAAGTGATGTGAGTTATGCAGTATTTTTTCAATTAATAAAGCAATGAATTGCTTTTAAATTTTCAAGAAAATATCAGAGTAACCTTTTTAATGCATGCTTATTTGTTTTCACCTTTGGTGTGAAACGGGCATTTACAGTTGTCAAAAAAACTTTTGTGGTTGAAAAAATTCTAAATTCATTGCTTTCCATAAAACACCTAAGCATTGCAAAAAGGCACTTTTTTTGTAGAGTAGTGTTATAATGTAATGCATTACTTTCTCAAAACCGCTGTAATGCCATGTTGTCATTTACTGACTGACAACAGAATAGATGTGCTCAATGTTCATGTGCCAGTTATAACTCTGTGATGATGACAGGAAGAGAAACAGCAATATATTCACTATATTCACAATTTAACTCTGCCTGCAGCATCTTATTGTGTGCCGGTATGTTGTTAGGCAAATGCAAACGTGGAGATCACATTTTTTACATTTATATTCCCTCTACTTCTGCTTCAAGATCTCCTTATTTTCTTTCCTCGATGACTCTTAATCTAGTTTTGGCTTGATTGAAGTCCCAAACGGACATAAAGAGATGTAAAGGGCAGTGCAGGTCGAAGGACAGACATACTACTTAAAAACACATCTTTTCTCTCTTTCATCAGAAACTATCACCAAGAACAAAGCGTCAGGCATATAAACCAACCCCTGTTTAACACAGTTTTCTTTTTTCCATGGTAATCCGTCATTCTGCGCTGCTCTAAGTCACTGGGTGCTTTGATAGATATTTATGCAGGCCGTCCTCTCTGAAGAAAACATCAAAGGAAAATAACCGACTCCTTCAATGCAAAATATAATGCGTGCCTGCAGCCACGCACTCGCCTTGATGTTGCAGTGTTGTAGAGAGCTGCTTATACACAACCAAATGAAGGCAACGTCGCTGATGGCGCTGCTATTGTGCTGGGTAAATTCTGCTGTGGTATTCTCCCTCATTGGCTGTTCGTCAGCACAGGCAAACTGGATGTAAACACGCTTGGTTTATTCTAATCTAGCCACAGAGCCATTAAACTCTGACTGGCATACAGTCACGCTTTCAGCCATGTTACTAACAACATCGGTTTGTTATGCCGTAGATGACGAGCCCGTTCACACCAAACACAATAACTATAAAGATAACGATAACTATATTTGCATCCACACCAGTAAATGATATTGTCTGTTTATTATTAAGATCAAGCATGTATGCCCCTTTAAATTCTCAAGCGCGTGATAGCAGGATGGATACTGATTGGCTGTAAATGTTTGTATTGTTCATCAGCTGAAAATTCTGTCATCATTTACTCACCCTCCAGTTCCAAACCTGTATTAAATTGTGTTGTTCTGCTGAACACAAAGGAAGATATTCTGAAAAAAGTTTGTAACTAGGCTGTTTTTTGTCACCATTGACTTTAATAGTAGGGGGGAAAATACTATAGTTACAAACTTTTTTCAAAATATCTTCCTTTGTGTTTGGCAGAACAAAGAAATTCATGCAGGTATGGAACCACTCAAGGGTGAGTAAATGATAAAACGAATTTTCATTTTTGTGTGAACTATTCCTTTAAGAGTGAATATTATAAAACCTGTCAGGTATACATCTACAGTAGGACAACCCAAAATCAGACACAAATATATTCATTGAATATTAAGCCTATTTTACATTTACATTTATTAATTTAGCAGACGCTTTTATCCAAAGCGACTTACAGGTGGGGACTAAACATTTTCAGGACTAAAAATGGTGTATTGTCTAATTTTAAAGTATTGTGTATATGTTAAAAATATATACAGTGGGTACGGAAAGTATTCAGACCCCCTTAAATTTCTCTCTCTTTGTTATATTGCACCCATTTGCTAAAATCATTTAAGTTCATTTTTTTCCTCATTAATGTACACACAGCAGCCCATACTGACAGAAAAACACAGAATTGTTGACATTTTTGCAGATTTATTAAAAAAGAAAAACTGAGATATCACAGGGTCCTAAGTATTTAGACCCTTTGCTCTCATATATTTGCACTCATATATTTAACTCAGGTGCTGTCCATTTCTTCTGATCATCCTTGAGATGGTTCTACACCTTCATTTGAGTC
>JAUCMU010000072.1:492392-513108 GCA_032275025.1 Enteromius treurensis
TATTTTTGAAGGCGATGAAAAAAAAAAAAAAAAAAAAAAAAAAAGCAAAAAAAAAAATTTAAAAATAGTTAACACAACATACATAGACCCCAATAGCATACCTAAGTCAGAAGTTTAGTAGAAGAATAGAGGTTTACTTGTTGTTGCTTTTTGTCTCAGATGAATCACTGATCATTTTGCAACTTTTCACAAGCAACCATAATAGTTACATGATAATAAATGGATTCATGTTTTCTTCTCATCACAAGTAGTCTGGACACTTCATGCTACATTAATGAAGCACCAATCACTCTAAGTACTGAGCTGGCCTGCTCTTCCTAGAACATGATGTTCCTAAGTGCCAGAGCTAGTCTGTGCAACATAATTAGCATTCTCAATAAACAACTCACTCTTTAAAAGCTGCATAGCTCAGGCCCGCAATGCAACACTTTCATTCTTTCACCTCTTTGACATCTCAAAGAGGGCTCACCGATTCTGTGAGGCTGTGTAATTATCCTGGGGTCACTGTTCCTGTTTTCCCCCTGTGGAGGCTGAGTGGTCTTGGGTTTATCAGCAGAGCTTAATTACCTGCTTACTTTTACATGGATTAAACACTGACTCTGAATTATTCATGTCCGTAGTTCTTCTGTGTGTGAGACAAAAAGATGGGGACAACTGGTATATCTATCTATCTATCTATCTATCTATCTATCTATCTATCTATCTGTCTATCTGTCTGTCTGTCTGTCTTTCTGCCATAAGAACATATTTCCTCATTTTTAATTACCTCCTGTGTGCAGAATCCTGTTGAAAGCAGAAAAAGGCCTGTTAATGACCAAGTTCTGCTTTTACCAAAACAAACCTTTTATTTTCTCTTGTAAAAAAAAAAGAGAGAGGGAGATGCATCTATCATGACATCTATCTCTAGCTACAGAGGAACACAGGACTTGGACCCAGCAATTCCATAGTCCCGGTTTTACATTCATTACTGTTCACTGTACTGTATTGTGATATATTGTTTATTATTATGGCAGCCTGGAGGACTGCATGATAGCATCCCTGGTATTTGTCCCTCTTTGTTAACAAGATTCTCAACATGGCAACAGAGCTTAATTTCCACTGTAGCAACTGGTGCAGTTCTCAAATGGAGACAAACATATGTGGCCTCATCAACATGGCAATATTGGGAGAATAACAACAAGGACAAACAAAAATTGGATAGTCAATTTATCTAATCAGAGAGGAAGCCTCCAGCAGGATCTCATTTGTGCAGTGCTGAAATGGTTCAGAGCAGAGTGATAAGCCCCTGGGCTTAGCTAAGTAACATCATTAGTAAAGCAACCTTGGCTTCCTTTTCCATAAGTTTGTATAGATTCATCTTAGAATTTTACATCTTATTGTGATATAACTCTTTATCTGTTGTTATAAATTGGTGATGCTGTATATTATTTTTATGTCTCTCACCAAGTTACAAAGCATTAGTTTGCACAAACCACTCATCATTTTCAGGGGTCTCCAACTTGACTCAGCAAGATGACTCAGTAATACACTCACTGACAAGCAACAGTGTTCCTTTATAAACTTATTTGTAAGGATTTTCCCAAGATGTTTTAGCATCCCCTCTCTTCTGGTATCCTTTAGTTTATCGTATTATGCAAGCAGGAACCCATTAGCTGACTAAAAGTCACATTTGATTATACACTAAATGCTCTACATCATTTGGCCTCCCATAAGAGATTGTGACAGATGGGAATGGTAAAGCCAGATTTGAAGACAGTCTGGATTTGGTCAGTGAAGATGATTCATCTCACTTTTGTTTGAAGTTTATTTCCAGAGACACAAACAGCAAATTACATAAATTAAATTAATGGAATTAAAAGTAATTCTAAGAGAATTTCAAAGCATACTATTTTAAGGGGATAGTGCATGCCAATTTAGATAAATGCAATTGAAAAGGGCCTTTCCAGTGACTACAAATTAGATGAGGGACACCTAATTTAATTACTCAATACATACAGTACTTTGAGAAATAAATGTGATATAAATGTAAAATACAGATACTGTCTCTAATCTGATGAAAAGGGTGTATACATTTTCTGAGAAATCTCCAAAACAAACAGATTAATTACCAGCTATCTGGCTGTTGAATTCAGGACCCCATTTATATCTAAAATCCAAAAAAAAAAACCACATATGCAGAGAGAGAGCGAACGAGAGTAGGAAAAAGAGTAGAAGTGTGTTGAGCATGTTAGTGATTCAAGGTGATCCACATGGACATACATTTTATAGGGCAGGGGTGCAAAACACTTCCTAGAAGGCTGCAAAGTTCCAACCCTGCTGCAATACACATACCATGTAGTTTTCAAATAAGCCTGAAGGTTGCAGTGATTTGCCAAGTAAGCCATGATCCAGGATCAACATTACCGTCCAAAAATTTAGATTCATCCCAATCCCTACCCCTAAACCTACTGAATTTGGGGCCTCAGGCAAATATATGAAAGGGGCCCTATATTTCTGTCACGAATGAGGAGAGCGAGAAGCATGCGAGTTTACGTGCAAAAGGGTTTATTCAGGCTCAGGGTCAAAACAGACAGTCTTAAACACCAGCAGACAGTAACCATGTAGGCAGAGATGAGAGAATAAATGTAATCCAAAGCAATAGTCAAATACTGTAATATCAGAGTCCGAAGGGGAAGGCAAGGCAAAGGTCCGTGGAGAAGCATAAGTCGGCAACGAGTAATCCAAATGATGAAACAAACAAGATACCAGAACACAAATAACAGGCAATGACCGGGTAGACAGTGTAATGAACCATGACTAGACAGACAAACGGACCGGTATTTAGACAGGTGGTACTGATTGAATAATTGAACCTAACTACTGTAGCAACAGCTGTGGGGAAGAGGTGCATTCTGGGGAATGGAGTTCGGTCCTACCCTGGAGGTCCGATGCACTGCAGAAATTGGATCTAACCCTAATCAAACACACCTGAGCATGCTAATCAGCGTCTTAAGGATCATTACAAAATGCAGGTAGGTGAGTTTTATCAGGGTTGGAGCTAAACTCTGCAGTGCATCGGACCTCCAGGGTAAGATTTGAGGAACCCTCAATCTCATAACAAAGTATGCTGGCAATGACATAAATCAAAGCACACAGTGTTCAGAGAAGAACGCTGGAAAATACGACAGAAATAAGATGCTTGTCTATAACCTGCTGCAGTCCAAGAAGTGCGTGACAAACGCTGCCAGTATGAAAGCACAATTGGCGCACGTTTTTTTTTTTTACTTAAAATGTTAGCTCTATATTTTTAATACATAACAATCATGTATATTTCGTGATTATACATTTAAGATTAGTTTTTTATCTTTCAGTAATTGGAAAAAGGAATAATAGAAAATGCTTTTATGACTGAGACCTCAAATAGACGTGTACAGAAATGCCCTTTCTTTCTTTTTGTCTGTAAAGCATGCAGATATTCAGAATTGAATGTTGTCTACAAGCCACAACACTTGTGGAACTTGCTTTAACTGAAGAATTATTTTTTTCAGATTTAAGAGGACATTTTACATCCTGCAAGCCCTAAAATGTATGTTGCTACTTTAATTGTATTGAATATTGTAAAATAAACAATGATGACTTCTTAATTGGAACATTGACTAATGTTTGTACTGTATTGTGTGTTTTAAACCTTACTTCTATCTTTTTTTACTACTAGAAACCAGATTTGACAAAACTGCACACCCATCAGAGACCAACCGTTTTACTTCGTGCATGAATAGTAGGGAGCAGTTTTTGTAATATTTCTACTTGAACTTGGTTAGGCATGGTCTGATTACAAACCAGTCTTGAAACCAACAGTTTCTCTGGACATGCATGCGATTTGAGTAAAGCAAACAAGGTAACAGCAAAAAAAAAAAACATTAATTTACATCTGGTACCGCATCTTCAGTCTTGCAAAGCAACACATTTGTTATCACAGCAGCACATACTGTCAAACACATTCGTATCAGCTTGGGCCAGAATAAAATGATTAAGCAATTAGAACGGTTTGTCCCAACAGTGGAAAAGCAACTCGAGTATTCTGAAGACATCCGATTGCTTTATATGACCAACCGTCTGAAGTTTTAGGTGAACAGACATTCATTTTTTTTCTCTCTCTTTTTTAAATGTCTTCATTTGTGTTCAGAAAATAAAAGTCATGGTTGAGTAAATTTATGAAATCATATAAATCATAAATTAATAAAATGGCAAGTCAATATAGGTGAAGATAACACTGAAATTTGATCATCCACATTTACCTACTAATACAGTATTCATTTAATTCTATACAGGTGCCTGATGTTGATGCATTCTGGGCACTAGATTCTGCAGTACAATTGTATTGAAATGAATTACCTTTAACTTTGAATTGTCACTACCTTAAATTGGTGTGAAATTGTATGTGTGTGTTATAAAGAACATTGTTATCATTCATTTGTAATGGATGTTTAGATCACTCAATTTACTTGAGTAAAGCTTACTTGCTTTTTTTAAGGCAATCGGTTTGCATGCTTTTAGTGAGTAAATGAAACTGATGTTTAAGTAAATACAACTAAGGAATCCCAAGTTGCAGGAACTGTTACATTAGTTATCAGAACTTGCGTGTAAGTTCACAACACTAAATAAACCTTTGTAAATACAAATTACAATTCTTATTTGACTTTACTTGGTTTTTTCAAGGCAATCGGTTTGCATGATTTTTTTGAGTAAGGTCAACTAATTGGATTTTACAGTGTATATTTTCCCCTTTGCAGTTTCAGATACAACCATTAAATCGAGCACTCAGCTGATTCATTCAAAACATATCCAGTGAGGAATATTAACAAGTGAAAGGCTTTATAAGTAAGTCGGTGAATTATTCACTTAAAAGGACGCATTCAAACCCCACTACTTTATGTTGTTTGAAGAAGTACAAGTTTATCCCTTCGTTGTTCTCCTTTGTTTGTTTATTAAGTGAAACAGTACAAGAGCATGATATGCTATTGGCCTATCACACTCTTGCTATTGTGATATTATATCTAAAATACATAAGATTGTACTTTCAGTGATCCTTTTAAGTTTTAGAGGGATAATTTCCCAAAAATCGATGTGTTGCTGTCAGTGGAGTTTAACACAAATTACATCTCAAAGTTAAAAAACAACCTTTATTAGTTTGGATTGGAAAGGGGCAGTCTCACATGAATGAGGTTTCTGTTCTACACCTTGCTTGCATCCCTACTAAAACAACAAACACAGGGTGGAATGTGACTGCAGCTGAATAGCATAGAGAGATAAAGAGAATGCATCAAATATTAACATGATGAAGAAGATGATAAAATGAAGAAGAGAAACTAGGGTGTAAGGTTGGAAAAAAAAAAAAAGCAAAAGAGGAGAAGGTTGCATGGAGGAGACTTTAGAACATTATAGCACTTAAGCATGTGATGTGATTCAAAGGCTTGAACATAAATCCAGTATTTTGTTTGCAGAAAATAAGAGAGATCGTATAGGTTATTTCCGTAACCGCTGTTCCCTGAGACATGGAACGAGTACTGCGTCTGCTAAGATGCATGGGGAAAACTCATTTTATACATAGCTGTGCCTCGGTTTCAGGATGACTTTTGAGTAATTTCGGCCAAACTCAAGGCATGCAGGGCTGACAGACAGCGCTTGCAGGTCACCTACTCGCTTAACAGATGCCAGTGCTAAAAGCAGGGCAGTCTTAAGCGTCAGCGCTTTCACTGTTGCCGTCTGAAGGGGCTCAAAGGGAGGGCTTTTGAGGGCATTCAGCACCGTGGGTAGGTCCCAAGTCGGGACAGTGTGAGGACGGGGGGCTTCAGCCGCCTCGCGCCTTTCAGAAATTGGCATGAGCAAAGCATCTTTCGCCACTGTTTGTCCTGCTATCAGGTCGTGGTGGGCTGATATAGCCGCCACGTAAGCCCTGAGGGTGGAAAGGGCTCGGCCAATATCCAGCAGGTGCTGCAAGAATGACAGTATCAGCGATATGTCACACTTAGGGGGGTTTTCACGGCGCTCTGTGCACCATCTAGAAAACACAGCCCATTTCAGCGCATAGATGCGTCTCGTGGACGGAGCTCTAGCATGCGAAATAGTGTTCAACACAATCTCTGGGAGGCGAGTAGGCTCCCGTCGAGCGGCCACACATGGAGAGCCCACAGCTCGGGCTGCGGGTGCCAGATTGTGCCCTTCGCCTGAGATAGCAGTTCGCATCTCAGGGGAATTGGCCACGGGGCTGCTGTCAGCATTGTATAAAGGCTCACTATCCACGGCTGGTTCAGCCACAAAGGGGCCACCAAGAGGAGTTTGTGGCCCTCCTCCTTAACCCTGCTGATTACCTGAGTTATCAGGGGGGTTGGAGGAAAAGCATAGAGAAGAAGTCTCGGCCAGGATGAAATATGCTGGGCAGCGAGTGTTTTCGTCCGAGGCGAAAAGGTCTATTTCTGCTCTTTCGAATAAGTGCCAGATCATCTGGATTATTCGGGGGTGCAGCATCCAATCTGATGGGCTGACCTTTCCTCTGGACAGCATGTCTGCGCCCTGATTGAGAAGGCCCGGTATGTGAGATGCTCTTATCGAGCGAAAGCTCGGCAGAGCCCACTTTAGGATGCTCGCTGCCAATTTGTAGAGGCGTTTTGACAAAAGATCCCCTTGGTGATTTATGTACGACACCACTGTCATACTGTCCGAGCGAACCAGAACGTGACTGTCCCTCAGAAGTGGCAGGAAGAAGTGACACGCATGACACACTGCCATCATTTCCAGACAGTTTATGTGTAATTTGCTGTCCTCTTCTGACCACAGGCCAGAGGCTGGCGAGCCCTACAGCGTGCCCCAACCTGTTTTGGAGGTGTCTGTGAGAAGCACTCTCCTCCTGTTCATCACATAGAGAGGGATCCATTTTTGCAGCCAGTGAATGTCTTTCCACGGGCGTAGCGCTGAGATACAAGCTGCGTTTACTCTGAGCTTTTTTCGTTCGAGACGCCAGGCTCACAGCGGCACCCGTTGCTTTAACCAGAACTGCAGGGGCCTCATATGCAGGAGGCCGAGCTGCAGGACTGGCGAGGCTGCTGCCATCAACCCGAGCATCCTTTGGAAAGCTTTCAGAGTGCGCCTGGGGCCGGGCCCGAAAGAGGCTGCGCTCGTTCGAATGCTCGCTCCGGTGAAAGTGCTGCGGTCATTCGCTCTGAGTCACTGTTCCCAGAATCTGTTGACTGGGGATCAGCTCTTCGCGAAATTCACTCTGACTCCCAGTTGATGCAAATGGTTGAGTAAAATATGTTTGTGTCTCCGCTTCCATCCGTGATCTGGCTAGAATGAGCCAATCGTCCAGATAATTCAGCATGCGAATTCCCATCGCTTTTAGAGGGGAAAGCGCTGCATCCATACACTTTGTAAATGCGCGGGGGGCTAGGGAGAGACCAAAGGGAAGGATCGTATATTGATATGCATTCCCCTCGAAGGCGAATCTCAAGAATGGCCTGTGATGGGGAGCTATCTGAATATGAAAGTAAGCGTCTTTCTGGTCCAGCGAAAACAGCCTCCCGGCTATATTTGAGAGAGGATTTTCGGTAGAGTTATCATTTTGAAGGGCCGTTTGTGAAGGGTGCGATTCAAAATCCCTAAATCTTAAATGGGTCTGAGCCCGCAGTCTCGCTTGGGGATTAGAAAATACCTGCTGTAATGCCCTTTTTCCCTGTCTGAGGGGGGAACAACCTGAATCACCCCGTTTGACAGCAGCGTGTCTACTTCGGCTCTCAGCACTCGCGCGGCAGGGCTTGAGACCGAAGTGTGCATGATTTTGCTGAAGGGCTTTGGTTTCTTGGCAAACTGAAGGCTGTAGCCTTTTTCTATTATCCCCAAAACCCAATCTGACACCCCGGGAATAGTGCGCCAGGTATTCAGGTGGAGTGATAAGGGTTTTATTATGTCTCTCGTTATGTTGCTGTGTAGGGACTGATAACTCATGACATTTTGTGATTGTGCGAAACTGCTCTTTATATGATTTTGTGTGGTCGCCTTTAAAAAGGCGTGCTACAAGGACGCTTTTACAGGCCTTATTTTCGCAGCATGTGCTGGCGGCTTCGAGGCAGTCCTCTTCAGCAGAAAGTGCCGTATGGCTTGCGACGCTTTCTGAGCTTCGGTGAAGCGCTCAGTGAAGCCCTTGACGGAGGGGCCAAACAGCTCCGCTGGAGAGATCGGCACGTCCAGAAAAGGAGTCTTGTCCGAGTCCTTCATCTGCGTCAGGTTCAGCCAGATGTGTCTCTCCAGCACGACGAGGCTCGCCATTAACCGGCCGATGGCTTGGGCCATCACCTTCGTCGCCCTCAGTGCTAGGTCCGTTGCGCTGCGGAGCTCTCTAACGGTGTCCATGTCCGGGGGGGGGCCCTCGGAGGCGGCAAGGAGCTTCGCCTGGAACACCTGCAGTACCGCCATGGCGTGGAGTGCAGAGGCGCGTCCGGCCAGCGCTGACGTGCTCCTGCAGGGCTTCGAAGGGTGGGCTGGTCTCTCCTTCCATCCGGCAGAGATGAGCGGCCACAGACTGTTCGAGGGGCGGCAGCGTCTCGTAGCCCTTCTCTGCTGCACCGTTGAGAGAGGCGAAGGCGGTGACGGCTTTATTCTTCAGCCTCGCGCAGTACGGCGATTTCCACGACTTAGTTAAGTCTTCGTGGACCTCCGGGAAGAAGGGAGTGGAGCACTGACGAGGGGCTTGGGAGCGCCATCACCCAACTCGGAGCGCCGCTCTCGGCCCCACTTGCGAGCAGGGGGAGCGCGAGGGCTAGGCTCTCGTCCTGAAAAGGACCCAAGCCTGGCGCGAAGAGTGGCATTGCTGAGGCTCTCGCAAACGCTGCAGTCTGGTCCAGCGAAGGCGGCTTCTGCGTGCTCTTTCCCCAGGCAGAAGACACAGTCGCTGTGTTCGTCGGGGAGTGGCAGTGACGAACGGCAGGTGGAGCAGCGGCGCATGGTCTTGTATTCTTCTTTAGAAATTTGCTCTTTCAGAAATCAGCCAAGTGGCGGCAGGGGAGAATTCCGGCTGCAGATTTCTTCAAGTCAGGCTTCCAGTTAGGAACAGCAAAGAATCCGTCACTGAAGGAGAATGATCTGAAGATGGTTTTATAAATAAAAAACTGCATTTTAGAATAGGCTTCAGTCAGGGGGAAAAAGGAGTTTTCCCCACGCGTCTTGGCAGACGCAGTATGAGTGAAATGTCGAAAGGGAACAATTGTGAGGATACTACCTTTTCTAGTATCTTTGACAGAAAGGGTAGATTTGAGATAGGTGTGTAATTAACTAAATCTTTGGGGTCAAGTTGCATTTTTTAACGAGAGGCTTAACAGCCAGTTTGAAGGCTTTGGGGACATATCCTAACGACAATGATTTTAATAGTTTAGATGGAATAGGGTCTAACATACATGTTGTTGGCTTAGATGGCTTAACAAGTTTTTACAATTCTTCTTCTCTTATGGTAGAGAATGAGTGGAATTTTTTGGATTACACCACAGCTAGCTCAGGCTTTAAAGATTCCCAGTAAATATAAATGATTTAGCCTAAATTACAAACCCAGGGGTCCTTGTACTGTATGTGTTAGTGAGAAAAGTGTATTAGCTTGAGCTGCAATAATGGCATTCAGGTTGGGAATTGTGCAGCCTTGTGTATGTACAGCTCATGTCCTTCATCAGGAGTCAAACATTAGGCTGCGATCGTTCCACATTCCTCGTAATCTCTCTGTCTGAGAGCGGGCTGATGGTGAGAACGCCAGCCCGGACAGATGACATGTTAACAGAATCATTTCATGCCCCAGTGCACACACCAGCACTGATTTGTTCACCCGCTGCCGTACTAAAGGTCCCACGCATCTGATTTATGAGCCCGGCCCAAATATCTAATTTCATTTGAAAAAAAAAAGAAAGAAAAGGAAGGTAGAAGCAAGAGATAGAAGGGGAAAGACAGGTGGGTGAAAAAGTAGAGGGAGCACATCATTTTAAAGCACGTCATGACCGTGTAGATACTATACATGATTATTGCACTCAGGCATAAACTACAAGACAAATGGGCCAGCAAAGGCAAGCGCACAGCATTCTAACATGATCATTTCTCATATCCAGCATTCATAATCGAAACATCAAGCGGCATTAAAGCACCTTTATGCTACCTAGGCTCTTTTAAAATATGTGCTTCAACACTCTTACAAATAAAGGTACTTCACGATGCTACAGAAGAAGCTTTTTTGTTTAAATGGTTCCATAAAGAACCTTCTGTTTCACAAAAGGTTCTTTGTGGTGAAAGAAGGTTCCTGCAAAAATGAACACTAACAGTAACAGGCAGTAACACTCATAAGTGTTAAACTACCCAAAAGAGCTAGTGCAAGATATATACATTTTTTTTTTTTTTTTTTAAATGACACTACATAAGACTCTTATTCCTCGGGTGGTATCATGTAGAGCCCTTTGAAGTTGCAGTTTGGCTCTTCAACCCATTGGCCATCATGGCCACTATAGAGAGAAAATTCCTGGAATGTTTTTCTCAAAAACTGAAGAAAAGGAAATACATGAATATCTTAGATGGCATGGGGGGTGAGTAAGTAATCAGGAAATTTTCATTCTGGAGTGAACTGGTCTTTTATCTAAAATTACGCCAGAAGCATTTCACCTTTTCCTCTCTTGAAAAGTAGGCATTATTCAGCATAATGTATATCACTTAATGGCCCGGTTTAATAGACACGGTTTAGTCAAGTCCAGGATTAGGCCATAGGTCAATTAAGACATTTAAGTCATTTTTATAAACATGCCTCAGAAAAAAGCATTACTGGTACGCATCTTAAGACAAAAAAAAGACACTGAAATGTTTTAAGATCAGTCAGTACAAGTTTCTTTTAACTGAAACAGTTTATGCATTTAGTCTAGGACTAAGCTTAAGCCTTGTCTGTGAAACCGGGGGTATGTGTACTAAGCTAGTATGTGCAGTAAGCTAGTATTCTATTTCACTGAGTTACGTAGCCTCTCCCTAAGAGTAAGCAAACGGCTGCGTTGTCAGTGTCCCGACCGCGAGCGGCCCATCCCCTGCAGGCCTGGAGAGGGGCAGATAACATGAGTGTCAGCCTCATCTAAATGACAATAGGGAAGGGAGGATGGCTCATCACAAATGCAAATTGCAATCAAAGGACATAACTGCAATGCATTCTGGGTGATAACAGTGTGATCATAAAGATGGCAAAAGGTCAGGTTCTCATCAAAGCTCTTACAGTTTATCGTTAAACAGAATATTGAGACACGTGAGATCCCCCGATTCTGTGACGATAAAACAGTCACGCTAAATGAGGGTGAACTGAGAAATCACAAGGCATGACAAAAAGCCCAATAGAATATTAAACAGAGGTAGACAGGTATCATATGCATACCAACAATTTTTGTATCATATGCACATGTAAACATGTGTGTTTCATATATACGGCAAAGTCAATTTTTGCATATCAATAACATAATTTTTTGTTTTTATTGGTGCAATATTTATGAGACCGAGCTGAACACTGACAATCACAAAACTAATCACTTAATGAAATGTTCACAGTATTAACAATACAACCAGCTCATCAAACCAAACATTTGCACATATACCTATTCAGCCATGATGCAATAAACATATTAGCCAATCATAACAGAGTCCATTTGCATATAGAAGTCCTCTTAAAGGGGTCATATGATGTTGCTAAAAAGAACATGATATTGTGTATTTGGTGTATTGCATTATGTTTATGTGGTTTAAGTTTCCAAAAACACATTATTTCCACATACTATATATTTTTGTTTCTCCTCTAAGCCCTGACATCAAAACAATAAAACACATTACAAACAATGCATTTATTGCATCCAGTAAAGACATAATTACTGATTATCAAGACTTAGTACTGTCTTTTACATGTTGCATTGCATCGTGCCTCTTAAACAAAACACCATGTCTGCATTTGTGATCAGAGAAACGACAAACAACAAGCACTACCCTTCACTGCTCAAAACTTGCATTTGAATAGTAAATTGCAGGTTCTTTGAATAAGAAAACGTAACTTACTTAAAGGCTGTGAGTCAGAAGCACCATACTGTTAGACTTGCTCCATAGTCTCTGTGCACAGCTAGCATAGGCTGCTCCCAGGTTCAGGAAATAGTTCTCTGTAAATGTGCTGCACGCTCTAATATGTGTGTTGAACAGTTTTGTAAATACAACGTAACCACTGATTTCTCATTGTCTCATTCTCTTTTGGAAGCACAAAGAAGTTTCACTTTGTTTTACAAATCTCCACATGACCTAAAATACACATTCAATGAACACTTTACCATCCCACGACCACAGGAAAGATTTGACAAAGGTAGTACATTTAGATAAAATTCTTTCTACACAAATAATACTAGTGACCCTGGATCATAAAACCTGTCATAAGCAGCACTGGTAGCAATAGCCAAGAATACATTGTATGGATTAAAATGATGCAAAAAACATTGGGATATTAATTAAAGATCACGTTCCATGAAGACAGTTTGTAAATACTGCAGATATATCAAAACTTACTTTTGGTTAGTAATTTGCATTGATAAGGACTTCATTTGGACAAATTTAAAGGCATGATTGATATTTTGATTGTCTGCACCCTCAAATTCCAAATTTTCAAATAGTTGTCCAAATAGTGCCCAATCCAAACAAATCATATATCAATGGAAAGCTTAAGGTCACTTTTTGATTTAAGCATTTTCCAATCTGCTCTCAGTGAGTGACGTCACTCTCAGTCAGAGTGTCATGGTGAATGGGGAGTATGAGGTATTTCCTATCTGTCCTTCTCTCTTTCACTCTATTCTCATTCCGGTTGTCCAATTTTCCTCAATCTCTCCTGTCTATCTCCATTTTCATCTGTTCCTCCCTCGATTTCCTCACACTCGCTCCCTGAGCAGACTGTATTAAGTGCGGTGTGAGTTTAGCTCCCCCTGGTGTCTCACCGTGGTATTTTGAAGAGTGCTTTGACCGGGTGCATCTCGGCCAGGGGAGGGTCTCCATCCGCCAACTCTATGGCAGTGATGCCCAGAGACCACACATCACAGCGGGCGTCATACGAGTAGTCATACTGCTGCTCACACGCTATCACCTGCACACAGAGAAACACACATACCATCATCTACACTGACAACATCAAACAAACAAAAATAAAATAAGATGAGATCTCAAATGTTCTCAGATATGTCAAGATACTAGAGTATGCTATCAGTTAATGAGCTTAATATGAGTTCAAACATTTTTTATTAAATTTTATTAGGACTTATACAACCTATATTAATTAGCTCTACTGACTCATTTGTGTCTATTTTTATATCCCCAAAGGAACTTTACTAAAGGCCTCTCATTCTCGCAAGAAATTAATAACTTCAGGATATTTCAACTGAATAGACTGCAGTTCTAGCTAAAGTCATTTTAAATATTAGAGGGATTCATATCCGTTTTATTATTACTATATGGTTTAAAATGATTAAATAAGTTAATTTGCGCAGTATATCCATGTGAATTAAGCCAAATAATTTTTCAAATGAAAAAACTTTTATTTAATCTCCAGTTAACCAGTATTTGTTATATTTACTGTACTGTAATAATCACAACAATTATGTTGTTCTGCAGCATTAAATCAGTCTGTCAGAAACACTGTGGCCAATTGGCATATTGTAGAGCGTTTAATTTAGACTGTATTTTAATTAGTCCTGAGGGGCCTACCCCACTGGCCCCACCAACTTGCTTTATTTCACTCTCACAGAGCAGCGCTCAGCTATTAACCTTCACACTAATGCATATGGTGTACAACAAAAGCCCTACGATGCACATTTTTCACAGAAACATCTACTCACAGGTTAAAGGACAGTGAGTACAGCACATCAAAAACTGTGCAAAAGTGCATATTAGAAATAAAATAATCAACATAGGCTTACTGGAAAATGTATTTAACTTTACAGTGCATTCCCATAGTTACAGAACAGATATGGGTGATAATATAGTTTATATTGTAAGATGATATAAACATTTAAGCAGTTTAGATTTACTATATGGTATTTATCAGATGATAAATATGATATTATTTATGTCAGTATACCGCATATATACCGTATGTAAACTGCAGTTTGCAACTGAAATACTGAAAACACTAGTGGCAGTAAAACGTTAACAACTTTTATTAATTTCTACATAAATTATGATTATAGAGGCAGATTATTCATTATTAAATACTTATTTTATGTGACAAATGTTATGTGACATCTGCACCACATAACCGGCTCCATATTTATGGCCAGTCCAATCTCACAGCAATATGTACATATTTTACGAGGTGGCCAATTCTTATAAATTCTTATGATGTCACTCGTACAAATTCATGTGATTGTTTGCTAAATTGTACGTATTTTACACATTGTCAGTTCATATGAATTCGTATGAATGGCCTATACCTAACCCCGCCCAGTCCCTACCAGACACCAGGTTTTTAGACAAATTAAAAATTTTGCATAAATTAGCTGCCTCGTAAAATACGTACGAATTGGTCATGAGACGGCTGGTATGGCTGGTGTAGTAAATACTGGCTTAATCTAATTCCTATCAGGGAAACCGGCCCTCAGAGTTTAGCTCCAACCCTGATCCATCACACATACCATGTGGTTGTCAAATAAGCCTTAATGACTTAATTAGCTGGATCGGGTGTGTATAATTAGGGTTGCATCTGAACTGTGCAGGGCTGTGGTCCTACAGGAACAGAAGTTTTACACCCCTGTTGTAGATGCAAGCTAAAATAACATGGTTGCTTTAACAAATGCGCCTTTATCTGGGTTAGGTTTAGGGGAGAGTTTCTGGTAAGTGGAATGTTATTTTCAAACACTATTAACCGGAGTGATTAGCAGCACTCACCAGGTATTTTATTTCCAAACTGCCACAATACATACAACAACCAATGGAAATGTTAGGCAGCGGAAATGCACAAGCAGTTTTTCATGTCAAATGAGCCTTTTTAAAAACTAATACATTTAAATGGGTTTATTCTGAAAGGAAAGGATAAAGATGAATTCCCTCAATTTGAATGCAAAAAAGAAAGAAATTTATTTTTTTAAAAGTCCTGGCAATTGATGGCTCATCACATAATTGCTTTCTTTGGGGAACAGTCTGAACATTAAAGTTCTTATTTATTTATAATATTCCTTTCTGTCATGGTTCTTAATTATCATTCATTCGTGTCTGAGAACCGGCCTGCTAAAATACATACAGTAACATGTTTGAATACAATTAACTTTGAAGTCACTTTCATTGTGCAGATCAGAGCAGCCATAAAATTCAGCTAAACTATTTAATTTTTCAGTGACATGATGGTGAATGATTTGTACAGAACTTTCATTTTTGTGTGATCCACCCATTTACATATTAACTGTTTTGTACTGTATCAAAAAATAGGTAGTTGGTGACTAGAAAGAGATGGAAAGAGAGAAATAAAGAGTTTTGTGTGACCTCGGGAGCCATCCAGAACGGGGTTCCCACTGATGTGTTTCGGCGTAGACGGGCACTCGTGAGCTGAGCTGAGACGCCTGTAAGACATCAAAGACATCATGTGTCAGAATCTTGGCTCAACAGGGTATTTTTTTCTCTCTTTTCCTTGAATGTGTTTTTTTTTTTACTGAAATTGGTAAACATCTGTGATAATAAACAACAATAACTGTACAATTTATTTTTCTGAAGTAGTACCAAATAACAGCTCTATGGATTCAGACATTTAGGAGGAGGCAAATGATGTGAGGTGACATTAGGGCAGAGAGCAGCATTCATCAGCATTACGTGATGTGGGCATTTTGCTTCACAGCAGGATCCACTTCTCTCTCACATACACACAGGACAAACACGCCTCAGGCAGAATCAGTCACACCACACACCCTCCTCTCCCTCTCTCACACACACACACACACACACACACACACACACACTTTCCACACAAAACACTGTTTAACCTCACTCACACCCGGTGTGTTTGATAATGCACACAGATGCCTGAACAGCTCCACCTCAATTTAGTGGCATTTAATTAGCTGATAACTCATGAAACACGGTACAGCATTAGCATACTGCTTGTTTTATTATGCATTCAATAATAATATATGACGTGTGTCTGCATAAAAATAATATCATGTACGGTCAACAAATTAATTGCTGGTAAACTGAGGCAGTATACACATATGATGTTTTACACTCTTCTTATACAAGTCATTGGTTAGAAGTATTGTGATATATTTATATATAAATAAAATAAATTTAAAAATGGATTTGCAGATAGTAAAAACATTAAATAAATAAAAAAATAATAATAATAAACCACGTAATTGTGCTAAAAAGTGAACACTTTCCAGGTTTGGGGAAAGTTACTTTTAAATTACTGAGTTACTCCATAAAAAAGTAACTAATTGCGTTATTTATTGTTGTTATTTATTATTATTGTTGTTGTTTAATTCTACATTTGTTATTAAATGTTACAATTAAAGGTAATACGTTTTAATTGTAGGCTACTTAATCGCAACTTCGTGACTGCAAATGTTTATACAATTTTTTTTTTTTTGTATTTAATTGAATTGAAATGACCTTACAGTATATTTTAATTTACTATAAATACTTGTCAGTACATTCAGTGGGATGCTGCAAACATATGTCAAATACAATAGAACGAATTATGTAATATATATAATATAGGATGAACTAAAGTTCAGCTAATTTCATTTAGTGTAAATTTTAAAATATAATTGCAATCAATGTGTGCACAAGTACATATAACTCAGATTAAATTTTAAAGTATATTCTTTTAAAGTACACATGTATGCTAAAGTGTACTTCCCTTTCACAAATGATTGGAGAGTTTCATATGATGTTAGCATTACTACACTGTTTAAGATACGTTCAGCAACAGATTACATACTGTAAAACCAGCTTATGTCTATAAAATACATAATTTCCTATCAAAAACAAGTTAACTAAAGCTGATCCAAGTCAAAATGGATGTTTTTGTTTTTTTTTTCAAGGGATGATCAGATCAGTTAACAATTACAGTTTAGTTTCAGTGTCTTTTGAGCGTCTCATGAAAAGAACAGTTCACAAATGGAAATTCTTTCCTTCTTTCATCTCCCTCCAAATTAGAAGTTTTTTTCTGTTCTGGAGCTTGACAAACATTGTCACTTGAATGAAACAGCAGTAGCCATTACCGAAGTCCACCAGTTTGACTCCACCGTCTGTGGTGAGGAGGATGTTGTTGCCCTTCACATCACGGTGGATTATTCTATTGTTGTGAAGATGCTGGAGACCCTGAAAATCAAGCAAGAGAAACTTGAGTCAGTAAGTGGAGACTAAAGTGGAAGACTAAAGTCTAGAGCTGGACATCCTCTGTCTTTCCTCACTATCACAGCCCAAAATAACTACTCTGGCACAGTCGGAGCGCTGAGGCAGCATTCCCTGTGCTGGGGTGAGCAGATTACTTCAGTTTGTGTGTGTGTGTGTGTGTGTGTACTGTATCTCACCAGAAGTGCTCCATATAGGATGTAGGAGATGATGGGCTCCTCAAGACGTTTTCCCCTCATCAGCAAACCCTTTATCAGGTCAGTTACTGAACCCCCATTACACAACTAACAGAGAGAAATGCCAGACAGAGAGGGAAAGTAATGAGGAAAGGGAGAGAGAAAAGAACGATAGATGCAGTTACAGAGAAGAGGGCAACCAAACAACAGAAACTACATTAGGAAGGACTAAGCACTTTTTGGGAGTAATAAAATAACAAAACTCAACACACAGCATTTTTATTCAGAGATACTTTTTTTAGTAATAATATCATACATAATATCAGCTTCATGTCATTGCAAACATTCAGTCTTCTTTTCCTTGGTAGAACATTAAATAATATACTGTATATTGTATATAATGTTTTTAATATATATATACATTGTGTAAGGAATGGTTCAGAATACCAGTTGTTATTCATTGCAAATCTAACCATCTTCCATAGCTTTTGCTTGGGTTTACCTGTACTTAAATCACACTTAAAAGCTGTTGAAAGATTTCAGAAATTTGTTAAGGACCTACATTTGAATCAACGGACAAAACAAAGTGATGCTGATAAACACATTTCGGGAGGAGCACGTTTGAAGAATTAGCCATGGCTCCTCATTTCCTCAATCAGCTTATTACTGTTCTCCCAATCAGTGCTAAGATAAGTCTGTTTTCCTCTCTTCCTCATCTCGTTTACCCATCCCTCCAACTCCACTTCTCCGCCATTGATCCACACCTTCCTCTAAGGGGGGCACGCAGGGTTCGAGCCAGACGCCGAGCTCTGCCCTCACAAGGGTTTAAACTAGTAGGGCTCGGAGTCCATTGAGCTCCCGACTCACTCCCCTGGACAGCACACCAAACACGCTATTTTATATTTGCATTATGAGGAAGAAAGAACTCCTGAAATATCTACAGCACTGGATCTGAGCGAGTTTTAAATGCAGATGCGGATAATGCAAATAAAATGCAAAACCAAGCATTTAATAAGAAATGTACCTCCAAAACAAGCCATAGCTGCCCTCCAGAGAGCTCATCTGCTTTGTAGAACATGCCAAAGAACTTCACAACATTGGGATGATTGGACAGCGAGCGCAGGATGTTGTACTCGGCTTCAATCTCCTCATCCACATCCTGACACAACCATTAGCACAACTGAATTAATCATATATGTTAGTACACAAAACAGCGTTTTCAATTTGCATTTGTTGTGTGTAATGACATGGTATTCCTATGATATTATATGACTAACTACATGGACTGTTCCTAACTGAAGCTGGAATTGCTGTTGATTTAAAAAAAGTCCTACACAGTACAAAGACAACATGTCAGATTGTATTATAACAATGAAAAGGATGCAAAAAGCTTTCATGCATTTGCTTGTATGACCGGCAGCAGGGTAGTACATGGGCACAATGAAGGCAGCCATGCATGCACTGTGCAGCAGGGGGTTATGGGGGATCAAGCAGCACTAATGACATTACACTACATGGGGAATATCAGCATTAGGGATAAAAATAAAACATCCTGACAAGTTTTCCAAAAATCAATAGCTCTGTATTATGAAAATATCTGTGGGGGAATTTAGGAAGAATATCTACTTACTCTGTTAGTGTAACTGGGATTCTGAGACAAGCCAGAGGACAAGAGGGGAAAAAACGTATTTAAAGATGTTTTCCTTTTTTTCGATTGGCTTATAAATAATTGGAAACGCTGTTAAGAGTCTGAAATCCTAAATTAACTTGACTAGAGAACAGACACAACGGTTATTAACCTAGCATGTTTAAAAATTCATTATGGAATAGTAATGTCACGCTGCCCCATTTGAATCTATTGGGTCTACCTTTTAACGAGTAAGGTTCTCAAAGAGGGGAGAAAAATAAAATAGGGTAAAATCATGGAATTTGTGTTTTCCATGTGTTCACTTCAGGATAAGGACACAGCTGCAATACACTGAACACAGAAGAGATGGCACAAATGAAGGAAATCTCAGAAGGCCCACCAATGACTCACATTAATGGGATCCAAAACTTTCACGGCTGCTTGACTTCCATCTTTCTTATTGATGACCTTGTAGACCTTGCCATAGGTTCCTTTCCCAATTGTTTTCACAATGTCCCAATCAGAAGACGGATCTGCCAGCGACTCCAGACCGATCATGCTTGACTTGTAGGGATACAGTCCATAGAATGACCTCCTAAACATAACAAGTATTTTACATCATAGATTTAATTTCACTTCTTCATGTCATTTTACATCGTTAAAAGACATATTTGGTTCGACGGCGTTTTAGTGCCACCGAAAAAAAAATAAAAAATCTGAAACTACAAGATTAAAGTAGTAATATTTCGAGAATAAAGTCGAAATACTACAGAGGTTAAAGTCGAAATATTACGATATTAAAATCTAAATATTACGAGAATAAAATCGAAATATTACGAGAATAAAGTTTAAATGTTTAAGAAGACTTGAAATCTTTGAAATTAAAGTCATAATATTTTGTATAGTGCACTTGCAAATGACCTGGATTGAGATAAGGAATTTAGGCATATTTGAATATTGTTGCGTCCAAGCGGCCGCATCATCTTACTGGCATGAGATCTAAGAATTTGCGGAAACTGCTTAATATCAAGAATGTTTATTAAAAGGCTGAACAAGAACAACTTTTGATCTTAACATCAGCTCACACACTCAGTCCACATTCCTTTGGGGGGCGCTGTAGCTCTTTTATTTAACCCTTTTTAATAAACTACAAAGGCGTTCGAAGTGTATAGCAAGATATAAAAGGTGAAGGAACATCAGAAGGTTTGGGAAAACAGGCTATACAAAAAAAAAACAGGCTCTCGTAATCAGGAAAACTATTGACTTACACTGCCACTTAAACTAAAGCCATTTGAGCTACACGTCAGGCTATTATATATATATGTCATGTTATAATAAACACAGTGGCGGTTCTACACGGAGGCCTAGGGAGGCACGTGCCTCTGTAGACATGTCCCTGGCCACCCCTGTGGCCCCCCCTGTGCTGACCAAATAAAAAAGTCTGAATTTATTATGATTTTACACACGAGCGCCAAAAGTGGAACTAATGCGATGCATCGTTCTACAGAGGTATAAATTA
>JAUCMU010000072.1:529743-543911 GCA_032275025.1 Enteromius treurensis
TCATTGGTCAAAATACAGTTTCTGCCCTTCACCCACCATCCGACTGACTCCTAAGGTTTTGGCCTGTGATGCTCTATAAATTCCTCAGGACCTTTGGATGCAGCAGCAGTGGGTGAAACAAAGAAAGGTCACAAAGTTCCCTCCAAATCCATTTATAACTATGTTCTCGAACCTTAAACTGATGCAAACTACAACACACACTTATTAAGAGGAATAGGTATATTAATATCTTAAACAAACTCAGCTGTTAATGGACAGATGAATGAATGTACAACAGTTCAATCTTCTCCCATCATGTTTGAATTGAATGTGTCCATAACATTGCCAAAAATCTGGTTGTGGTTTGGTAAGTGAGAAATACACTAGGTGAACTTTAGTGACACTTTTCTATCTTTGTGTTTGGACTATAAATAAGTTCAGAGTCTCTAGCCCAGAGAGGCAAAAGACATACAGATATTTGCAACAAGGCTAAGCTCCGGCAGAGCAAACCTTTGCTTGCATGTTCCAGGCAAAGACCTTCTGGCACCTGCTCCAGGGGCATAACTGCATGTTCCAGATCTTAGGACCCTTTGGCGCTCGAGGAGATCAGCATCTTCCAGATCCCTGCTCCTTTCCCCACTGCATTATTACCAGCACAAGCAATGGATGAAGTCACCACCAACGGACTGCTCACTCCACCACAGAGAACGTGACTATCACTTACCCAAACCTCTTCCAGAGACCTTGACATTGTTGTGTGTTATCAGTATATGATTTTCTAATTTACATTAGATATTATATAGCTCATTGCAGTTGATAACAAATAATCTTCCCAGTATTTGTTTGATGCATGAGAACGTTCTTCACCTTATTTCTTTCAGAGTAGCAACGGTTGAGTAGTTTCCAGATAACGTAGCTCTGACATAACAGCATCCAACATAACCACTCGTGTTTTATGCATCTCATTGCGCTTTATTCCTATTTCATTTATCAAATCTATTTTATTACACTTGTGTCTTCCTTGTGATGATGATACAGAAGAGGTTCTACAAGTTCCCACCAATCATCACCACTCATAACCACACCCTAAGTGACACGTTATCCAAATATCACAAGATCATTGGTGACACAAGTACCTATCACTACACTATTTCGCACCTTAGACTGGTGAAAATGAAATTTACCACACTGGCAATAAAGCTCATTCTGATTCTGATTTAGAATTAGTAATTGATAGAATTTGGATAATTATTCAGCAAATTACATAACTCTTTTCCTGTCATATGACAACTTAAGATGTAGTAGTTAGGCCTTAATAGATGATAATTATGTCAGTTTATTTATTTATTTGAATTGAATTAATGTTAATTCCAACATTTGTCTCATAATTATGACTTTTTCAATTAATGATGACTTATTAGGAACATTTTACTTATATCTTAGCTTTGGTTAACTTTCAGTTTTTATCTCATAATTATGACTTTAAAAAGTTGAAATTGATTAAAGTGAAAAATCAACATATTATCACACAATCATGACATTTTGTATTTTTTTTTTTAGATTTTTATCAATTTCAGTAAACCCATAAACAAGTCCATACTTGGTGTCACATACACATACTTTTTTAAAAGGCAACCATCTTGACTGCAGAGTTATTTTCCATTTGCAATGTTTAGAAAATGGTGATGTTCGTTTTGGAAAACCGCAAGACTCCTTTTCAGTTTCACTGTGGAATCTCCTTCTGAACTACAGTCTCATACCACACAGTAAAAATCAGTTCTCACCCATGCTGGACCACATCACTGGCTGTACAGGTGGTTGGCTGTTTACAGGGCCCATTGGAACTGGAAAAAAGGTCATTATTAAAACACTGTTACCAGTGACTGTCAATCTCTAATTTGATAATCAAAATCTACTTACCTAGCTGGTATTGATGGGCAGCCTGTGGTGCTGAGCAGGGTATGTTGGTTTGGACCATTGGTGACCCAGGATACGGAGGGGGTAACAATTCTTTTTCCATTATCAGCAAACTGTGAAAGATAAAATCATAAGAGCGATAGTTTTATGTAACACAAAGCAACAATAAAATTAACTGAAATTATAGACTTACTGCTGCCACCGCTCAAATCAGAAAGTGACTAATGGGCTTGGACATAAATATGAACTTGATTACCTTCAGTTCACAAACAAGAATTGCAACACTGTTTGTCCTCATTGTAAAAATTTAAAAAATTACTTTTATTTCAACCTTTAACATCTTTTTACTTTTTTGTCTAATGTAATATTTTAATGCGTAGGGTTAGGTTATGGTTGTTTGATACAATTTAAACGATGTAGCCTATTAATTAAATTCAATCTTAACATTTCAAAATCATTAATGAATTATTTATTTGTTATACCAAATTATCGGCGTGTAAATATTTCAGCATTATAGTCTGTGAGCTTGTCACTTTATGCCCTTGTACGGGCCATAAGCTACTACACTTCCGTAAGTTAAAATAGTACTAAATTTGTTGAAATATTTATTTGATAAAAATCAAATAACGTGAAATTTGAAATGGTAGCTGGAGCCAATGAGTTATCCTATTCTGTAATAAATAAAAGCCCGCCCACACTGAGAGCTGATTGTCCTATCTCTCTCACTCTCATTCACTCCATCACATTATAAGATATGCATTATAATATGCATGATGCAGACATAATGTCTCGCGTACACGTTCTTCCTCGCTTGGTCTAGATTCGGGGATATTTTACCCAATTCCCAGGCATCAGGAAGCCACTACCAATATACGTGTTACAATCACCGACAATCACTCGAGCTCCACCAGAGGGCACTTCACCCCAGACAGTTATTTCATGTGCTACCTTAGTCTGTGTGTGATGTCCCCATAGGTCCCTTGGTTGTATATGTCATGTTCCGATTGGTTCCCCTAGTGTTATGCGTCTCGTTCTTATTGGTTGGTTCCATGAGCGTAAATTTAATTTAACAGTAGAGGGGGACAATAAACATAAATTTTCTTGCAAGCAATTTTTAGAAGAGGACACAAAAATATCTCATATTGTACTTAAAACTGTGGAAAACCTTGCTGCTATCATTATTGTAGCATGAAGACTGCATCGTGGTTATTTTAAGTGATACGTTTTTCTCTGGTTTAATGAAAAGGCAGATTTTTTCTTCAAAACTATTGCAATGTTTGTTATGTTGTTTACAGTCGAGTCACTCTTTCTCTCTCTGCCACGACGATCTCGTAGGCTGCGCTGAACTGATAACTTCAGTCCACAAGAAAAAAAGCCCGCCCACACTCAAAGATGATTGGTGCATTAAGCAAAATTAGCCAATCAGGATGTCCCCCCCTGTCCCCTCCGGGATTTACGCCCATGGTTGGTTCTGACTTGTGTTCCCCTCTTTCTAGCTTAAAAGAAGCTCTCACCCTCTCTCTTACACTGATTATTGTTTAGCCTGTCCCTTGTTTTCTAGTTCCCGTGTTTTGACCTTGGACCGTTTTCTAGTTTTTGAGTGTTTGCTGTCTGCCCTGACACTTTCTTTGTTATCGGATATACTCTGTTTTGCTGGTGTTTGACCCTGCCTGTTTGACTAAGTTTGTTAATAAAGCCTTGGCATTTGGATCCCCACCTGACCCTCAGTCTCTACGTCACAATACGGGAGACTTGGGATGTTTGCACCATGCTTTGATATTTAGTATGTTATGCAATGATTTTGAAACACTTGGCGTATGTGTCCACCCTGCATTAAAAAAGAAAAAAATACAGAAATTGTATTGGCTTCCATGTCTAAAATTAGTAAAACCATTTAAAATGGAAGTAATACCATCTATAGAAGTATGTGGATAGAACTGTGATGTGTTTCAACCCAGGCTGAGGTCAAATTATCATCTTCCTCATCTTGGGATGTCCAAAAGTCGTGGATATCTCTAATATTGTCTAACTTTTGGAACTAATTAGAATGGTCAGAATATATAATGTATTGACGCAATTAGTGACCTCTGTTAAAGTATATATATGCTGATGTCTGTAAGATTAGACAGAGCAGCCTACGAACTCAACGCGAGTATTGAAGCTGTCTTCTGCTGATGAAACCGCAAACAATTTTCTTCATTCAATTTTTCTTCAATTGATCTCATCTCTGACTCCTGGTCTTCATTCAACAACACCTGGTCCTGGGGGTTTTCAACTGTTATTTCCCCAACAAAGGCAACCAATTAGCAGTAGGCTACAGTTTCCATTAAAACCAGTATAATTCCCATTAAAATCAGCAAAACCATTAAAAATGTAGATGTTTTTTTATTTTTTTCTCAGCAAGGCAGTTTTTATCTGTTAAAATGTAATATGTGATCTTATCACCTAAAAAGGCCAATCACCTTACAGCCAGTTTGACAACGTTTCATCAACAATTCATGTTTGAGTGACTCAGCCGACTGTGTTTTCAGAAAAACTAGATTTTTAACTTAAACAGTGCAACAAAATGCACAGATGGCAATGAATCGACAGTATGGAGAATCAGGTAAATAAATCCACATAGACAATGGCAGATTTCAACCATCTTGTCCTGTTAATAACTGAAGCCTTATCAAACTTATTAACCTTAATAATAGCAACAACAATAACAATAATCATTCATTCCCTGCTGATGTTTTTCAGTGCTATTAATAAAAACCTGTATTTAATTGAAGTTCTGTGTCCACTGATTAAAGTTATTTATAATGCATTAATTTTACTGCCTTGAGAATGCCCTTATAATGTATTAAAAATACAGGCTTCATATAAATTCTAAATATATATATTTTGCTGTAGGCCTAATAATGACTATGGTTTTTTACAGCTTTTGCGGTAACACTTTCTAAGAAGCCTTTATTTATAACACATTATAATGGTTTTCTTATTATAATGAGTGCATAACACCTTGTATAATGATATTATATAATGATATAACCAATTGTATAATGTGTTATAAAATCTTATGAATAATTTTAAAATCAGTCATAAACTATTATAATATTTACATATTTGTGACTATAACTTTAGAGTATAATTATTTATAACATACATTGGACATCATACTTAATCTGCATAATTTATAATGAACTATATCCTATCTTGACATTGTTTCTTTCATATCTTCACACCTTTCAACATCTTGTGAGAGGATAGGTGTTATTTTAGTATTTCCTGTGAGCGAGCTAATACTTTCAACTGAAAAATGACAAGTAGTTGCAGAGTTACTTATCAACAGAATAAAATTCAAAGCAAACGTGTTATATTACACATTCCTCTGATTTGATAGCTGATATTATGTTTATTCAAAGGAAAAAATATATTATTAATTTGTATTACTTATAAGGGGGATTTTTCAGCTTTAAGTAAAGTAATGGACGTAAAATGGCAAGATATGAGAATTAAAATGCATTATAACTGCATTATACAATATTTATGTTTACAATGTAATTCAATGTAATCATGTTTATTGTGTGTTATAAATTTTCAAACTCTTAACAGCTATAACCACAAATAAATAAATATTATAACACGTTAAAACTGTTCAAATAAATATTAATGACATGATACAATATATTCTAAAGTTATTTATAATGCATTAATTATAATTCTTATAATATATTATAAATACAAGTTCATAGAAAGTGTTACCATATAAATTTTGCTGTAGGCCTAATAATAACCATGATTGATTTTATTTTAGTTTACAAAAGCATAGCTTTTGCGGTAACACTTTCTAAACAGCCTGTATTTCTTATACATTATAATGACTGCATAACACCTTATAAAAACTTTATAATGTGCTATAAAATCTCATAATCATAAAACAGTTATAATCCATTATAAAATTTACGTATTTGTGATTATAACTTAAAACTATAATTATTTATAACATATAATGAACACCATACTAAATCTACTTTATTTATAATGTACTATACCATATCTTGACATTGTTTATTTCATATCTTCACACCTTTCAACATCTTGTGAGAGGATAGGTGTTATTTTAGTGTTTCCTGTGAGTGAGCTAATGTGAGCGAGCTAATACTTTCAACTGAAAAATGACATGTAGTTGCACAGTTACTTATCAACAGAATAAAATTCATAGTAAATGTGTCATAATACACATTCATTTCATTTTTGGGTGAACTATCCCTTTAAGAAGCTGTGGACACACCTGTTTGTGGATATATCCCGGCGGGATCTCACCTCAGAGTCTTCATGGAGTATTTGTTTCTCTGGGAATAGGTGCTTGTAATCAAAAAATCTTTAGAAGTTGTGATTGCAACACCTTAAACAATTGAACAGTTTACTTTGCAATAGTTCAAAAAGAAACTTTTAACACAAGAAAACGTTTTAATACTCGCATATGAGAACATCCACACTCTTCTCCATGTTCGATTATGATGTATCTTCCTCCTCCTCCTCCTTTTATTCTTCTTCTTCGGGATTTTTGGCTATTTGTGACTAGACTAGATGCTTCCTCTTTTCTTCTTGGTAAACATATCTCCTCCTGTGGCATTGGGGGATAGAAAAGTATCCCTTGATTGGTACTTCGGAGTTTGGGAGGGCCGCCTACTCTTTTATGAAAACTGCAGTTTCAGACATACTACTCTTCTCACATACCCATTTGCGTATATAGTAGGTAAGTAGGCATATTCGAAGCATACGTACACCTGAATATCGCAAGGTAAATCTCGCCCACTCTTTTGTGGACATTAAGATTTCATGCATACTTCTCCATTGCCCACTGCTTTTTGCCAACTAAATAGTATGAAAGTATGCAGTTTGCAGTTCATAACTGTACAACATTCGATGTTCTAAGAATCTCTTCTAATTTTTATATCAACCTCCAATCCAGTGCATATGCAAATTACCATGCTTAGAAAACAAAGAGCCATAAAGGTTTCCTCCAAAGGGTCAACACACTATTGGCTCTATGACCCAAAAGAGGTGTGACTTTAACATGTTTCAGAAGAAACCACGGCGGTGACCTGCTAAGCCCCCAGAACCAATGCAACCGCATCAGGTGGGCCTAGATGCATAGTAGCCCACTAAACAGTGCTTAGTAGAGATGGGCGATATCTTATCGTTTGCGATTGACTGTTGAAAATTCTCCTCACAATAAAAATGTATCTCCTCACCATAATAATGATACGAACGTGAGGCTGAGGAGGAGCTAGTTGTTAAGCGAGGAGCTCCCTCCACAATTCGCGATTGGTTTGGTTATAGAAAATTAGATGGGGAGCAAACTACCGTAATATTGAAGATTTGCAGAAAAACGCTGGTTACAAAGACTGGAAATTAGGGATGCACTGAATGTTCGGAAAACTAAATGGTTTGGCTGAAAATAGAATCAAAAAACAAATAAAAAAGGTTTTGTTGTTCGGCCGAATAACCGAAAAGATTAAATAAATTTCGCTGAACATTAAAGTAATGTGCTGAAAAAATGAGCAAAACATTTGGGGGAAAATGCAGAAAACCATGTTCAGTATTCAGCCTATCGTGTAGTGTCATTTATATATACAGTGGGTATGGAAAGTATTCAGACCCCCTAACTCTTGGTAACTCTTTAGATGTAAATTTCGGCTGCACTTAAATTTCCTAAGACCACAGTAGCCTCCATAATCCTTAAATATAAGACATTTGGGACAACCAGAACCCTTCCTAGAGCTGGCCGTCTGTGGCTGAGCTCGAGAGATGCAGTCAGGAGATAGAAGAAAGTTGTAGAAAGTCAACCATAATTGCATCCCTCCATCAGTCGGGACTTTATGGCAGAGTGAATTGATGGAAGCTTATCCTCAGTGCACAAAACATGAAAGCCTGATTGGAGTTTGCTAAAAAAAACACCTGAAGGACTCCAAGATGGTGAGAAATAAGGCCCTGTTTACACGAAGGGAAAAAGCAGATTTCTAAAAACTTCGGCCAAAGTGGAGATTTCAGAAAACGCCGTTTTCGCGTTGCAGTGTGGACTGTGAAAACGGAGACTTTCGAAAACGATGACGCAGTTTTGTCATATGATGCAGTCATGTGACCAGTTCAACTGAAGCCGGACAGCATTGCACAGCAGTTGTTTAGTTTTCTCTCAATTTTGACAGCCCTATTAAGGATTAATATCAGTTTGTAAATGCTCCAGATAGCTTTTCTGCAAAGAATACGTAATGTAAGTAAATAAACGGAAGTTGGAAATCGATAGTGCTCGTATTTTATTGTTCAGTGAAATGCTGTTGCACTGTTATCATGCTCAAGCGTGAAGTACGCTTCCCTCTTAGTCAGTGTTGCCAAGTTTCAATCTAAGTAGCTAAATCTAGCTTGAAATCGCTAGATGATGTCATACGTCAATTTGCATATTCACTATCGAGCCACGGTCTGATTAAATCTAATACACTTAAGATATAGACTATGGCATTATTTTGCCTATATTTGCATAAATGGAGTTAGAAGCAACATAATACATATTTTAATCAAATGCTCTGCTCCTCCCAGCCGCTGAACTGAACAGCCACCGAAAGAGGCGCGCACGCTAAGAAACAGGAGCTTGAAGTTGGTCCAAGAAGTCGCTAGATTCATCGCTAGTCATTTTTCGGAAAATGTCACCAAGGAGGTCCGAAGTCGCTAAGTTGGCAACATCGCTCTAGGTAGCCGGGTCAGCTTCCTCTTCATATGCCGCAGTTCGGGTTGGTTACATTTATCTGTGAATCAGTGGGTGTTATTTACCGTAGTTCGTCTTGTAAATAATTTAAAGCCATTCAACTGGGGAGTTTCATCAAAGCGTAACCTATTCAATCTAGCATCTGCATGCAAGCCTTCTGTTGCCTGGCAAATGTAATATTCATATACAAAATATGAGAAGGGTCAGACATAATTTTTCCTGACAAGTTCTGCTATTTTATCATGTACACATATTGAAAACTTTGCTGAAGTTTGTCGTGTAAACTATAATATAGACAGTCGCATAACAACGTATGCTGGAAATCAGAGCACACAGTGTTCGGAGAAGAACACTGGAAAATACGTCAGAAAGATGCTTGTCTATAAGCGCGAGTGATATATGGCCTATATATAGCCAAGTCTATAGCCTGCTTCAGTACAAGCTGCGCGCGACAAACGCTGCCAGTAAGAAAGCACAATGCTCTGCATATGCGATGCAGTTTAAAACCACCACGCTGCTTAATTTGCATCGTTGACTTAACATGTAAATTCAGCTCCTACCCTTATCATTTATTACCTCCACCAAGGCTCACTCGAATCAGGATATTGCACTCACCAGCATGGACTACTCCCAGGCTCCTTTTTTGCTGGGCCACTGCATGCATGGCAAACCAATAAGATCGCTGACACTCTCTCGCCAATTATCTCTCTTTTACGCTCTTCTCACACTCCACCAGTCTGAGTCGAAGAAAACACAAGGCAGATCTCGCCAGAAAGGTCATTTATTTTCTTCTTCCAGACTGGGGAGCGCGTCGCCCGCAACAAGGCTCCGCAAGAACGTCGTTCTGCCATCCATCCATTTAGTTCCACGTTCAGGCCTGGCCAGCTTTTGGGGGGCTCGTGATGGCACTGTCCATGTATTAAAGCTTTTTTGGGGGGCTGACAGGGATCCATCAGGGCTCTGAGCATCCCTCAACCCTCACCCTCTAGGGGTAGATTCCCCTAGGGCTCCGGGTCTGCTGGATTCTCTGCATGATCCCCGGACAGTCGCCAAACTAGCATACTTATTTATCGCAGGAAGTGTGAACTAGTGAAAGGCCCTGCTCAACACCTGTCCAATACAGTCCCAACAGTGAAGCATGGTGGTGGCAGCATCTGGCTGTGGGGGTGTTCCAGGGACAGGACAACTGGTTGTAATCGAGGGAAAGATGAACGAGGACAAGTACAGGGATATCCTGGACCAAAACCTTCTCCAGAGTGCTCAGGACCTCAGACTGGGCCGAAGGTTTATCTTCCAACAAGACAATGACTCTAAGCACACAGCTAAAATAACAAACTAGTGGCTTCACAACAACTCTGTGACTGTTCTTGAAGGGCCCAGCCAGAGCTCTGACTTAAACCCAATTGAGCATCTCCGGAGAGACTTAAAATGTCCACCAATGTTTACCATCCATCCTGAAAGAACTAGAGAGGATCTGAAAGGAGGAATGGCAGAGGATCCCCTAATCCAGGAGTGAAAAACTTGTTGCATCTTTCCCAAAAAGACTCATGGCTGTATTCGATTAAAAAAAGGGACCATGTGATATTACAGTTTCCTTTTTCTATAAATTTGCAAAAATGTCAACAATTCTATGTTTTTCTGTCAGTATGGGGTGCTGTATATATATATGTATATATGTATATATATATACACACACACACGCACAAACACACACACCTTAATATATAACATATAATTATGAAATTATGAAATTTAATTAAATTTGAACACTATTTATAGCTAATATGGTGTAATATCACTTTAGTTTCCCTTTAAGTTCTCTTAGGTCACATGATGTCAATGCAAATTATTTTTATGAAATGCTTGAGGTGATGTTTCTTACCTGCTTTGGACCACATCGGTTCTTTCATTGGCATGTCCTGCAAGAATATTCAATAATATTAAATAAACCTTTACATGCCATCTTTATCATATATCTTTTATTATATAATCAGTATATATGAAATAATGGATCTTTTCGGTCTAATTGTAAGCGTACACGAGCTCAAGCTGTGTAGATGCTGTTCTGTAGATTATCAGATAACCGATCACAGCACACAGGATCACTCTACATCACCTGTAATCATGTCTACCTTCATGACCTCGGACTGTACTAATGCCTTTTTTTCCATTCTATTTTTTTTAACCAGTTTAAACATTCATTTAGAGAAGACCTACCTGCCATAGCTGGTTTCTGACATATCCGAAGTGATTTTCAAAGCTTCTTAGCTGTCCTGAGGTTAATAATTCACTAGAATTTGATAAGTTCCTGTGTGAGCGCTTCAGAGAGGAAGCAGTGTGCACACACAACCAATCCCAGCACAAGCACAGGTGCAATATAACACTTACAAACAGCTGGATGATGAGCTAATCATATAAAAAGTACTGTAAAAAGCAACCACGTTTGCAGAATTTGGGAAGGTGGACTTTAAAAGTAAAGTTCAAAATGCAAAACCTTATGATTCTAGAAAAGCAAAATATTTTTCAGAAGATCATGACACCTACTTTATATGCTGGAAAATATTCACTGCATCCATTGCAAAGCATTTTTTCCCCCATAAAACCTGCGTAAACAGAAAACAGCAACCATCCAAACAAACAGTTTGCTGAGCTCATACGCTATGATGTCATGCGCTATGCAGGCGGTGTATTGGTCAGTGTGTCGTCCAGGCAGCTATTGTGTCGGCAACCCACTTTCCATTCAGCGCACAAACATGTTTACAGGGGTTTGGTTTCTGGGACACAGCATGACTGAAGATTGAGGCACTAGGCAGATGAATGGTGCGCTCAATTAGTAAACGCTGAATCTAATGCTTTGTCTGTCTTCTGTTCAGTTATAACACAATTGTAAATGTCTTTGGCTTTACCAATGATAAATCAGAAAACAGACGTATGTTCTTTGTTAACTTCAGCAAAACTCATATTATCTGCTGTAATTAACTGGTATAGTAAGGGTCATTGTGTTCTCTCTCGGCCTAGATAAACTGAGTCTCTAGTGGCCACAGTGAACCCTCATGAGAAAAGACAAGACTCTCATTAAGATTATGCGATCAGTTACCAAACCTCAGCAAAAAAAACTGATGTTACATTTGCAGATTAGAAACATTAATGGTCAAACAATATAACAGAAACAAAAAAAATAGACCCTTTTAATCTTCCTGTAGCATTCCCGCTTCCTCACTTTCAGGTTCATGGTGCCACATCACCACTCTCCCCCCGGCTGCCCCACCATTGGTAAATTTGACCGCTTTCGAGGGTCAGGAGTATCAGTACAAGGTCCTCCCCTTTGGGCTGGCCCTGTCTCCCCGCGCCTTTACCAGGTTAGCAGAAGGTGCCCTGACACCTCTGTGGGCGAAGGGTTTCTGTATTCTCAATTATCTCGACGACTGGCTAATACTAGTTCACTTGAGGGATCTGTTGTGCGAGCACAGGGACACGGTGCTTCCACATCTCAGCCAATTGGGGCTTCTCTTTTCTCGGCATGGAACTGGGCTCGTCAACATGACAGATCGGCCCCCCTCGGCACGGACGCACCGGGACACAGCTGGCCCCGGGCCCTAACAAAGTATGCCTTTTCCCCAGTGAGCCTCCTTGCACAGACCCTGTGCAAGATCGGGGAGGACCAGGAGCAGATTATGTTAGTTTCATCTCTTGAACCTACACGTCTGGTAGACCTCTCTGGCCTTGCACAGGCCGTGGTGGACACCATCACTCAGGCTAGTGGCTCCTCTAAGAGGCAGGCCTATGCTCTGAAGCGGAGCCCATTCACTGACTGGTGTTCCTCTCATCAAGAGGATCCACAAAGATGCTCGGTCCGAGTGGTGCTTTCCTTCCTTCAAGAGAAGTTGGAATGGTGGCTGTTCACTTCCACAAAGTTTACTTCGCAGCCATCGCACCATACCATGTACAGTAGCCAAGCTTCTTTAGGAAGACACCACCTTAGAGGTGCGAGAAGGCTGAACCCAGTCAGATCACGTCTAATCCCTTCTTGGAACCTCTCCGTCATCCTTATGGGACTACGGGGGGCTCCCTTTGAGCCGCTTTGTCTTTAAAAACTTCACTCCTGGTCGCGCTCACCTCCATGAAGAGGATGGGAGACCTGCACACATTTTCGGTCAGTGAATCATGCCTTGAATTTGGCCCGGCTTACTCTCACATTTTCCTGAGACCCAGACCTGGTTATGTGCCCAAAGTTCCCACCACACCCTTTCGGGATCAGATGGTGAACCTGCAAGCGCTGTCTGCAGAGGAGGCAGACCCGACCCTTGATTTGCTGTGTTCTGATTTTACAATCTTCACGTAGATCCCATGTCCTCCCGTGTTTTGAGAAACATCAGGTAATTCCGGAAGGCTAGGTGGGTGTTGGCTTGCAGCACCATTCCACTGGATCTGAGCACTTTCGCCCACTTGTTCCATAGGATTTCATTTGGTTCCTCCGCTGCCCCATGGTTCTAGCTAGCGGAGTACCTTGGACTGTGTCCTGGCCTTTGTCCCATGGTTTCCTCCCACCGTGTCCCCTACTCTTTCTTAAAGTTTTCAGCACAGACTGGGTCCACTTGCTGACCCCCATGGTGTTGGGAAGGTTAGGTTCAAACTCCCATGTGGTCTGCTCAGCTTGCCAGCATTTGGGCCTCCTATGTGACGCAGTTCGGGCTGTGGCGCTTTCCATAGGGACCCATAGGGTTCAGGTCTGGAGACTGGCTAGGTCACTCCAGGACATTGAAAAGCTTCTTACAGAACCAGTCATTAGTTGCCGTGGCTGTGTGTCTGGAGTCTGGAGTCTGATTGATTGTGTGTGGAAAGGTGTCTTTTATTAAGTTTAAACAGGTGCTCCATTCATTGTAAGTGGGAAAACTTGAAAACTCTGAAGTGTATCAAATACTTATTTGCACCACTGCATATATATACTCTTGAGACATGGGACAAAACTGGTCCTTATTAAGAAACAGGTTCTTATTATTCAAAATATATGACTCTTATTCACTTTATCTAAAACGGTCTGTCCAGAGAGAAGGGTTCAATAATTCATATGCTATAAAATAGATAAAACTATTTTTGAACGAGGAAATTAAGAGCTTGTTTCATTATAAGCAACACTTAAGAATATCTCCTATCAAAGTAAGGTTGGTTTTTAAAGGGATAGTTCACCTAAAAATGAAAATTTGATGTTTATTTGCTTACTCCCAGGGCATCCAAGATGTAGGTCTATGTAGGACTATGTTTCCTCAGCAGAACACAAACAAAGATTTTTAACTTTAACCGTGGCCGTCTGGTAGTCATATAATGGAAGTGGATGGGCACCAAACCATTCAAAAATTACATGCACACACAAATAGGGATGTCCCGATCGCGAACGGCTGATCTATAATGCGCATTTTGTCAGTAAACACGGTCCTGTAGTCAGCGATAAATGCAATCAGGTGCGTGATTTGACATTGAGCCGTATATACTACACACTACCGTTGTTCACTGACGAGCTGCG
>JAUCMU010000072.1:544011-554382 GCA_032275025.1 Enteromius treurensis
TCACCTACATCTTGGATGCCCTGGGGGTAAGCAAATAAACATCAAATTTTCATTTTTGGGTGAACTATCCCTTTAATGACGTGTATTTCATAAAATTTTAAAGTTGCTTTTTGTCAACACCATCAGACATTTCTTAAATGTAATAAAATCAGGTAATATCAGGGGCAGCTGTCACTCTTAAAGACCCCCTTTCCCCTTTCGTTAAATAATGCTTAACGTGGCTTTGCGCCTAAAAACTGACGAGGGAAACCCACATCTCTGTCAAACCTTCCTTGAAATAATTACTAACTACTGTCAAAAGAACGAGCCCATATTCGACATAGAAAGTGAATAATATCACAGTAAGGTTTTCTCCGCTTATATTATATTTTATAATATTCACTTTATAAGCTTAATAAGAGCTTGTTCTTTTGACAGTGGTTAATCTTTAATCTTTAATAAATACAATTTGACAGAAGTTTGGTTTCCCCTGGTCTTTGTTAAGGTAATGTCCGTTAAGCCACGTATAATAAATGCTTAACGTGATTTTATTCACTTTATCTGTAGAATATGGGCTCGTTCTTTTGACAGTAGTTAGTGATTATTACAAGGAATTTTTTACAGAAATGTGGGTTTCCTCGTCGATTTTTAGTGGCGTAAGCCACGTTAAACGTTTTTCCATGTTAAGCGTTTTAGAATGTCCCCAAATTTGTCATCAACGTCAGATTTACACAGCAACAAACTCACTGTTTGTTCTCTTTGTTTTAATACAATAATTCATTGATCCTATGTTAAATTGACTACAAATTCAGGTCTTCGTCACCACCGTCAGATGTGTCAACTCTGTTAGATTTGTCTACTATTTTGATAATATTTCATCTTGATATTTTCATATTTGTTGTGGAATTGTTGGTCTCATGTAAATGTGTAATCCGTCTGCTAATATGAGAATGTGAGAATGTAATATGAGAATGTTAAACACATCTTGAATGATGTTAAAGATAAAGTTATACAGTCCAAGGCAAAGTAACATTAAATGATAAGAGAATGTTCCAAATATGCCTCTTATCTAATGGAGCTTAAATAAAAACAGAATAGCACAGTAGAGCTTATCATCCACTACATCATATATTTTTAACACCATATAGGCTATTCTATTTTCTCACACATATACTACTGCTTATCTCCCAGCATGACAAAAGACCAGAAACACCAGAAAACTATTCCCTCCACATGTCGGAAACTGCTGGATTTCAGTGTTTTTCATTAGGCGGGGAAGAGCCTAATGAAAATGAATGTAAGATGCAACATAACACGCGCAGGGGTCACTCATACTTCATTACATAAATAACATACATTTAATTTGGCCGTAATACATAATACACCGAAAGGTTTTATGCTGTATTATTGATTGTTTATGTTGCTAAGGGTGTTGCTCTAATACACAGAACCGTTGGGTGAAACGGTCATAGCCCTGCAGTATAATGAATAAAACACAGCTGCTGACCAATAAAAATTCAGTAATGGAACTATATATATATATATATATATATATATAGATGATTCTACACTGCTCAAAAAATAAAGGGAACACTTAAACAACACAATATCAATCACACTTCTGTGAAATCAAACTGCTCAATTAGGCTACATCTACACTAATCCGGATAAATTTGCGCATGCGTGAAATTTAAGACGATTCGATCTGCATCATTTCCATCTGCCGTTTATTTACTTACAGTACATCACGTCTTCTTTGAAGAAAATCTATCTGGAGCATTTACAAACTGATATTAATCTTTAATAGGGATGTCAAAATTGAGAGCATGTGTCCAGAGCATGGAGGTGCTACCAGGAGACAGGCCAGTACATCAGGAGACGTGGAGGAGGCCGTAGGTGTGCAACAACCCAGCAGCAGGACCGCTACCTCCGCCTTTGTGCAAGGAGGAACAGGAGGAGCACAGCCAGAGCCTTGCAGAATGACCTCCAGCAGGCCACGAATGTTCATGTGTCTGCTCAAACGGTTAGAAACAGACTCCATGAGGGTGGTATGAGGACCCGACATCAACAGGTGGGGGTTGTGCTTACAGCCCAAACCATGCAGGACATTTAATAAGAATACTTCATTCATTCAGATCTAAGATGTGTTCCCTTTATTTTTTTGGGCAGTGCATAATTGCGGGTACATTTGCAATCCAACAATTCGGTTACCTTCCAACTCTGTTAGTGTTCCCATAGAGTAACAATACTGACAATAGTGTAAAAGAATTGACAGCTTTAATTTTTTCCCCCTAATAATCCAACTGGTGGCATATATGCTAAGAGCACATGAAACTAATACGTGATTAAAAGAGCTTTAAATAACCCAATGTGAGATCAGTAATACATTCTATTTTCATTTGAAATTGCGGTAACAGTGTTCTACAAAAATTACTCTTGGTCTAAGTTTTTACATTTAAATATTTTCTAGGAGAGAGCACCGATATTTTTCAGTGCTACAGATCTTAGTGAGTGACAGTGACATAATTTCCTGTAACTTACACAATTCTGAGATAGTTCCACCAATTTAAAGGCAAACTATGGGATGGTAACAAAGTTGACAAGATTTATGGACACACAAGAAAATCAATTTAAATATTCTTAAATGTTTGCAAAAACCAGCTAGTGAGAGCAAATATTATTTTAGGATATTTAACATTTTGTACAATATTTTATTAGTTATTAATATTTAACATTATAAATTATATTTTCATTCTATAAAATTTTAATAAAGACTAAATGTAACAACATTTCTGGTTGAGTATGAAAAGAAAAGAAAAAAAAAAGACACAAAGGCATATCAGAGCATCTGTATATTTTATTCACATATGTTACATTTTGCATTAAATGTCATTAAAAGTCACCCTTTCAGAGATGACATCATAAAGTCTGAATCAGCACCTACAGTAATGTACTGTATTACTGCCTGCCTGACAAGCATTCACCGCAGGAGAACACACCAGCATTATACACCCGTCACACCTAGCACAACTATCTGTCTATACAAAGTTGGGAAGGAGAGTAAGAACTCTTGTAGAAAGAAGAAGAAAAAAATAACAGCAGCATGCAAGAAATCAAGAAAAAATAATAAAAAAAATAAAAATAAAAAAAAGCAAACTTCAAGTGCACTGAAAACATCCTCCCTCCAGCATGGCATGACTGCAGCAATGATAATCAATACCTACCAATCGAACTGATCAATACAAACCAAACATGCTCTTTCTGGTGTAAGCGTCTGAATATGTGTATGCGTGTGTGGTATTAGGGGTGCTCGTTGGTTTTCAATAGGAAACAAACAAAAAGCAAAATGCCCTTAAAATAACTGGACATCGCATGTGTCACTGTAATTGCACTGATTATTATTATTGCAAGGGCTCCACTGGTGTCATTACTTTAATTTGAGACAAAATATCCTTTGGAAACTGAACTGCAAACTTCATTTAAATGTGAGTATTAATTTCTATATACACTTAAAACAAAAAGGATGGGACATTTTTTTTCTCTCTCTCCATGTGGTGTCAGGCAAGGTGAATCACAATAAGGTTTAGACCGGGGACATTTAATGTCGATGTGACTTGATCTTACTTTTAAGGTGGCACAGATAAGATTTGAAGGTACTAAAGCTTTTGCGAACACAGGAGCTGCATACAATAAAGAAACTGTGTGCCATGCCATACATGTCCATCACTGGACTGGGCTGCAATATTCAATTTGACGTGATCCAGTTTAATGCATTTTCAAATAACTAATGTGCGCTTACATAATGCCCTGTCTACAGTTACAGATTACACAATCAAAGATGGTCCGAGGACAGAGCTTTGAGGAACACCACATGTATCAGACTGGAAAACTAGCCTTAGCTATAAAGTCTTTTTGTATGGATTACCAACTTTCTGACTTTCTGATAACATTTTTTGTTTGTTTGTTTTTTGGTCTGATACTTCTGTATAAAGGATCTACACACAATCTGGCCGAGTTCGAAGCAGTAGAACAAAGTGACAACCCTTTTCTCAGGAACACAGATCAGGAATACAATGTCCTGAGGGGTGTACGCATAAAAATATAGTCACAACAACACATAAATAATGTCTTTAAACAAAAGATAAATTTACTGTCTGTAAAATTCTAGAGGAGAAGAAATTAGGCCATGGAAGCCAGTTGCTACGAAACTCGGTCAAGAGAATTGACAAATTTTTGTCAAACAAAGTTTTGGCATATGTGCATCTAGATATTAGACCAACAGCCATTAAATGGCTCCTTGAACCAGAGCTCAGTGTAATGGCAAACACTGCCCCCTATGGACCATCTGACACCAGTCCAGGCATCATGTAATTAGAATATCACAAAGAAAATCAAACTCTGAGAGACAACTGACTTGGTGTGCATGTGGTTAGCTTTTCTGGTTATAGTTTGATGAATATTAGGAATACACAAGAATATTCAAAGATCATTTTTTGATCCTTTGCCAAAAGAAAAAAAAAAAGCAGATTTACAAAACCTTAATTGTATCGCATTTTACCGACAAATTAAACGGATCTGCCCACTCTTCACAATAAAGAAACACACAGACACACTCTCTCTCTCTCACACACACACACCCCAAAGAAAAAAAAAAAAAGAATGATTGTTGTTGGGCAAATGATGTTCGACTGTTACGAAAATTATGTGAAGAGTTACTCTTTTAATGTGCAAAAAAAAAAACAATAATAATAATAATTGTAATAAGGAAAGGGTCACAGATCATTATATAAACACTAGTTCTGTCTCTAGCCATTAAATATGTGCTACAAGGTTGTAAGGGATTTATTTTTATTTATTTTTATAATAAACTCAACAGACCAGCCAACCACCATCAAACAAAACCTTCATTAGGAAAAAAAGGATGCAAATTGTAAACAAATATTTTTTACAAAAGGTATAATTTTTCCAAAACAATGAATAGCAGCACTTATTAAATATTAAAAGCTTTTATCTGAAACTACAAAACAAAAGAAAGAAAAATCATAAAAATAAAATTCCTGAGGATGACTGCAACTACACCTCGAGTCATAGACAAATCTCACTTTAGCTCTAATCAGTTGATACTCCGCCTCATTTTGTGCTTTTCAAACCCACAGTCAGTCTGGGAGGTTTCAACTCAAATAGGGGTCATGGGGTGGGTGTGGGGGGATATGTTGAGAGTCTTGGTACCTTTAGCATTCAAGGTTTTGATATTCGTTCTGATATCTGTACATGATTTGTTTAACATTGGTCAATTTTTCTTTTTACAACTTTTAAGAGTGTCTGCTCAAAAACGATGTCAGTTTTCCAAAGGTTACAGAGCGGGAGTATTATTCCACTCTGTGCATCCCAACAGACACAGATTCACTCAGTGTGCTTTCACTGCGAGCTTGCTGGGACAAAACAATATTCTCCCCTATAAATCCACACAAAAAAATCACTTTAAAACACGCACACACACACACGCTGTTAGTCAATAGGCTTGATTGTACACTAAACTTCACATGAACCCAGGCTGTGGCCAACTCAATGCAGGTTTTTCTTTATATTACATGACAGAAATCAGCAGAGGATGTCACAGAGGCTGGCATTGACATCATGTGACCTGTCCTCTCCAGGATGTGGGCCGTACTGTTAAAGTCCATTGTAATGGGGACCCCAGCGCTTGTTGATGTGGTCGAAGGTGTGCGAGACCCACTGCTGCTCCAGAACCCGGTATCTCTCCTCACATAAATACAGAGGCTTTCCTCGACTACAGAACAGGAAAAAACTAAAGGTCACAACAGGAAATGGAAACCATTTTCTGTATAAAAGCAATGAATCAGTTTCACAAATACATGACTACTGAGCAAGGGGGAAAATGCCACAAAAACAAACAAAATGCGATATTGAATTGAAAATGAATTATATTTTTAAAAAATGCTAGTTTTGCAGCAATTACATTTAGATTTCTCCTGGATGATAATTCGATTAACTGATTTAGATCGCTGCATTTAAACAAAGACTATAGAATACATATATCAATAAAAACAAACAGACCAACAAACATGACACTTGTAAATTAATTCCAATTTTTTTTTATTCTGAAATTAAAAAAATGTAATAACTATTTTTTAATCTGAAAAAAAAATAAAAAAAAAATAATAATAATATAAATATTATATACATATATATAAAGTTTTGCTTTTGACCACCTTCAAATGTTAAATCTTAAAATAAAATGCTTTGTGTAATACTGCATCTTTCTGGAAAAAACAAATGCAGGATTGATTTATAGTGTCTTTACAGTCATTTTCAAAGTACTGTCATAAAGGAACTTCCTTGTTTATTCAATTCTAACAAATAGGTCCTTGTTAAAACCTAAACCAATTTAGCTAAAGTTTAGCCAATTTCCACACACGAGAGACTTACTTCTGCTTCCAAACTAAAGGAAATATATTGGTTAAATCTAGATGCAATATCTGGCCACCAGAGCAGTGAGAAGCTTACCGCAGGTCTCTGTCCTCCTCTCCATGAGCGTCCAGATACACAGACCCCCACAGACAGAAGCGATGGCCTCGGATGATAATGATGACCGAGGCGTTTATCAGGAGGAAGATACCAGTCGCTGCTCCACAGTGCTGAGAGTGCTTTGGATTAAAAAAAGAAATAATAATAATATATATACATTAGAGGTGGGCATAAATTACATTTTTTAATCGAGATGAATCTAGATTAAATGGCTCATTTAAATTTTGACAAAGGCATTCTGAATATGTGTGCTATCTAAATAATGACTGACAGTAAAGCCCTATCCGGACGGGACTGGTTTCACAGGGGGTCGTTAGAGAAAGTTTTGTTTCACAGATGTACTTGATTTTAATCACCTCTCACAACCTCTGTGATAATTCTAGAGTCCGAACGCGATGTCTGTGATTATTTTCCATAACACGTTTCCTTGTGTGTTTTGGCCAACGCGATACGCCCTATATGCTCTTAGCACACGCACATTTAATATATTTTGATATATAAAAGAAATAAATACAAATAAAGAGCCAGAACACTTAAACTGCTAAGACTGGCTATTGTAATATCAGTATCAGGTAAGATTACTCACGTTCATTCCTGCACTCGGTTACATATGTTTTAATTATCAAAATTAAACATGGGTTTACTAAAAAATAAAAAACATAATAGATGAACTAAACTCACCGCACATTAACATGGTTTTGCTGTACTAGCCATTTAGCTTCACCATGGTATCTGTGATTATACTAATTGTAATCCATCTGACTGACGATAACAATGCACGCATACAGAGCGCGTGATCTCTGCGACGCCCAGATGTTCAAAACAGACTCTCTCACCTCTGTAATAAACACCGAAGTGTTAGTCCCGTCCGTGATGGTACATGAAGATCACAGACGACAGGTGAATCGAAGCTCACACGTACAGTAGTTTAGAAAACTAGTCCCGTCCGAATAGGGCTACAGTGCAATTTGGCTAGGAATACATCTGCACTAAAATGTCAAGGTGTAACGCCGGATTCACACTTATATTCATACTATTCATATGCAGAGCAAGAGCAGTGTGCGCCAATTGTGCTTTCATTCTGGCAGTGTTTGTCACGCGCAGCTGAACCGCGGCTTGTACTGCAGTAGGCTGTAGACAAGCACCTTATTCCTGTCATATTTTCCAGCGTTCTTTTCTGAACACTGTGTGCCATGTGCTTTGATTCACGTCATTGCCAGCGTACTTTGTTATGCGACCGTCTATATTAGACCCAGCTCCCAACCTAACTTGAAACGCCAATGAAAATTGGCAAGTGGTTAAACAATCCTGAGCCACTCCCCTTCATACGGGTATAAAGAGGTGACAGGTGCAACAACTCATCAGATTTAGCTTCAGAACTGCGAGTTTACGAACGAATAGGAACCTGAAACAGAAGTTGTTCTATGTGGCACAATCAGCGGTTTCCCTGTCAAGTGAATCCCCTGGGTGTTTCACAAACATGGGTCTGTGGTACCTCAGCGCTCGTGGTTTGACTGTGAGCGATGCTCCTCTTTCTCACTCTCACCCACAGTGCCCCCCCACGACAGCTCATGTTCCCCGGAGAATGGCGACTCCACTCCGAGACGGTCCAGCTGATTTGGAGTCGATTCGGAGAGGCTCAGGCAGATCTGTTTGTCTTTCACAAGTCCTCCCATGCCGGCTGTATTTTTTCCTGATCGAGGCTCCTCTCGGTACGGATGCACTGACGCACAGCTACCCTCGGGGTCTACACAAATATGCCAGTCGCTCCTCTCCTTCCCTGGATAGGACCTGCCTCAGGGACAAGATCGTATATTGTACTGTCCCACTTCGGGTCAGTCCATACTAGGGTTCCACATGTCACCTCCCGCTGGTAGGATGTGGTCTTCCTTTTCAGAAGGTCCCCTTCCCCATTGTCTTGACTGTACAACAAATACAAGAGGTTGCAGCCCCTCTTGCAGAAGGTTGAAATCCATTCAGGAAGTAGAAAATTGCTTCTTCTTGTCAACATTTGTAGTGCTACAAGGTTGTAACAGTTCAGGTTGTGGCGTTTTCCATTGGACCCCAGTCTGTCGTCATGACATAATTTGTAGGGACTGACAGACAGGGAACGTCTCTGTTACGTATGTAACCCTAATGGAGGGAAGGGAGACATATCCCCTTGCCATGACCTTGAAACATCGCCGAGACTCGTTCTCGGCTCCTCAGCAAATCTGATGAGTTGTTACACCGGTCAGGATTGTTTAACCACTTGCCAATTTTCATTGCCGTTTTCTCTTAAGCAGAGCGAATCAGGGCTCTAGGCAAGACCCCAGTCTTAGACATAACGTCTCCTTTCCCTCCATCAGGGAATGAGGGTTACATTCATAATGAGACGTTCTCAGGACAAAACCTTTATGATATAGTTGACCCTTGCCTTACAGTGTCAGTGTTATTGTGTTAAAATAGTTTTTAGTTTGAAAAAGAAATATTGAAGTTTGAAACGGATACAAAACCTCTGCTAGAGAAGCTCAATTATGTAATGGGACTTTAGACCCTACAGTTATTAAAACAACTACCTTCACTCTCCTGTATGCATGTATGCTTCAAAGATACAATATACTATTGAAATGAACACATTTGTAGATTCATTTCTGTGGAGTTGCCACGGCATCACCAGGCTTCTGTGTCATCGTACCTGTTTTCGGTAGACATAGCATGCTGCGATTGCAACCATAGTAGACTCCCCAAGGAAACCAGCCAGCAGCGATCCAACACCAAGAGTGGCTCCATGTACCCTGAACAAATTGAAGCGCAGAAGGCTTTTAGCTTCAGTCTAACATATTTTATTATACAATGTGACGCACTGAAGCACAACAAAAAGTGAGCTATACGCTTAAACACGAGTACAGTCGAGCACAACACACTTACCCCATGTAAGGCAGCACTATGAGACTGGTAATGAGGACAATGATGCGGAGAACAGAGCTGGGTGCCAGGACAAAGGTCTTCTTTAGGGTCATGAGCCAACCAGTCAGGTGAGCACGAATCGTCACTGAGGATAATAAAAAAAAAAAAAAGGAAAATACGTTTCCACATGATTGCTTGGGACCATTTTTATATGCCAGTAATTGCTATCTGTACTGTTATATCATAAAAGTTAAGTGCAATTAAATTGGATTGTACTTTCAGCTTCATTGTGGTTCTTTTGCTCTGTTTTTGTAGGCCTGGAGGCATCGTTACTGAAGCATGGCCACTCTTGGCCTTTGCCTTTTCAAAAGGCATTTTCAAAGAGCAACCTAAGACCATCTGTCCATTTGATAAAGCACTGCAAATCAGACCCTGAATCATGCAGTTTTTTTTGTCATGAGAAGCCCTCTAAGAATGTGCAGCTACAGAACTTTGCAGAAAGGTCCACAGACTTCCACAGAATTTGAACAAAGTTCAATATACACGACTGTTAAAAGTTTGGGGTCAGTAAGTCGTCTTTTTTTTTTTTTTTAAAGAGACTGACACTTTTATTCAGCAAGGACACATTCATTTAGTCAAAATTGACAGTAGACATTTAGAATGCTACAATGCTGTTTTTGGAAGAAAAAGAAAAATTACATTTGAATGCAAACTATGGTAATGACAATGGTAAAGTAGCACAAGAATTTAATAACATTTTAAGATATCAAAATATAAATTTTTAATATTGTAAATAAATACTGTATTTTAACTGTATGAATAAATACAACCTGAGGTGAAAAAAAAATACAACGCTACGCTTTTTAAACAATACAGCATGTCCTAGGTCTTATGTCTTTATTAAATATTTTTGCTATTCTAACTAATCTTTCTATTGTAGAGGAGCTGAGTGAA
>JAUCMU010000072.1:578294-604930 GCA_032275025.1 Enteromius treurensis
CTAAGCTACATACCTTCTATGTACATATCAGAGAACAATTTAAAATATTCTCTCAAAGCATTCTATGGCACCTTTAAGAAATAAAATACGCAATTCAGTGTAGAATTGATTTTTGGCATTGGCAATGAGTTTTTACATATGCAAAACCAATTGTACCAATTTATTTAACTCGCGCACCATTTCAAAACAGGTGATGGAGATTTACTGCTATTTAAAAGAAGAGTTTTTCTTTTAGCCTTGCATTTTTTACATAGAAAAAAAAAAAATCTTTTTATTTGTGTCATAGAAGTGTTAGGCTTTCTTAAACAGTATACATGAACCGCAGATGAACATTCTGAAGCCTTGTTTCATGACTCTGGACCCGGACTAAAGATTAAACGCAATTTTGCCTCTATAATTCTTTACCTCAGAAAAAGTGCACTTATGCTCATATTGTTTGTCTTTCTGTCCCTTCAAAATTACTCTAATGTGTGTAAATATTTTGGAAAGCCTAATAGTCAGTTTAACATGAAAGATTGTGCCCACTGACAGCATTCAACAAAGCCTTATAAATACCTGGCAACCTTGATAAAATGAGAGCATTGTGTCATTGTCAGTCTCTCTCCTTTGTGATTTAGACAGGAGCAACAGAAACTTTATACAGGGGCATAAACTAATACAGACAGTTATGACACGCTTCAAGAGAGTTTCCAGCTGACAATGTCAGGGACAAACAAATGAGCAAATTCCTCTAATACTGCTCTATGGTAACCTCCAGACAATGTGCATGCTATAGCTGGTTTGGTTCGAAGGCAACATGTGTCCCATAATCAGATGTATAAACAGCATGTTTAATTATTTCTAATGCTTTAAAAGGTGTAAATTAAAGTTTGGTGTAAAAAAAAAGTAAGGTGTAAAAAAAAATTATACAAAATATATTTTGGGCGGAAAAGAAACAGGCAGTACACACACCTCTCTTCCTTGTCCATGCTCTTCTTATCTCCAGGACTGTTCTTTTTGGGTGGTATGGGTGGACACACTTTCCCACAGATTTCCTGTAGGCACCTCTTGCTGTGCCGACTACGGGCGGCAGCTTTAGCCAGGATCCGTTCGATGGCTGTTAACCCATCTCCATGCGTGTGATGACCCGGATCCACCTCGGCTAACCAACTCAGGGACAGAGAGTTCTGCTTGGCAGACAGTTTCTGGTGCAGCTTGACCAGCAGAGACAGCATGCTCTCACGGATCTCCAGGATCTCTGTCACCAGCTGCGGAGGCGAGCCGGGCGGCAGCCAACGAGAGGACGAGGACTTGGGTCGCACCGCCTGACTGGCCTCGTGGTTACTGCGGTTTATGATCTCCTGGAACTTCCTTCTGCGCTCCGCCACTAGACTGAACACCTGAGCCTCGCGCAGGTTCTGAGGAGAAACCACAGACAGAGAATAAGCAAGCAGAATAAAAAAAATAGACATACAGATGCAAACGACAATAATGCACACCGACAGCACACCCACGGTTACAAAGAGGAAATTAGTTTGGTCATTAGTGTAACGCAAAGGAGGGGTTTGGGGAAAAAAATGTAATACAAAAAAAGAACCTTGAGCAAGTAGTTTGAGAGTCATTGAGAAAATGAGGCAAAAATATATGCATATTATAAGACAACGAAAGTGCTTTTTGGTCTTGCATGCAAATCAACCTGTGTTGGGGACACCCAAAACCAAAATGGGTCATGCATTATGCAATAACAAATACGATATTAAATAAAGAGTTTATTAATTATTATCATAAGAAGTAAAAATGTACTAATACTAAAAATCTGAATGTGAAGTAATAATCACATTAAAAAACAAAGTCAAGAAATGTATTAATAGCACTTAAAGCGAAGATGGTGAAGCTGGTAACTTGGAGGTATAATGATGTGCAAGCTGTCAGTCAGTCAGTTACAGACAGACAGACACAGAGAGAGATTGACAGACAGATCGAAATATTGGATGGATGGATGAATGACAGACAGCTGATTGTCAGGTAGAAAGACTCTGTGTTGCTAGAGTATTTTAGCCCATTTACTAATAGCAATAATCAGAATGCATAGTAACAGTAATGCCAATTTGCATGAATACAAAACACACTTCTATCAGCATTTTACACCTGTACATTTTTTCATTTATACTGTATAACAGTAAAGCTGTGTGTAATATATCTCTAGAAATACTGTCACTATCCTCACTTCCTGCTTGCCATCTTTAGATATGGATTTTTGCTGTATTACTTTTAAGAAAGTGCAGAGTCACCACTCCTGTATTAATTGATTTAAACTTGTGGGGGCTGTTCACACAGAAAAACACAAGACTCGGGGCAGACAATGATTACATGGAACAACGTAAAAGAAACACACTTTAAAATGCAAAAACATGTTCTGGGTTTTCAGACCCTTACAAAACCCCCATAAGGCAAATCCATGTCTTGAATTTCAGATCAAGCTATCTGAACCATTAAGCAGCCCCAGAGGAAGAGCACTTTGTGTCTTAGGCAAGTGACATTTGCTGCCATTACGAGGAAAACAGAAGGACAGGGAAGTAGGACGTAGTACTGCAAGCGTAATAGTTAAACCTGACGCGGGTTAGTATGACCTGCTTAACTTTAGTCTAAACGTATTCATTTCTGACCCACGATTGGCAGAACATATTCTGGAATTAGTATAAAAGGACAACTCCTTTACACAGACGGAGTGTACTAACCCTTACTGAATGTGTCAGGTGTCCATAGTGTGTTTAATGAGCATGCTGATCTCACTGAAGCGGATGAATATTTAACTTCTGACCGCTGGGCTCAAGACTCATTATATTACTATGCATCACTTGAAACGCATGCAGTTAAGGAGAACTTCCTCTCATCACTCATCTCTAGTTAGAACATTCTGTGAACACGTCAAACAAATCAGGCATAAAAATAAAATATAAAATAATAATCCACACACAATTACAGAAAACTAAATCTACCTCAAGGCACATTATGACCAGTGCTCTATTTCCTGTGAATTTAGTGCATTTATAATTGGGTCAGTGGCATGATATTTATCTGTCTGCAATTTCTTCAAAGAACCTTTTTAATGCCAAACACATTTTTAATGTTACATCAAATCTACAACAAAACAAATGAAATGAATATATGAATTTTAAAATATCATTCATTCATTTATTTAAAGCATATCAAAATAGAAATAGGTTACTTATGTTTTTCTTTTCTGTATTTTTGATCCAATAAAAGCAGCCTGAATGAGCAAGAGACTGATTTAAGACTTCCCAAACTTTTAAAGAAGTATATAAAGAATATAAATGGCCATGCTTCAAAAATATGTTATCCTCACAATAACTGTAACATCCATTATTACAACGTATTTGTAGTAATCAAATGAAAAATTACTTAACTTAAATGTTTAAAAATATCATCTGCCATGTATTAAAATTATTGTTCCTTTTTTTAAACATCGCTTGACATGTTTTAATTATATAAACGTTTTTTGCAAACACCAAAACTACATTGCACATCAGTTTTAAGCAATACATTTTCTTCCCGTTTTCAGATTCTCAGACAAGCTTATTTGTCACAGACCCACTTGTGTCAGCAGAACTATTCAAGATATTAATGACAAGAATAGAGCAACTCGTCTAAGAATTTTTCAAAAGGATGTCTACAAAACCAAACGAGTGCAGGCTTCCTGATTCAAACCACTGGTTATGCAAAACTGAACCCTGGAAATCATTCCACAGCACTTTTTTAAATCATTCCCAAATCATTCTACCTCTCTCCAATTTCCCGTCAGCCTTCTGGAACTCTGTGAAATGAGAGTGAAGTCAAACACTAAACACAACAGCACACGGAGACCCTCTGAGTCACATCTGAAGGTGTCTGCCTCACCTGTCCGAAAGTGCTGCTCTCAGAGCTGGTGCTGGGTGGAGTTTCTCGCTCTCTCTCCCTCTCTCTCTTCCTCTCCACCTCAGGTGCCGTCTCTGGCACACGAACCCGCACAAAGTTGATGACGTGATGGAGGTTAGACAGCAGACTGGTGCCTGGGAACCAGCTGTCATGGCAGTGCTCCTCAATACTGGGCTCCTACGACAGAGCGAGGAAAAAGACATCTCAGCAAAAAAACAACAACGACGACAACAGCCTGCAGTCCTTATCTAAAGCTTGGCCTTTCAGCTGCCACAAATACTCTAGTCAGAAGCTGTTCTGTTCTGGACTAACACTGATTTAATTAGTTTAGTGCTAATAGAGTAATTACAGTGCGCTGGCTGCTAGTTGATTTGAGTGTGTTAGGACACTGCTTTGTTTCCACAGATAATCATCAGGGGTTCTTAAATAAAACAAATCAAGTGTAAGACAACACAAACAATATCCATACGTAATATCATTTTAATTCCAAAGCCTTTGCCTCTGTACTGATGAATGAAAAATCTATACAGTGTTACTTTTAAAAAGTTATTAATTACAATTACTAATTACATCTTCAACATTGTATTTAAATGACTAACTACTAATTTAGTTACTCAATAAGTAACGTGATTATCCAACGATATATTAATTCTTATTTCCGGCTTATTCCTCATAGAGGAAAGACTACCTCGCTTTCATATGGATGGCACAACCAAAGAATATTCGTTTTTGATTTTAATTTGTACATTTAAAAAGCAGACACTTCAAGCTTTATATATATATTTTAATGAATATAGATGTCATTTGTTTTAGATTGGATTGATTTTAGTCTTATCTGTATGGTTTCTCTATGAATCAGGAAAAAAACTGGCACACAGGGGGTTAAATTACATTTTTTTTATAGACCATAAATTTAGATCTAAAAGACAATATTGATTTTAAATAACTACTGAAATTATGCACAGTATGTAACGCAAGTACTTTATAAGTAACTGTAATCCATATTACGAAAAATATGCATCAGTATGTGAGGACGTGCTATATGGTTCTGAGACTAGACCAGTCTCTTATTTAGGTTAAAAAAGTCTTACCTCTTCCACTTTGTCATCCTGGACCTGATTATCAAGTCCGAGTTCTATCAGGTACAGCACCATACACAACACATGTTCAGACATGTTCTGATGATCCATCCAGATCTAAACAAACATAAACATAAAAAACGTTAACAGAGGTGGAGAGACAAGCATTTATTTACTTCTACTAGATGACCAGACATCTTCATTTAAAATGCTAAAAAAAAGCATGTTTTACTTCACCTTGTAAAGCAGTGTAAAGATGACAATATGTAGGGTTTTGCAGTGCAGAAGGCGCACCAGTCCTTTATAGCTGGGGTGCAGAGGGGTTCTCTCCTTATAGGGCGGCCAGGGGTTCCCCGTATGAATGCCAGACTGTTTCAAACTACAAAAGCACTTAGTAGATTATTAAACAATGCAAACGGCTTTAGCATAGATTCCATACTAATATGAAAAAGACAAATCTTCATTTCCATTCCATTATATGGACCACAAAACCTGTCAGAAGAGTACATTTTTCCGAAGCTGAATTAACGAGCTTTCCATTGATGTATGGTTTGTTAGATAGATTATAAGTTTTGTATACATTTACAATAGCAAACTTACTAAAAATCTTCATGGAACAGGATCTTCTCTTAATGTACTTATGATCATTTTAACCCATACAATGTATTTTTCGCTATTGCTAAAAATATATCCCAGCGACTTAAGGCTGGCCAGTACATTTCCAACATGTTTGGGTATTGGAATAATACTGGGTTTAAGGATATAAGCCATGTGTGTGTATATATACACATACATACACACACACACACACACTTTATTTCACATTTTAATCGCACTTATTGTTGCACTGCGGAACATTTCTCACTGGATGAGTTTCGGCGGACCGATAATACTGGAGCACCAGCTAGCGTTTCTAATGTCCTGAATGTACTGGAAAGTAGGGATGCACCGATTCAAGATGGGCTGATATGTTTGCGCGTTTTGTCAGTAAAGCCGGTCCTGTAATCTGCGATGAATGCAATCAGGTGCGTGATTTGACATTGAGCCGTATATACTACACACAGCCGTTGTTCACTGACCAGCTGCGCAAATCCACGCTGATAATGAACAAGGTTTAGTGCAGCTCATCAGTGAACAACGGTTGTGTGTAGTATATACGGCTCAATGTCAAATCACGCACGGCACAATATTGGACTTGGTTGAACAAAAATAAGCAATATTTTGTTGCTTAAGCTTATGAATTCAGTCATTATTCAATGGTATACTAAAAATCCATATGAACACAGCTGATATTATGAATGTAAAGTCACAGAAGACATGAATGCAGCTGATAAACTGCAAACATTTGCAACAACCGCAAACAAGCAAGTGTGCTTGAGAAATACTCTAGCTTTATCAGACTTGAACACAGCTGCCCTGCTTTAAAGACATCACAGACTCCATTAGCATTAAAAGGAACGAGGGATATAATATATTTAGTCCTCTAGACAGGCAATCCATCATCCAGCGGCCGGACACAAACATATTCACAAACTGACATGGCCAATGTCACATACAGCATGTCCCGCTGAAAACCACTTACAGTACGTGACGTCTCTCTTTCTAACACTTAGGAATTTCATGTTGATCTTGCAGCTATTGCAAAACTACCATTTAACCAGGCCACTGAATTTACAGAGACCGGAATACGCTTTTAAAGTCAAGATGACAAAGAAAAATAACTTCTATATCAGCAGATGGCCATGCTATCGGTGGATGTTAACACATGCATTTTAAAGCCTCCGGTAACAGAGGGAAAAACTGATTTTTTTTAAAGGGGCAAGTATAAAGAATTTGACTTGCCCAACCAGAGAACTAATCTGATTCAAACTGTAATTTTGGCGAGAATGACTGTGGAGAGGAATTTTCAATGGAATAAAATAAACACTTCAGAATGACGTTTTTTTTAAACTGCCATATATGTGGAAAACCCTCACGTAGCTGAGATGTTTGTAAAGGAGAGGGAATCTGTATTTGAGCTGCGATGTATTGATTCTCTGTGACATGACTCTAATAGGGAAAACCCATTTCAGGTGTAAGTCCCTCCATGAACACCTTCCTCAGAACAAGAAAAGTAGTGACCCTGAAGAGAATTCCCTCTATCGCAGAGTGACCCCCAAACTCAAGGTCCACAGCACACAAGATCGAGCAATTTACGGAGCTTTTTTCTCAGTTTGGTTTCAGGATGATCAATGAGCATATCTCAGAAAGGCTCCAACATTTTACCAGCATCACGATATTAAACAAGTCTTTGTTCCTCCTTAGTGATTGTCAACAATAGTCCACTTACGCCTCATCCAGTCACTGAAAAACCGTTGCCCTAACATTAACAAAAGTTTAAAAAAATAAATTCTCAGAATACACATGCTGTATAAACCGTGCTGGATTTGCATGCATTTATAAACTACACCTCAAGGATCTCGATTTGTGCGAAAAGAAGTGAAACTGATGGTGCATGATGTTTAAATAATAAAGTGATTGTTAAAATGAGGAGGTCTGAAGGAGTTCAGAGACTCACAATGCTGTGTATCGATCCATGGCTGACTGCACGTCTCTGCGGTACACCGTGCGCAGAATCACCATTATAGGGTCAAACTCTTTCTCCCAGACTTCCGCTGGAAAACACACACACACACACGAGGAGAGAATAAATGAAACAGCCGTAGTCTGCCACAATTGCAGCTTAATGACTACAATGCAGTCATTAGTATACATTAAAAATGATGAACAAAAAAGAGAAAACACAAGCATAAACTAATTGTTTATTTTAACACTGTATGAATCTGACGACTTTTTTTAATGAATGGATCAACCATGAAAATCAACCTTATCAGCATAAAAGAACGATTTCTTATCGATCACGTGACATTCATCTTGATAACACAGGAATTAATTACATTTCAAAATAGGCTTATACTCTTTGAAAATATTATTATATATAATAAAGGCAAATAATAAAGGCAGACTTGGTGAGCTTAAATGAATGAACACAAATCAATTAGAGCTAAATTTTTAAATGTTCAGAAATCAGTTTGGTTACATTCTGTAATGGGCGACGGAAACTGTAGCTAGAGAGTATATGCTTCCTAATGGAAGTGTGGAATACACCACAATCATAGAGTCACACTGCCATCTGCAGGTACTGAGAGGTAGAAAAATGAACATGCAGAAAATCAGCCCATCATAGTTTACAGGGTGAAATAAATCGTGTCACCTTTCGGCGTGTACATGCCCTGCTGCATGGACCCTCCAGGCTCGAACACCGGGGCTTTAAAATCAGCTACAGCAGACAGCATCTCCTCAAAACTACAGCTGCCCGGCACCACACCGCTCTTAGGGTTCGGATTCTCCGGGATCTACAGCTACAGTCAAGGACAATCATCAGACTACAACTAATGTGAATAAAACATGTGATCTGTAATGAGACTCAAGTTAAACAATTTAACATAAGCTATACAGTAAGGCCTCTGTGGCTGTGGAAATATTTATTACAGTTTAGGATATCCACCATCTCTGGCCATTTAGAAACCACTTTTTTATTTCACATGTGAAATCAGCTTCAGATATGTGTACGTGTCAAAGACGAAAGCAGGGTTTAAGAATAAAAACATTAAGTCTAAAACTGCTTTAAATTGTTTTTGCCCCCAAAATATTAAGTTTGCAATTTTGTTTTTCTGAGCCAAAAATAAAAATCGTAATGTAAAAGTTACAGAAGGATTCAGTGTAATACATTTGGCAGGCCTATTTAAAACAACAATCTATTTATGACATATTAAAAGACTAATTACTTTCACCCCAAATACTAATCATTTAAATATATATATATATATATATATTTTTTTTTTTTTTTTTATTATTTAAGAAAAAATCTTTCTCCATTTTTCATGCAAGATATTTACTTATTTAAAACGTAAAGTATATGTTCCCTTATTTTTTATTTAAGTATATTTTAACATGTACAAGCCAGAATAAGCATGTTATCTGAATTTTTACATAAATATTGTGTTCCACTGAATGACAATGTTCACTTCTGTCAATTTCTTTTGATGCGAACATCTTGACGTCTTTCACCTACATACATGCTTTGATAACAGCTTCTTTACTTAGCTGCATTATATTATTCTACAATTTGAATCTCATGATCCAAATGACAAGATCTTAGCAAGCATTACTACATCTGACAAGATGTACTAATGCTCGCAAAAACACAAAGCAGAGTACTTATTGAACTTCCTGTGAGCAGTACACCATGTTTTCTTGGTGAAAGGATACGAGATCTAGCAGGGAACTGTGGGTACGATCATTCATACACAACTGTGACACCATCTCCGCTCTCAAAATCTCATCATCAGACATTCCTGCAATGGCACACAAAAAAAGAAAGACACGAGTCAATAACTCCATTTCTCAGAGTTTCCAGAGGGAAAAAACTGCAATACAAATGAGACAATTGCCATCACATTGTATGACGTTAAAAGTCAGCTAGCTTTTAATTTAGCAAAGAACGTTTATAGAACATGCTTTCACAATGCAGGTGTGAGTCCCATTAAGTTGAATTGTTTTAGAGTTACATAAAAGCTGTCATGTTCTAAACTGATCAGAAGCAGCGCATTTTATTAATGAATTTTCTGTATGATGTCATATTGTCAGCATTATTGAGATGCAGAAGATGTGCACCTAAGTGTATCCTGAGACTGCACAGAATGACCAGGAAGGTCAGCGCTCCCTCCAGCATGGGTCTCTCCTGCTCCGAGTCCAGCACTGCGTTCTGATGCTGAGACGCCATGGTCAGCAAATCCACCACCTTGAACCTGACGCAAACACAGAGGTTTCAGAAGCCATCGATGAGTGAGAATACACAAACCAAGAGAGAAATGTTGGCGCACCTCTCAAACACGGAGGAAATGAAGTAATCTGGATCCAGTCTAGACGCACACACCTGGAGAACAAAAACAGACTGAAATAAGTCAATCAAAATACTGTCATGTCATCAAAACCTTTGATTTCCTTAGAAATATCTTTATTTGTGTGTTCTGAAGGTGAACAAAGACCTCTCTGACCCTCCATAGACAGCAGGTCAGGTACAGGTTTGGAACGACATGAGGCTGTGTAATTAATGCCGGAGTTTTCATCTTTAGGTGAAGTATCATTCAGGACACATTCTGGATCCTTTAACACTCAGTAAAATATCAGTAGCGATTGGCTTTTGACTCAGTTAGCCCATAACGGTTCAAAACAAACCAGAACAACTGCCTTAACCCTCAACAAATGATCTAATCATTCAGATCAAACTGCCTACAGGAGAAAATTTGATACTTTTTCCTCAAAGGAAAACGAACCACGAAAGGTTTAAGAAAAAAGTAGAAGTATTCCTCACTAATTAAGCCATGATCATTGAAGATGAGAAACACCTTTGCATTTTTTCTATAAAACCAAATTAAATCAAAAGGCAGAATGGCTTTGACATGAACAAAGTGGTAAAAATATTACATAATTAGGGCTGCTAATTGATCACATCGAAATAAAATCAGATGTGGCAAAGCATTTTGGTCCTAGGAAGAATGCTTATTTCAGAAGTGTTGGGTGAGCGAGAGCAAGAGCGTCAACGTTACCTGCAGCAGGTAGATGTCTGGGTCAATCATGGAGTTACAGAAGTGAGACTGGACGTAAGTCATGGCCTGACCTTTAATCTGCAGCCCATTTCTCACCCACATGTTACTATGGATCTCAGACAGGCTGGCCTGCACAAACACACAAACACACACACACGGATCAACACATGGGTCCTGTCTGTTTCTCACACACTGTGGCATTAGCTCCATAACACTGTCACATGACATCAAGTCACATGCCAGAAGTGAAACGCGAGACATCAGTGAAGATTTATGACAAACGGCTGGAGCATTACACAATGTCCTCTGCTTCAGCAGCATTAATACACTGACTGGCGAAATCTAGCACAATTTAGCACCTAGATCCACATCAAAAGCACTCTATTACAGCATCAGAGAGCAGAACTCATATACAACGCTGGCGAGTCTAATTCATTGGGTTTTCTTTCTCCAATTGAATGTACCTTTTTGTGTTTTACATGTTACGCAGAATACGTTTTTTATGCCAAAAAAAGTCAAACATTTGGATTTTAAGTAAAGATCATGTTCCATCTTTCGTACATTTCGTAAAGATATCAAAACTTATTTGATTAGTAATATGAATTGCTAAGAACTTCATTTTGGTCAACTTTGAAGGCGACTTTCTCAATATTTAGATTTTTTCCAGCCTTTAGATTTGAGATTTTCAAATATAAAAATAAAAAAATAAAAATAATAATAACATACATCAGCAGAAAGCTTATTTGTTCATCTCATTTTAGATGATGTAATAATCTCAATTTCAAGAAATTGACCCTTATGACTGGATTTGTGGTCAAATGTCATATTTAACATTATCATAATATTATTTTATACCAACAATCGTGTTCAATTCCACCCTCAATTCATAAATTCATTGCTCTGTCCCAAGGAACAATTGTGACTAGTGTTGGTGGACCACAAGTGAACGGTCCAACAATGTTATAAAAAATGAAATAAAATAAAAACATTTGACCAAATCAAAATTAAATGTCTATTTTTAAATTTTTAAACTGCAATATTTTCTTCAACTGTAGTTTTTAAATTGTCTATTAATTGGTTATCACTAGCCAGGAGTTCAAGGAGTTTAACGAAAACATATTTAGCGCTTCAAATATTTGAGCGATATAGCTGGTGGAAATGCTAATTATCGATAACATCCTGTAACTTTAGCGCATACATTCTATATCGATAATTCAAATGTCGCAAAAAAACGTTTGGAAACACCTTTTGTCGAAAAAATGGGCTTTAATGCAAATAAATGCAGTGTCACAGCAGCGTCCGGCGGCCGTGTCAAACCACCTTAGCCTTTCAGAAGCGCATTCAATCATATTCATATTATTGCATCTAAATTTGTATATATGGTATAAAAAGATGAGTTACGTCTCAAACATGAATATCTTAGTTTGATGTGTCTTTTTAATACTTTGAAAGTTACATTTATTAAACCTAATTTTGTTCAGGATATTATAGGTGTAGAGTTAGCAGTTTAATGCGTCACTTTATTTGTGTACATTCACAATAAAAACAGTTGTGCTTCTGTAAATAATTGGATGCTGCTTTTCAAGAGTGCATCACAAACATTGAAATGCATGAAATTCTGCATATAGGCTGCATTTACAAAAATATACATATTTGGCATATGAGCCTTTTTTCTTTTATAGCTTATGTTTTTCTCTGTTGGCACAAGCTCTGTGCGATGTGATGTGAATCTGCATGTTTATCCTGCATTTTGCACATTTAAAATGAATCCCTGGAAACAAATGAAGCTGTTTTTAATGTGTCACAGCGACGCATCAATTCCAGGGAGAAATAAAGAGAAATAAAATAAGCTAAATTAACATTCCAATACAGTCTGATAAAACGCAATAAATAAATAAATACACCCACTTATGAATAGCCTATTGCTTGATACTGGAGCATCTAAAAACATGAAAACTCAATACACTTGTTATTTTTTATGTAGGCCTATATAATATAATAATGGGCTAAGTTTTTTTTTTTTTTTTTTTTTATGGATTAAGAACAGACTATTTGCATACGATTTGCACAATAAAAGGAAATTTTCCTTTTGCGATACACCAAAACTTGTGCGACCGTTGTTTTTTTAAGGATGACGTCATCACGCAAACCATTTTATCAGTAAAAGGCCAATCGGATGGGAACAGGCTGGAGACAGCAACTTTCACAAGTATGTTTTTTAACGCAAATTCTCTTTGTCGATAACAAAACAGGGTAAAAACTGGATGGAATCTAGGCTACTTTTATGTGCACATTATTCCATTTATAACACTTTCTTTCATTTCATTGCAGTTGTCACTCTTAGTCCTTCATAGTCTGTCACACACACACAAAGCTATCACATGACCCTGAAATTTATGAGATATTTGTAGTCAGGACAGCCCTGGTAACTGACAACCATAAAAATGTATCTGGTCTTCGACACTGACGAACTATATATTAATTACACACTATCAGATTACTTCTTAATCTCTTTATTAGCCTTCATTACCTGTATTTGAAGAGGGTGAACCATGATCTTCATAAGCATCTCCTGATCAGGAAGCAAACTGTCTAAATCCATACCTTGACACTTCACTCCCTGCAAAACAAAGGAAAACAGATGGGTTTATAATCATGCTCAAAAAAACAGCTTTACTTCGCTGAAAGTAAAATATCAATAAGTCATTGATTAACTGCCACTGTTTTTTTATTGACTCCTGCCCAGTTTTCCAAGTGGGAGTGACAAGTGACTGTCTGTATGAGTGAGGCGTTAAATTATTCACTCAACGGTTTCTTCAAAAACACAGATCGATTCAGGAACACCACCACTGCAGGTTCTCAAGCTCACCTTGCTGAGGAACATGGCATAGTATCTATGGAGAGGTAAATGAAAGGTCAGCTGGTTGAGGGCAGGCTGTGAGAGAGAGAGAGGGGTTACTCACCGGTTCCATGTTCATCAAGATAATCTTACAGTATAAACATGAAAAAGACCATACCTCATCTACAAACCCAATGGCATCAAACCACATCTGAAGCGTTTCCAGACAGTACCGCACCACTGTCTTCGTGTAATCTTGGGTTTCCTGACAATACACAACCTGTTTAGCGCAAACGCAAGTCTCTTTATATAAACGAGCTGTTCACAGAGAATGCAATTTTGAATTCCACTCTGCTGGTTTTATAAAGTAAAAATGCACTAGACAGACGTGTTTCATCACTGAACAAGCGTTTCATGTTTTCAGCAGCACCTTGCACATGACTCTCCCGCATTCTACTGCTTGCATCTTTTAACGCAAAAATGTTTAAATGGCACCTAAACGCAACAAACTATAATTCTAGAAGACACAAGCATGATTGAAAGCTAAAGCAAAACTCTGTACGTAGCAACTAAAATGAGAGCATGTTAAAAATAAAGAGATGCAGGAGCGCGATCCTCACTTTGACTTTGCAGTGTGTCAGGAGACCCCACATGGGCTGAGCGCAGGCCTCCAGCTCAGCTGCAAACGCTGCATAATACGTCTGAGACTCGAACTCCACATGCTCATTCAGCTCTCTCTTATTCAGATTCATCCCTAACACAGCAGAAGGTACAGAGAGGAAATCTATAACATCAGAGTGAATTATTGACTCACTGAGATCTAGTAAACTGTCACACATAGGGTGCTTTCATTTTAATCAACCAGCCTTAACGCCCCTTCTAAAACGAATAGTCCCCAATGCTCTTTACTATGCAATCAGCATAAAAGACATTCAAAGCCAAGCCATATTCTAAGTGCAGTCAAAATATCGATAGCCGTAACCATTTTACAACAAAGCACAGCCTCGCATGACTCATTGTTTGATTAAACACTGAATTACATAGCATTTTGCTAGGCATAAGACTAAAGGAAAATTGCATTAAGGAATGTTAAAACAAAAACTCTATGATTGTCTTTCAGTTGCTGACCCTGGAAGAAGGAGACAAAACTCATCCATAGCAGCAGCAGAGAATGATCCTCCAGGAAGCGCTTGGCCACACTTTGGTGCGAGAGGATATTAATAAAATCACTAACTAAAGGCCAGTAGGTGTTATTCTTCAGTAGAGCTTCACCACAGTTCACCACCACATGACGATTGTTCTCCTCATCTGTGACAGATTGAAGACATTCAGTAGGGAGTCACTCAATAACTTTGCAGACGGTGCATGGAAACACATTTGAAACACAACCTGTTCTGTTACCTTGCAGTTCGCTCTTGATAAGGCAGCTCTCCATCATGTAGAGGAGCACAGTGACCATGATGTCCAGTAACTGGCACTCCTCCGTGACATGTCTCGCCAGCTCCTCGTTACTGAAGAGCTGCACGCTGATGTGAACGATGCGGTTGGACATGGTGTCCGACTCGTGACTCTTCATGAGGGTCTTCATGATGAAGGCATAGTGTTGTACAAATGTTTTAGTGAACGTGATCTGTGGCACAGGAGAAGGAAGTCCATGTACTATTTAGAGATCATGGTTACATTTAAAGACCGGTTGCATGAGCTATACATCAAGTAGAGCAGTAAAGAGACCATAAGTTACATTTACACACCATTACATATTTGGAGACTTAACGATTAGGACAAATTATTTCAACTGCTTTTGTGCTCCATTTTGGATCCTGCATATAAACAACCATTTAACAGCATCAAAATACCTTGTAATCCTGGTCTGGCAACATGTTAAGCAAAAAAGTGACCATCTTCTGTGGAAATTCATACTTAATAGTCCAAAACAATAACTCTTCTAAAAAACATTTATGTTTCAGGGTGTCCATTATGGATGGATCTAACAAAACAGGAAAAAGAGATGTTTTGTTACCACCTTCTTGGAGGAACAATGTAAGAAAGACTAGCTGTAACGGGATCTACCTTTGGTACTGCTACTGAGCTTGACTCTTTTCCTCTGGCCCACACCCTGCAGCCCATCTTGATCCTCCTGTCAAACAAAGACATGAACCGCTTTAACAATTCTTCTCAACAATGAGCACAGCTAAAACAATTCCCTTTGGCATAAAGCAGGCAAAAAAAGAAGGCTGCACTCTCAACAATGACAAAGGGAAGACACACCCTGCCGTGCTTGTTTTGACTGGTTGCTGGGTCACATAGTGTGCCTACCTCTTTGCTGGAGTCCTCCAGACTGGCAGCGGCAGTAGCTCCTAAAACAAGAACAAACATTAAGAAAAATATCACGACCAAACTTCTCCCTGTTGACCCATCAGGAATAAAAGCTGAAAGAGAGAAGCGTTACCCAGCAGACTGAGCGCTCCTGCCCCGGCTGAAGCATTTGCTGCCCCAGCTCCTGCTCCTTTCTCCTCCACTGACACCAGACCTGAACTCTTCAATGCTGACAAATACTTCTCATAGTTCCTCTTTGCGTAAACGTTCTCCTCTTGACCTGTGGGTGTGGGACAATATAAAAGTGCGCACGTGAAACTAAAAATGAGTTTGATTTTAGACGCCGATTTTCAAAAGGGGCTTAATTAAAAATAGTTGAATTTATAATGTGAATAATCTAAATATATCAATGCATACATCTTAGTAAACAGTTTAGTAACATCAAGCAATGATTGAAGCAGGATACAGAATACACTTTCAAAAATAAGAATCTACAAGGGGATATTTACAGCAATGCCACACAAGAACCATTTCTAAACAACCTCTCAGCGAACGTTCTTAAAACTGTAGAGAGCATTGTAAAAAAGCTGTTCCACCTTAAAGAAGATTTGGTTGGGAAAGGTTCCATGGATTTTTATCCTAAACCTCTGTGATCCTGGAGCCCAGCATTTAAAAACAAAGCATTTAAACCTTTCCAAATGCAGTTCTTAGCAATGCACATTACTAAACAAAACTTAGGTTGAGATGTACCTAAAAACAATAACTGGAAATACAAGATGCATGACTCTAACTTTACTTTTCAGCTATGCTACAGGCAGTCCCAGCACATTTCAGACATACTTACCCATGCTCAGTTCTTTAAAGGTCTGCTGATTGGTTAAGATCTTGGTGAGAACGGTGCGCATGGCTCCGCCCATCTTGGTGAGCTCTTCTAAGAAGGATATGTGCGGCTCTAACTGCTGTAGAACCTTCTGCAGATCTCTGTCAGCAGCAGACTCTGCCAGCACATGATAAGATGTTTGTGAGACAAAATAAAGACGCCTATGTAACCCCAGGCTCAGACAGTACACGCCATACTCATTTCTAATGACCTTTTTTACTGTTAATACAAAGTATTTTTTCTGCTCAGTTTATAAGCTGAATCAGCTAAATAAGCATTGTGGCTTTTAGTTCATGTCTATGAGCTTTGAGGCAATCTGGTGTAAAGATGAACAGAATAGCCTTTTGCTGACAAACGCATAACATACAGATTTTCCCCAAAAGGAAAATAGAGGTACTTTACAGCAGTACATGAGCATTCAAAATGTTTACGATGAATCACACCCATGCATACATTTCAGAAAAATATGTTGTTTATGTGTGAAACATTTATGTATAATATAAATTCTGATCAAAATACAGACATGTAAATAAATGTAAACATGAAATCAAAATACATATTGTATCTGTGTGCATTTACATAAACATAAATGTAAACAGAACACACAAGCACATTATGCAAACAAAAACGTAATTAACCGCAATTAATCATTTGATAGCACTTCTTTGATTCCCATTAAAGGGAACGGATAGACAATATGTATAACCATGGAAAAAAGACAAATAAGAGAAAATTGGTCTGATCACCAACATTCTGACCAAAAAATATCCCACCAGATTTACTCAAACTCAAGCAATTTAAGATGAAGATGACATCACTTTCTCACAAATAGACACTACATAAATAGTCACTACACTATCAACATCCGACAGAAAGCTAACACATCATGATAACAATCCACAGAAATATCTAATAATCATGTGGAGAGAAAAGCTGCAACAAACAAATGCATTATTACCCTTCAAACCATTGCTTCCAGCTTAAAAATAAAATCTATAAAATAAAATAAAAAGTGGTCTTGTCTGAATAAAGAGAGAAATACGCATGGACCGAGCACAATTAGGCCTGTCACGATAACATTTTGTTGTGCGATATAGTGCCACATAAATAATAGCCATATTATTGTCATTTTAAGATCATTTTATGCCACTGAACGTATAATTATAACAGCATAAAAATGCAAGCAGGCCACAACAAACATTTCATTCTTAAAAACATTTAGATCATGGAAATCTTAAAAACTTGAATAAATAGTAAATACCCTTTTTTTTTTACAAATAGAAAAAAAGACAAATGCACAAAGAACTTGTTTCTCTGAAAAGTAAGGGTGTGCACTATTGCTGAAAAAACAACCCCTATTTAGCAGTCAGATCAGTCCGAAACAAGGCCGTATCTACAAATTAAACTTTTTAGTTGAAGGATTTTTCATAACCTCGTTATGTACCAGAAGCTTTTTTATGTTGTAGTGTTTTTGTCATGTACATATATTGTGCATAAATATATTGATCATTGCGACAGGTCTAAATAACAACCCAATAGAGCTGTCGGTGGATTTTGATGTGAGCGTACAACCTCTTCACTGGATAAAGCGTCTCACCTGGCTCAGTGTAGCCGTCTCTCAGGTACTGAATGATAGTGATGATAAACCGCGGCAGCACCATCTCAGACATGAGAAGCAGATCCCGAGGGACCGATGGCACATTCTCTCCTGTTTTTAACCGATGCCTACAACAAAACCTGTTACACAAGAGCACTTGAATTAGAAATGAACATGTAAGAGGTGAAGAATTCACTGTTAAAATCTGATTTAGATTATAATAAATACAAAATCACACAGTCTTACAATGTCTAAAGTCACATTTTGTTTTGATAAAGATCAACAGGTCGAATATGCTATTCTTCACATAATATAACATAAAGGAGGTATAGGAATAAAAGATCTGCATTAGATCAGCGCTCAAATATATCATTGTATGACTAAGTATTTTTCCCATTCTTTTTCGTCACTGAGAGTTCAAAAATGGGCAGGGTCAAACCTTCCACTTTTTTTTTTTTATTGGGAATGCCCCGTTTATCCCATGGAGCAATGCCAAAGACACAAAATTAAAATATTAATTAAATATATTCAATGGCATCTACAAATCAGTTCTAAATTCGAAGCATAATAACCTAATATTAGTTGATAACCTAAAGAAGGGCACACAGTAAATAACTTGGCAGTGAACATGGCTAAGACCACCATGGCTTTTTAAATAAAAATAAAGTGGACAGTCACTTTGAACTTGACGTCACTCTCCATAGCAAAAGCAAAAGCGTTAGTGGAGCAGATTTTTTTTTCAACTACACTCCTTCCGAGAATAAAACGGTCAATATCCTCATTCCTGTACAGCGGAACACTTTTTGAAAATTAAACCCTGTACTGATCAAACACAGACAATCTTTGGAGCTCCAGCTGACAGCAGTCATATCCGGCCCTTGTTTGTGAAGCTCCACACGTCACGTCGACACAAATGTTAAAGAGAAGACCCTGTGCAGTGCGTAGTGTGAGAGGAGGAAGGAAAGAGACCTGTCACTGACCCTGTGGGTGGGTTAAAAATAACCCAGACTGGGTCACTCTCTGTAAGGCAGTGATCAGGTGCCACAGCCCACTCTACACCCCCCCGACACACTGGCCCTTATGTTAATACATATATATCAATCAGTGCACAGCTGTGCCCAAAACCGAACCAGTTCAACAACGCAAATCAACTAAACATCAGTGTAAAAAAAAATTTATGAAGAGGAAATGCTTAAAAATTCTAGTAGAGTTTGAAATAGCTGCTAATTCTGGAACGTCTAATTCTGCCGTCTATGATGGCCAAAAATAATGCTGAGCTAAAACACCTCTATAGTCAATTCAGGATGGATGTATGATCTGATGTCCCAATCAGCACAATGGGTTGGACACACATGACGTGTGAGTGAAATGATGCCCCAAGTAGTCAGGTCACTACATCCAGGAACGCTGTTCTTATTCGTTTTGAGACTATTATGCAAAAAAAAAAAATACGTCGGGTTGGTTTCCAAAAACATTGTCTAGGTAGACAGCTTATTAAGTGATGCCCAACATTTCTGCTTATTTGTGGTACTCCTATGATGATTCTGAACCAGAATGCTACTATAATATGATATAAACAAGCAACGGTTGACGGTTGCTGCTGCTGCTGATGATGATGATGACTAGGTAGACAGCATGCATGGTTTGATATTATTACACCCCCAAACGCTAGCTATATTTAGAATTCTCCTAATATATCACACAAGCGAAAAGTTGTATGTGTAGTCAGCATGCTAGGTGTTGTGACTACGATTGCTCTAATACTTGCTACAGATCTTATGATCAGTGTTAGTGTATCACCAATACGTTTTTGTTAATATTGTGAATCAATTTAATTTTTTTCCATTTTTATTTTGGTTTAACTTTAATATTGCACTCTTATTCATTTTATTGGCCATTTCTATTATTTTAGTGACTTTTTTTTAGTTTAGTTACTCCGACTTAGACTAAACTTGAAAAATGTTGCCTTGGAACTAGCGGACACAAAATGTTTACTTTTATTACAGTTTAAGTTAGCAATAATAGGCCAGACTGTTGTGTTTTAAATATTAAAAACAAATCATCGTCATAGTTTTAATAATAATAATAGGTCAAGACAGGCAACTTTATGATATAACAGCTTCTATAGCTCTGGATGTGCCAAGGTTTGGGGAAAAACACTCTTCGTTCCGAGTACTCGAATGATGCCCACCATTCAGCTAAGCCAGATTAAACCTATACAAATGACAAAAATGCTGTGGATTTGGAACCAAAAACAACCAAAAAACAACAACGGGAAATTTTTGCTCACATGTTAAAGACTGAATTTGCCTAGTGTCACATTATTAAAATGCTGTCTTTGTAGTCATCACATCAGGCTGGAGACTATGACCCTTGAATTCTGCTGGTCATTTGTGACCCTGGACCACAAAACCAGTCTTCAGTAGCATGGGTATATTAACAGCCATGGCCAACAATACATTTTATGGGTCAAAATTACAGATTTTTCTTTTCTGTCAAAAATCGTATGAAGGGTATTCAGTAAAGACTATATTATTTTGTATTATAAATATATAAAAACTAAATGTTTGCTTTGAAATATGCATTGCTAAGAACTTCATTTGGGACACATTAAATGATCTTTTCTCAATATTTCAATTAGTTTGCACCCGCAGATTCCAGATTTGTAAATAGCCGTCTCTGCCAAATATTGTTCTATCCTAACAAACCATAGCACATCAACGGACATCTTACATATTCCCAGAATTGGCCCCTTAGGACTGGTTTTGTGGTCCAGGGTCACATTTCCGTTATGGCGCTCAATAACAATAATAATGTCGAGATAGACAACTCGCAGGGTTTTACATGAGATCTCCAGAAAGGGCTGCGCCTAATCGCCTGCGCTACGCCGCCCAAATCTGCGGCTGGCTCGGGATGCACCTAAACGCTGTCCAGGTGGTCAGCTCGCTGTCGGGGGTTTGAGAAACAGACCCTGTCAGTCTGTGAGTGTCTACTGACCCGCTCTCTCGCATCACGTTCCCGTCACCGCAGTCACAGGCCCCGCCGGCCTGACTCCGGAACATGTTAAAATCGTGGCCCGTGTGATCGCCGTTATTGAAGCACTCCGCGCATAACGACATGCACGGCGAGATGCCGCAAGTCCGGCAGCGGTACGCCACGAAGTTGGCAGTCCACACCAGTCCGCAGAGGGTGGCGTTATCGTAGGACCGGACGGTCCGGCAGAAGTCGTCGAAGCCATCCCCTCCAGCCAGCAGCCATTTACACCACTCCAGCGCCTCCGGGTCCGAGCCCCGCTCCGCGTTTAGCACGTTATCCAGCAGCTCTTGCAGCTGCCGCAGCCCCGAACTGTTGTCACTCCGCTTCAGGTCTGCCTTCAGATGGGCGGCGGTGGATTTCTTGTCCCGGCGCAGCAGCGACGCCGCCATCATGCGCTACGGGTTTGTTGTGCTCACTTTATTTTGGTTGTCTTGTTGCTGTGATCGCGGCGCTTCTCGCGAGATCTTGTTGCTACGGCTCGCCTGCCTGTCTCGCGAGAGTGGCGAGAGACGGAGAGTTAAAAGAGGCAGAGGCTTGCTGATCAGAAATCACATTTGCTTTATTGGAAGATTTTATGTCCATAAATGTAAATGAAGTAAATGTAAACTCCATTTTAACATCTTCAAACAAGAACTGAAGTTGCTATAAAACCTATATAGAACTTTGTGTAGATGGTTTTGTATATACTTTATCCTTAATGTAGCTACTTCTGTCTTGATTTGTGCTTCTGTCGATTTCTGAAGAGTGTTTATATGAGATTAGTTATACTGGTAACTTTTAAACCATAATTCGTTTTTTTAGATTCAAGAAAAAACTACATTTAGTCAGCCGTTTACATTTAAATGTAGCCCGTGAATTTATCCCGTATGGCTACAAAATGCTACAGAGTTTTGAAAAACGTACAGGGAACATTTTATTTGTTTAAACACTTGTTTTAGCTGAAAACAGAAAGTGAATCTGATTTAGTGTTTGAGGTCTATCTCGCGAGTTTTTGTGTTTTGTCGTTTGATTTGGGGTGGGTCAGGTGACAGGCTTATCTGACAAAAGCAGGCTGGTTCCTAAAACTATTTTGGAAGAATATCTTTACTCAGCATCACAAGCAAAAAAAATGACTTAACAAAAAGTAGTTGTCCACTAGGCATCACTCATTTTATTTTGGTACAGTAGAAAGATTGTACAAATCTTAGAAGTGAGTAAACTTCTGATGCTCAGAGTGTAAATAGAAATGCGCTAGATTGTTGCAAACAAAAGTGTTTAGACAGATGGGTTTTCCTGTCTGGCTCTGAATGCAGGTCTGTAATGAGCAGAGAAGTGCCGCCGCTCCCTATACGCAGAGTACGCAGTAGGGCACCAGCTCCCAGGGGGGCACCGTCCCACTTTCTCAAAAAACAAAAACAAAACTTTCGTTCTATTTTATTAAAAATGTATAAAGAACCATAAAAATCGAAACATGAACATACATATTATACAGAGGGTAATTATTAAATAGAAATGTATTTATGCAGTATAAGCACACGTGACACGCGTTCCCGCATCTGCGCATGCGCGCGCTCTCACCTATGTTTGCGGCAGAATACAAATAATCATAATTGATGGACAACTAGGCTCTATCAGGAAAATGACATCAGCGCAACCCGGCGCAAAGAAAGGGAAAAAAAAACGAGATGAAACCGGTGAAAAATGTTTGACTGATGTAAGCAGGCTAATGTGTTTTATTGTATGTGATTTCACCACTACCAACAACGCATTTGACTTAACACTCGCTCCCAATCACGGCAACAGTAGACATTGCAGTTTCCATGACGTAAAATGTATTATATAAAAACAACGAGGCAATAAATGGTGTATGGCTTAATTATGGTTTCATTGAAAAACACTGTAAAAATGCATAATGTAATACAATGCCTTCACAGAGCACCAAAGGCCTGATTATTGCTGTTACAGGATGATCCAATCTTTGTTTAATATTGACCAAAGATTTAAATTACATATCCACTTAATTTTTTTTTTTTATTTGGCCACCTTTTTGTAATTGAAATGCTACTGCCTATTTAATTTCTTCAACAAAAACTTGGACGTTTTATTTTGTGTTAATTCTGAATGCTTAAGACCATAAAATCAGTCACACTGTATTAATAAAATCATATAGTTTCTGTCTAGGGCTACAATTGTAATTTAAAAATAATACAATGTAAATACAATTAATTTATTTACATTTATTTTTATAGAAAGTTCTATTTTGACCCCTTACAGGCTTTGACCCCCTTTTTTTTTTTTCGAGGGTGGGGGCACAACAATACTATTCTGCTTAGGGCACCCATTTGGCCAGCAGCGGCCCTAGATGAATCCATCTGAGAACCAGAAGAGGGCTGGGACCCCTTGAGTGATACCCCTCGAGGACCTCATGTAGTATTCATGGTAAAAAAAAAAGTCACAATCACCTCCAATATTCCATATGCACTGAACAATTCATAATATGTGAGTGTCTGTCTTAAACGCCAATGGGAGGCTGACTTCCATATGTCTTCCTAGGCGTCCCAGTGGTCCAGTTAGTGAGGTAGTGCAGTTACTGGTTTCCTGTGGTTGAGGCCCAGCCTAGAGACCAAACACTGGAGGCTTGGGAGACTCCCACACGACGCTGGAAGGAGCAGCTTCCATGGCGTTTTGGTAAGGATCCCTATTCGTCGGTCACCGACGTGACTTGTAGTGACTGACTGAAAGGGAATGTCTCAGTTAAGTATGTAACCCTCATTCCCTGAAGAAGGGAACGGAGACGTCACGTCCAGTCGCCATGGATCTGTACCGCCGCTAGGGGGCCGTGTCACCAGCTCGGTTCCTCAGCGAAAAGCTAATGAACGCTTGATCCTCTGACCTACTTATACTCGTGCTGCGATTAGATAATCAGAGTAGTTTGGACATCTCGAAGGGAAATTCCTACTCGTCGGTCATTTTAATGGCGGTTTGCATACAGCTTCAAGGTGCATTATCGCCCCCTACCGCCTGAGTTCCAACTTCTTGGCTGACCTGTGACTCATACACCTTGAAGCTATATGCCAACCTCCATTAAAATACAAAGAAGTAAAAGGAATTGCTTCAGAGGAAATGTGATAACACCCGAAGGCGTATATGTTAGTTTTATGTCACAGTATTTGCAGATATATCCAATTTACGGAGGTTTAAAGTAATGGGCTCTATCTACCTGAATTACCAAGCTTGGAAGAACCAGCATAAAAATAATAAAAAATGCAGCCTGTGTTCATCTAAAAAACAGAAAGTCATATACACCTAGGATGGCTTTGGGGTAAGTATAAAATATGGGGTAAATTTCATTTTTGGGTGAACTATTCGAATACCCCAACAATTTACTATAATTACAGGTTAATAACTATTTAAAAAAATAATTTTATACATTTACATTTAATAATAATTTATAATAATTGTCTTAATAAATAAGGTTAAATTTTATTTAAAGAAAAATATTGGAAAGACTTTCTATAAAGCCTGTATTTATAATAGGGTATTCTTAAGGCATTATAATGAAGGCATAATACATTATAAATAACTGCATAATATATTATCATGTCATGAATATTCATTAGAGAATGAATATTCCGGTTCCTAGCCTGCCAGTAACGGGTCCCAGCCCCGTATCACGGTCCGAGGAGCCGTGTTATGTCCTGTCGGTTCTGGTTTCACAGTCAGGAGAGCACTCAGAAATCTGTGCAGTTCCTAGCCCACCAATAACGGGTCCCAATCCCGTATCACGGTCCGAGGAGCCATGTGACACCTTGTTGGTTCCGGTTTCACAGCCAGGAGAGCTGTCCAAAATCCTTGTGGTTCCTAACCCACCAGTAACGGTTCCCAGCCCCGTATCACGGTCCGAAGAGCTGTGTAGTACCCTGTCGGTTTCAGTTTTACAGCCAGGAGAGCTGTCAGAACTCCTTGCGATTTCCAGTCCGCATCAGTCGGGTGCCAGTCCCGACTTACCATGGCCTGAGCCTCTAGAACCCATCAGTGACCTTGAGTTACCATGGCCCGCCCCACCTGAACCATTTGGTGATCCTGTTTTGCCAGCCGCCTGAGCCCACCCATGACATTAATTTCCCGGAGGACCCACAAGTGGCTGCACGAACCCCGGATAGGCTGTCTACGGACAGCTGCACAACCTCCGAGTCTGGAGGCTGTCTTTGCTGACTGTTCGGCCCAGGAGGGCATCCTCGTTGCCTGGTATGCCTAGGTTGGCTTCTCCGCCGTTCCGCTCCACCCTGGAGGGCGTCTTCACTGACTGTTCGGCCCAGGAGGGCATCCTCGTTGCCTGGTATGCCCAGGTGGGCTGCTCTGCCGTCTGCTCCACCCTGGAAGGCGTCTGCTCCGCCCAGGTGGGCGTCCCCGCCGTCTCATCCACCCTGGATGACCTCCCCTCCATCTGCTTCGCCCTGGTGGGCTTCACCTCTGTCTGCGCCGCCCAGAAGGGCGTCTGCTCCACCCTGGTGGGCGTTGCTGCCATCTCTGCCACCCCCTTAAAGACTGATGACATTACTCCTTGGGGGAGGACTCTGTAACGCCGTAGGCGTTCACGTATGTACTTTGCCCCTGTCCTAACATTCTCTGTTTTTGTTTATCTGTCTATGTGCTTTCTGTTCGTTTTCATACCTGTTCCCTCATGTCTTTACCTAATCTGTAACTCCACCCCTTGCCATTAGTGTTGATCCTCTGCCAGCTGTGTGTTCCAGGTGTCTGGTCTTTAGTCTTAATTAGTCTTTGTATAAATCCATGCCCCATGTGTTGTATCTCTGTCGATCGTTAACGTTACATGTCTGCTTGTGTGTCTCAGCATTGCTCTTCGCATTTTCCTTTGTTTTCTAGTCTTTGTTCAATAAATGTCCAAGTCTGAATTGGAATCCTTTCTCCGTGTCCTGCATGCTCGCTAGGAAGCGAGACCACGACATTGCACAGCGCGTCTGTGACAACAATATTTACTTATTTGTGGTTATAGCTTTTAAGAGTAATTTATAACACTCAATGAACATGATTAAAATATATTATATAGTAAGATATACATACTATGCATAATTATAATGCATTATAAGTCTCATATCTTGCCAATTTACCTATGTTACTTTACTTAAAGCCAACAAATACCACTTGTAAGTAATAGTAATAACAATACCATTTTTTTCTCAAACAGCCATAAGTTCAGTTATCAGATCAGATGAAAGTCATATTTACTCTAATATTTATTGTGTTAACTAGATAAAAAAGTTTGAGAACAAACTTTAAGTTGGCTTGAAAAAGCCTAGCTAGAAAGTTAGTTAGTTGGATG